>CM070667.1:26006393-26404963 GCA_036346575.1 Dendrocalamus sinicus
TTCTATGATAGCTCGATTCCTCACTCCAACTTCATCGAGGAGTCCGAGAAATCTCTCTGTTATATTAGAGGAGCAAATTCTATCTTGATCGCTCACATTCCTCTGCATATTTCATAGTGAATCCGAAAGCTACCTTTATGACCACCCAGTTACGGAGCAGTATTTGGCAACTTCTAAGTAAACTATTACGCATGTAGCAAATCGTGATTATCTTAGGTCTAAAGATCCTATATACACTATGTATGTGACCAATTGATGATACTTACGAATATAACAATTCCCAAAGTGTCTCATAATAGGTCAATCTAATACCATGTTCTCTAATATGCGTCCACATTATTGGTTTGATATCTCCGTATCTATGATCCTTGAAACATAATCATCAATCAATACATGTGTTGATTTGTAAATAATAATTATCCCACATAATAACATAAGATTAGGATCATTTAGAATAACATCAAAACATGAATAAAAACTCTATGGAAATGTCACATATTTGTTAATCAATATGAAAGATATTAATTCAAGGGACAAAATAATATATTATTTAAACAATTATAAACATAGAAGTGATACAATCATCTCCATAAGACCATGATTATCTCTAAAGCATATCACCGACAGCCAATTATTTAGATGATGCCACAATGGGCTTGTCTTTATCCAACATATTTCTAACTACACTAATTCATACACATCACTATTTTGATCGGTCATGTGAACATGATGTTATTAGATTTGTTGAGAAAAGTATCTTCGCAATATGATTTCTTTATATTTTTGACTGACATATTACTTAAATTTACTCATGCAAGTTCTTGCATGTATATAACAAGTACACGTATAGAAATTCTAGTCTAGGGCAACTAATGCATGCATCTGTGTGATACGTACGTACATGCACGCGCACATGTTTGTCATGCATCAACAGATTCTACACTCATCAAAGTCGTCATGTGGTCATTATAATGTCCAAGTGTTTTGAATACAAATGTGTGCCATTTCATAATTACAAAAATCCGTGTATCTCCAAATGATTAAAGGTGGGATAATATGAATCATCGATTTTGCGACATACGTGGTTGGACCTTGAGAAAAGCTAGGTCTAAGCTACTAAAAGCTAGCAATCCAATGTGCGTACATACTGGTCTATGATTATCATCTTCTCCCTGAATATTATGATATAGTTATCAATGCTTGAATATGCCTCTTTGAAACATAAAAATTTCACAACCAATTCGCAGAATTTTACAAGAAATAGTATAATTCACAAAGAAATCATGTGAAATTTATGCGTCCCAAACATGATCTAAAGATAAAAGATTAACACACTTGAGTAGTTAGTACATCATTCAGTTTGAGAACTGATGAACACCTCTCCTGTTAAGTAATAAATAGTTACCACAGATTTGGAACATCACACTACCCATATGAATCAACTAATTTTAGGTGGAAATGCATATGAACGCTTGAACGATTAGTTAGCCATGGGAAAATTACTCACCAGCTTACCGGGGTCCTCACGAGTGATGAGCCACCTGCTAATAGGGGTGCCAATCCGGTACCGAATCCGGTCGATACCGAATTCGGGAAGGGAATTTGGTATCCGGTCGGATTCGGACTCAGATAATTCATGTCGGATTCAGATTCGGGAGAGTTGTTATCCTACCGAATAGTATCGGTATTCGGATATCGGATAATTATCCGGTCGGATATCTGGTCGGATATTCGGTCGGATATCTGGTAAGAGCTAAGAATTCACCTTTTATTTTGCTAGTATTTATTTTTTTTGTCATGTTGGTTGGTTGAGATGTGCAGTGTATAGAAAGTTTTCCTGGATCGTGCAAGTTTAAGTTCTCTAAAAGGAATATGACATTCAGTTGTGGCAACTATAAATATACAAATACTAAATTAGTGTTTTATTTCTAATTTTGCTGCTTGTGCAATTGGAATCCTAAATTTTCTCATTAAGATCACTCTTCCTAGGTAATGGAATGAAAAGCATGTAATCAGAGTATTATTAAACGATGAACTTTGGCATGCTTCAGTAAATGAACAGGTAAATTTGTCAAAAGTCTATTATCCCCAATTGCCTACTGTCTCTACCTTAATTTAGTAAAATTTCTTTAGCCTAGAAAAAGAAAATGTTGTCCGTCAAGAATCAAGATTCATCTTAAAACGCCACACCTCAATTGGCAATTTTGGGGGAAACGCCACACCATCTTCGGCTGATGAATTATAATCACTATTATGTACTTATGTCTAACAGTTTAAGGCTTGAAGTGATGGTGGTATGGTTTAGCATATGTTCCTTTCCGTATGCACGTACTATCCGTTTATATTATCCGTTTCGATCCGAAACCGTTAAGTATCCGCTCCAACGGCACCATATTCGAAATTCGAATACTCGATTCGTATTCAGATCCGGTTTTACCGTATCCGACCCGAATCCGAGAAAAATATGGGTTAGGATACGGTATGAGCAATATCCGCTCGACGACCCGATTGCACCCCTACCGCTAATTAATTATCCCACTTATCATAAGGATCGAATGAGTATGTTTAGTTTGTGCCAAATTTTACCTCGATGCCAAATAATTTTTCTTAAGAAAGTTAATTATCTTGGATTTGACTGGGAACTTGAAAAGGAAAAGTGAATTACATGAGATGTTTGGTTTCACAATCTCTTTCGCTAATTTGTCCACTTAAACATAAGGTTTAGGTTTCTCTTAGAATGCAGAATTATTTTCCAAATCAAACGGGACTAAACTGTTTCCTGTAATTATCACAAAATTTCTACATTTCAACTAAGGTTCTTTAGCACGTTAATTAGTGCTTGGTAGAAGCAATGGCGAATTCATCATCCATCCCCTGGAGATCTGGCCGACTTTTTTCACAGCTTTATTTTCTTCGGACAGCGAAGAGTACTTTAAGCACTGCACAGTACACCCGGGGGGGAATTTTGGACGTTTCTAGCACTGTTGGTACCCAAAATTCCAAAAATAGCCGCGTTGAAAACAAAATTCCAAAAATAGCCCCCAAACGACCGCACGATTAACAGCAACGCGACACGTGTCCAGTGGTGCGGCAGGGGAGCGCACCACACCTGAGTGGTGCGTCCCCGACCGCACCACACCCCGCCGTCACGCCAAAGGCGGTGGTGCGGAGGGGCGCCGCACCACCCGCCAAATGGTGCGGCACCGACCGCACCACATGCTGGCGTCCCGTCGCATCTCCAAAGCCCGTGATTCCTCGTGTTGCTGGCTTTTTCGCTGAAGTAGCTCCGTCGCTACCGGTATTGCATGTTCTTCGCAGGATTGTAACACGTGTTTATACATGAGAACCGCCCCTACTTCATTCTCGTGCATGTGACCGTTATTTTCGCGATAAAGGAAGAGGGTGGCATGGCTTTCAAGGCTCCAGTGCATTTGCATTTGCTCTAGACAGAGAAGCGACAGAGAGGGAGCAAGAAAGGGCGCTCATCATCAAGGAAAGAAGAACACAAACACGGGATTTGGAGCAATTTTGGAAGGTATCCAAGTTCTCGCATTGTGAAAGTTGTAGATCCTCTCGTGAGCTTCAAGAAAAGGTAAATATCATCTCCATGCGTTTAAGATGGTATTATAGTGATTAGCTCTGTAATTAGCACACGATCTCAATATGTCTATATTTTATGTAATTATCGTGTTGTATTCTATATTTTATGTTAAGAAATGAAGTAATGTTGTTGTAATGTAAAATATTTGTAGTTATTTGTGGTCGTAGTATATTGCAATTTTTTTATAAAATATTTGTAGTTGTAGAGTATCGTAATTTATATTTTATGTGAATAGTTTTGTACTTGATGTTGTAAGTGAATCTTGCTGTTTGTTAAGTGGATTATAACTACATTTAAATGGTGTCATTGTGAAGCACATAGCTAGTCGGAAAGGCCACTTGCGCATGTACTTGTTTGTATTAACATGTACTCATTTGTAACCAAAATCACCGAATAATATTAGATCTTGCTATGCATGTTCATAAAAACCTATGTTAAAGTGTAACGCATATATGAAGCATGGCACATTGTTGGGTAGTACTAGAAATGTAGAGGAAGTAGTATTAGAAATGTAGAGGATCTAATGATTGGCAAAAATGTAGTTATTTGATCGATGTAAGAAATCGTAAGTAAGAAATGATGAAAAATGAGTTGCCCGATTAGTGATTTAATTAGTAGAATAATAATACAAAATGTAATTTGATTTGCAGTAAATTTGAATTTAATGTGTTAGCGCTCTGCAAATAAAGTAAAAATACAATGAGAAGTTAAAAATAAATTAGACTATATGAAGTTGAAAAATTGTAATATATGTAGTACAATTAAGATTTGTAGAATAGAAATTGGAAAAATTGCATTACATTAGTAATTTGATTTATATAGAAATTTGTTAGCGCACTCCATAAATGGTACGCTTGTATGTGGTACGCAGAGGTTATGTGTGATGGTACAATTGTTGCTCGTGATATATACTAAGAGGGTTCATTTTGGGCTTATGTTAGGTACGCCATGGGTGACATCCAAGACTTGTTCGTGTTCTATGGAAGTGGTCTCGTGCGGGGCGGGCCGTGCGGGCGCACTGAATAATTGTGACGGGATCGTGATCCGCACGCAATCTGAACACCATGAGCACGTTGGAGCTACGGAGATGCGTGCGTTCGGATTCGATCCGACACCGCAAGGAACAAATTACGGATCGAGGCGTGTATGCCACGCTTGGAGGTGTTGCAGGGATACAATGTGGCAACTTATAAAGGTGACGAGCGACGCTTCATGGGCGAACTACATGGAGGTCGTGTGCAACCTGCACGCATTGATATATGGCAAGCCAATGGTGTATGTTCAATTGTGGAGAGGATGTAATCATCCGCCATGGGTGGCTCGTGGTGTCTTTGGCGGAGATGTAGAGCGTGCATTACTCTCGGCGGTCATGAAGATGCCGTGGTGAAGGAGAAGGAGGCTATGAGTCAATGGGAGATGGGGACTGCGGGGCGCGGAGAATTTTCAGCCGAACGAAGGTGCCAAGAGGTGGTGGGCGCGTGTTGATCATCACGAGTACCTTGAGAACCAGTGCGTGGAAAGTGAGGAGGAGGACGATGTGGAAACAGAGAGTTCGGGAGAGAGGAAGAAGGGGAACCTACGGCGGAGGTGTGGTAGGTGGTGTTGTAACCACGGAGGGTGCGTGCGTGCCGTCCAGTTGGACGACATCGCGGCGGAATCCCTAGTTACGCCACGCAGCGGAGGAGGCGAGTGGGGATTCAATGAAGGCGACTCGTTGTGAGGCGAGCTTCGTAACAAGAGTGCTTTGCCATGCACAAGTTATTGCCACATCGCGTCAACATCACCGGACATATCGGTGCACAGTCCAACCCGACACCTACATTGTGAAGTGTGTGGGCGGCTCCTCCTGGCAAGGTCCGTGGCGCAGCGTTCAGAGGCGCCGCCACGGACTTCGGATAACGATGCTGAACGATCACACTTGTGAGCTTGCGGCGCCGCTACCTAGGCACCGCAACATGACGTCGTCATATGTTGCAGAGGTGATAAGGCATCTTGTGGCTGCAAATGTATCCATTACTCCCAAGGTTCTCATGGCGGAGGTAGCGAACACGGTGGGGTTTGCTGTGAGCTACAAGAAGGTGTGGCGGGGGAAACAGAAGGTACTGCGGAGTATGTTCGGGACATATGAGGAGGCATATGATCTGGTCCCGAGATTGTTGTGTCGATTGCAGCAGCAAACCCAGGCACGTTCATTAACAAGTACGAGCGGGTTCATGAGACGGAAGGGCCGAATTGTTTTGTGCTTGAAAGAGTGTTCTGGGCCTTCCATCAGGCAATAGAAGGCTTCAAGTGGTGCCGTCCAGTGCTAACGATGGACGACACATTCCTATCCGCAAATACAAGGGTACAATCGACCGGTTGCGATGAGACGCAAATGACCGCCACTCCAGTGGCATTTGCAATAGTAGAGAATGAGAGTACGGAAAGTCGGCCGTGGTTCCTTGTCAATGTGAAGCGTGCCGTTGTACAAGATCGCCCGATGTGTGTGTTATCTCGCATCGCAATGCAGCTTGTTGTCCGCAATGCAAACGATGCGAACGGGACACACCTCCGTGCATGTGGAATGACATGAAGAACCGTGGTGCATGAGGCATCTTGCGGCAAACTTCCACGAAGGTTCCATAGCAAGGAACTAATGAAGATGTTTAAAAAACTTTGTATGCGTAACCGTAAGAAGTTCAATGCCCCGTGGAGCCGCCTTGATCGGGAGACCAGCAGCATGTCGCGCCTTGAGCAGTCGAAGCGGGGCGTGGAGGAGGCTCCACGAGACTTGGGGAGTTCACACAATGGGTGCGGTCCAATGCATCCGACACGAGATGTGGTCTCTCTTGCATGACACCGCGAGCAAGGTACGGAATCATGACGACAAACATGTCCGAGGTGTACAATGGTGTTCTAAAGGCGTGAGATCCCTACCTATCACCGCAATCGTTGAAGAGACCGGAACCGTTCAATAGGATACTTCGTCAATAGAGCCATGATGGCGGCGGCATATGGACGAAGGCAAAGAATTCTCCGGGTAGCGGGCCTACATGGACAAGAAGATGGAGAAGGCTCGTTCGCATATTGCTCGCACCATGGATGGCTTACGGAGGAAGTTTGAGGTTCGCCTCGCAGTAAGTACATGATGGGGCAGGCTAGAGGATCGTAAGCGGTGTGCACGATTGTCGACAGAGCATCTTGCACATGCAACAAGCGGAGCTTCTACACAAGCCATGCTCCCATCGCGTGTGCGCGGCATGCGGCGTTATGGAACCAGCGCCCACGCATTACATCTCAAGGTACTATGACATGAAGCACTGTTTGAAACCCGGAGCACGGAGTTCCATTCGTGACGGGTGGACATGCATTATAGGAGCTCGCCGTGGCAGATCAAGTGGGTGCCGAACGATGCAGCAAGCACGCCGGCGTGGGCGAAGACAGAGCCGTCGATTTGAATGCGACATGGATGATAGCCGCGTGGGGATCGGGTTCGCGCCGAAGTGCGTACTATGCAAGACGGTTGGCCATTCATTTAGGCAATGCTCAAACAGCCGACATCAAGTAACGCCCATAGTATGCACATGGATCGTCATTGTGCACCGTTCCGTGTTTTGTAACTATAGCGGCCTTTGTTGTGATGCGAGCACGTGATCGTGCATTCGTAACCTATGTTGAATGTATCCACCAAATTATTTCGTGTACAATTTGTTTGAGTCATTTCTTACGATTATGTTATGTTGTGACTTATTCGATATTTCGTTATCATATGTCACATGTTCGATGCAAATTACGTTTGTTCATGTTTTGTTGTCAATTATTTCACGATGTATTATCGCGACGCATACAAATTATGTATGTTGCATATTCTCATGACATCGCGCATCGACTTGTTTTCAATCATTGGCGGAGATGGCGTCGAGGTGCTTGAGGCCCGCTGGGATGACCACCACCGATGCACCGCGTGGGCATCAATGCCCGATGGCCCTCCGTGTTTCGCCCTTAGGGCCCCGAGAGCACCGCCTCTAGATTTAGCGGTACATCCATTCGCTGCGAGACACCGGTCTTTTGCCCCTTGCTCGCATCTTTGGATGTTGGACATTCGTTGCGATTCGATGCGGCGTTGCATCCGCACTCGTGGATCGTTGGAGACCGGAGACTCACACCTTCCACTTCCGGTGGGCGAGATGACTATTACACTTCGGGACGTGTCCATGCGGCGTGTCTACCCATCCGTGGTGCAGCGAAGAGTGCCACCCCCGCATGCGAATGGAAGGACGCCTGGTGCCCGATCGGTCTCCGATCCCGCATAACATGTCCGGTGTGCCACACTACGTGGCTACGAGTTCATGACTGCCTCGAGGACGCCATGAGGGGTCGTGCGACGCACCTCATGGCATACATCCTTTTTTTGTTTGGATGGGTCTTGTTTCCCTCGACCACCGGAGTCTCCGTGCATCCGACGACATACACCTTGCGAGTCTTTGGCGGATGCCTTGCCGGCGAGGTGCCGCAGATACCGGGGATCTGCAGCCCCAGTGCCACGTCACTGAGGCTTGTGTGATGCCCGTCAGCAGCACCGAGGCCAGCGAGCCGGTCTTGGCGGTGTGCTATGTGCTCCTCAAGATCGTCTTGGGAGCACTTCACGGTTGGGAGGCCTAAGATCGAGAGGCCGTGCACCTCACGACCTCCTCCCGAGTTGTACGGTCAGTGGTGGCGATGACCCCATAGATGGGCCGACTATGGGGACTCGTTGGACACATGGTCACCGCGGTGGGCTAAGGAGAGAGCGAGGCGTGTGTACCCGATTTCCATGACGATTTCGGCGACTTCACGACAAAGACATAGTCCGGTTCCCATGGGATGTCGGGTTCATTCAGCTCACCGCCCCTACGGGTTGTCATCTCGGTGCCACCAAGACCACATGTACGGTTGACGACCACACCTCGCTCCGCGCGCTTCGCCGAACCGTACAACCCGCAGAGAGTGCCGAGGCGGTTTCACCTCCACCAAAGACGTGCCACCCCTCCCGGGATCGGGCACTACCACCGAAGGCCCACCGGTAAGCCATTGCACGTGGCTATGCGCAAGGTAGTAATGTGTTGATAATACTAATTGTACAATATGTGCACTAACTTGCGTGCAAACAAGAAGAGGGCACCATGGTGACGATGGATAGCCACACAATGCCGTGGGCGCACTGTGGCGTGACTCAATGAGCAGAGGTTGTGCACGAGGCTAGGCCACACGACAAAGCCACATACGGTGCGTACCTAGAGTGGTACATTCCACGCACCCGCAAAGAAGATTACTAGGCTTGCCCCACCCGCCCTTCGTGAGGTCGCCACGAAGATGCCATACGTGCCGCCCGCATCGTCATCGAGCAAAGACGTATTGACGAGGCGATGCGTGCACTGCGTGACGCTTGTACTCATTGTTTCTTTACGCATGCGCGCGTTTAACTCGTTTGTTGTTTATGTACGATGCGAGAGCATATGCGTCGTCTTGAGCACGAGGCTTTTCGGATGATGCGCGTGGGGAGGGCGCAACCGGGTTCTTGCTTGGCGCGTAGCATCTTCGCGACCTCGTGAATGCGTTCAAGGCCTTGAGTCAGTAGTCGCGACTGAGGATGATGTGGATGCACGACGCGCCCGGCAGAGAGCCTTCAGCGCCGCCATCGGACCACCTTCAAGACGTCCGTCGATGTACGGTGGTCGTCCGTCGCAGCCCGGCGGTCGTCCGTCGCTGTCCGGCGATCGTCCGTCGCTGTCCGGCGGTCGTCCGCCCTGTCCGGCGGTCGTCGTCGCTGCCTCGGCGGTCATCCCACCGCGCCTCGTCCTCACAGCATTTTGGACCAGCGGTACGATATTTGCCATCGATTCGTTCGTAACACACGCTTGCCATCCACTCGATTGCCATTTATTCGTAATACACGCTTTCCTCGCAGCAGCTTGCGAAGGGATAGCACGCGTTACTACTCGCCGCGTCATCCCGAGGGCGGCGGACGAGCCTTCGATAGCGACCACGAGTCACCCCATCGATAGCGACATATGCGCTGGCGGTCGACCCACCCGGCGCACACACAAGGGCGATGACAGTGGTTCGGGCAGACGTACCAAGGTTACACGTCGCAGAGTACATGGGTGATTACGAACGTCATCGCATTCCAACACCGTATGCACCAGTATGTACGCATGTAGTAAACATAACACATGATATAAATAATGATTATAAACTTTTTGTATTTTCCATTGCAGGGCGTAGACCCTCCTCCGATTGGTGAGCTCTATTATAGGCCGCCATGAACTCCCACGAGATGTACCCACCACCGCCTCGACGCAGACCTGCACTACGACCTTCGAGATGCACCGCGCTCTCCTAGCGAGTTCACCTTCTCTGAGGATCGACACGTCGTCCGAGGCGCGATACGAGATGATAAATGAATTTTTGTAATTGTGCCGTTGTAATTTTTGTAAGGCATAAATATATATACAACTTAATTAGACTGGTGATTTCTTGAAGTGCTTGATGGTTTGATGTTCACAGATAGTTTCTGTATAAAAAGGGTTGCTCTTAGTTCTTTGATTTACTAGGGCATACAACCAACACAGAGATGACAACACGGGAAAACACACATAATACGAAGGCCTCAGGCAATGACAACACGAAACAACACATACATTTCACGTACATGAAATGTACCAAGTAGTACAACCACCAACACACCAACGAACACAACAACTAAAATACAACACAACCGTATTTAACACATTACCAACATACCTTGACGACAACATAGCATAAAACATTACCAACATACACGGGGAACCTCCAAAGACTACAACTTTAGGATAACAATAATCACAAGAAACAAAATAGCACACAACATTAAATTTATCTTCCACTCTAGTCAGTTAAACGATGTCGCATCCCGACGTGGTCGCAACCCCACGACAACTCTCTCATGGCGAACATTCGCTGTCCTATTGCCCATTTCATCCTCCCACACCAGAATTTGCAACCACCATGAGCTTCTGCGATTCCATGACAAGAAGTTTTTAAACATACCACCATGATTTAAACAAACCCGAAACAATCGACTCACCGAGTGATTTGGGCACTTGTAGTAGTGTCGCCAGATTCGCGGCCGTCTGTGATGTCCTACGCCTAACCAAGATGTTGCAATTTGGGCACATCACCGTGGTGCCCATGAAGACGTCTTGGTGACTCATTGCCTAGTCTCAAGGAGTGAGCACGAAAGAAAACTACATTGATTGTGAACAACTAACTCGGAGGTGACCGATAAAATGGCAAGGGAGTATGTGAGGATGGCTCCGCTTTATAGGTCGTGGGGGGCACCTCACGCACAAACAACACAAATCATACACGCACATAAAGGGCGGTAGTGACAAAAGGGGCACCTTTATTACCGACATGACAAAAGAGGCAGCTTTGCCCGGTGATTTGACAAAACGGGCAGCTTTCGCAGTGACATGACAAAAGAGTCCACCTTTCCGTAGTGACATGACAAAACATGCCACCTTTGCCCAGGTGGGATGACAAAGCGGGCATCTTTGCTCACTATTGCATGTTTTGTGGCTTGTCATAACAACTCCACGAAGATAACAACCAATCCATCACATGCTTAACAACGCTTGCACATTACATCGTTAAAGAAAGAGGCGCAGAACATGAAGGCGCCACGCACTTACATTGCACATACATAATTTATGGAAAGCAGTACACCCAACAATTTATGGAAAGTAGTACACCCAACACATACATGAACTAAAATACGACACAACCATAACCCTCGTTACCTACATGCCGAACGAGCCTCGTGGCACCCACATGGAGAATTGCTGCGAGGGCCGCCTCGGACCCAAATTGCTGCGAGGGCCGCCTCGGACCCAAATTGCTCAGAGACATGACAACACGGGGCAGCTTTGTTCAGTGAGATGACAAAAGATGCCAGCTTTGCGCAGAGACAAGACATAACGTGCCAGCTTTGGGCATAGACATGACATAACGGGGCAGCTTTGCTCAGTGAGATGACAAAAGATGCCTGCTTTGCGCAGAGACAAGACGTAACGTGCCAGCTTTGGGCAGAGACATGACATAACGGGGCAGCTTTGCTCAGTGAGATGACAAAAGATGTCAGCTTTGGGCAGAGACATGACATAACGGGGCAGCTTTCCTCAGTGAGATGACAAAAGATGCCTGCTTTGCGCAGAGACAAGACATAACGTGCCAGCTTTGGGCAGCGAGATGACAAAAGATGCCAGCTTTGGGCAGAGACATGACATAACGGGGTAGCTTTGCTCAGTGAGATGACAAAAGATGCCACTTTGCAGAGACAAGACATAACGGGCAGCTTTGCTCGGTGAGATGACAAAAGATGCCACTTTGCGCGAGACAAGACATAGCGGGCGGCTTTGCTCGGTGAGATGACAAAAGATGCCACTTTGCGCGAGACAAGACATAACGGGCAGCTTTGCTCAGTGAGATGACAAAAGATGCCAGCTTTGCTCAGTGAGATGACAAAAGATGCCAGCTTTGCTCAGTGAGATGACAAAAGATGCCAGCTTTGCTCAGTGAGATGACAAAAGATGCCAGCTTTGCGCAGTGACAAGACATAACGGCGCATTGTACTCGATGGGACGACAAAACATGCCGCTTTGGGCGTGGCAAGACTAAAGAGGGCATCTGTTCTCAGTGACATGACAACAGGAGGTCAGCTTTGCTCAGTGAGATGACAATTCAGGGCAGCTTTGCTCAGAGACACTCCAAAACGGGACCTTTTTCGGTGATACCGCAAGCACTCCCATCTTTACTCACCGCTACCACCACGCGGACCAGCTTTAGACGTCGAGTAGAGACAAAACATCCCCTATAAATTCGTATGCATTCCTTTTCCCAATGAACATTGCCCATCCAAACCCCATACTACATCGCACTTCCTCACCTCACCCAACCGGATGGACAAAGGCAAGAAGAAGCAATGGGACAAGATGGTGAAGGATTGGGAGGAGACCCGTGACATAGCACGGTCACCGCGCGGCGCGATGCCGCAAGCGATGAGAAAATAAGGCGATACTGGTGCCCGTAGAACAAGCCCATCGTGCTACGATGAAAGGTCCCCCGAGCGCCCGCGTAGCAAAACCCCATCCCGGACGTCCCATCGAGCGTTCGCCACAACTACCACTGAGGGGAGACACCTCCTTTGTTGGTGCGGGGACGTGTGCAAGTTCTTCAAGTCTAAGCACAACATCGGTCTAGGTATGCGTTCATCGGGTTGCGCAAACTACTCGATGACTACCCCAACCGCTGCTTTTGACACCGCAACCTATCGGCAATGGTAACAATACCTTTTCTCCTTTCCCCTACCGCAAACTACTCCTTCACAAAGACGCACTAACAATATCTCCCATGTATTTACAGTCTCGGAGCCTGTGTGGCTACCGCAAATGGATCGATCTTGAGATCCACCCCGAGGACCAATGGACCCTTGACTTCGAGGAGTGGAATGTCACAAAGGACAAGGAGTTGCTTTGGAGGAGGAGCGCGCAAGCACGAGCACACCTGCGTATATGGCCGCGAGACGCAAGCTCATCTTGAAGCGTGCACGCGTAGGGAGCGGGAGGCTCGCGAGATGGAGCGTGAGAGAAAGAGGGAAATTGCGGCTAAGGCAAAAGAGGCCGGAGAGGAGTTCAATGCCGAGCGGGCAAGGAAGGGAAAGTGGCCCCGGTCACACAAGAGGTCGTCATGCGCGTTGGGTGGGTTAGTCGCATATCATGCTATATGTTATGCATGTAATAAAAATCTACGCGGCATGTTACTCCCAACTGTATTATGAAGTTTAATATCTCGTATTTTCGCATTCCATGATGTAATAGACCTAGCAAGTTATTTCCCCTAAGGCATGAATGTTAGGACTAGTGGTGGAATTCTGAACATTACAAGTACAGAGTTCCACACATGCCACATGCCACTGGTCACATCACTTACCGCTTTATGTATCGAATCGTTCCTAAAAAAATGTACCCAATTTTTTTATGCATCTACAACTTACATTGAACATAAACTTCTATTACAACTTTATCTTATTTTTACGCGGTTTATAACTACAAAATTGACAAAACATACAAACATCACGCGATTGCAAACCCTTAAAACATACCAAACCCTAAAAGTCACTTACCACTTTATATATCGATCGTTCTCATCACAATCGTTCCTAAAAAATTTTACCCAATTTTTTATGCATCTACAACATATAATCAACATAAACTTGTTTTACAATTTTTCAAATTTTTCTGATTCACAACTACAAAATTAACAAAACTTATAATCATACATGTTCAATATCACTTTCCTTCATTTCCTCCAATTGTTCATATCACATTTGTGCTCGAAAATTTTTCTTTAAATTGCTTCCAATAAAACAATATACCATGATCGAAATTTGTTATTGTCACTTGAACACATTTTTCACTGGTCGACAATATAGGAAATCACAAAAACACTAATCGTTACTTCACACAAATTTTGTTCGTACTCTACCAACCAATATTTTTAATTTTCAAAATTGCACAACTAATTACCCAAGCAAAGAAAGTGGACTCCACTTCAAATTCATATTTTTCACACATCATTTCATATATACACATAAATTTTTATTTAAAAATTATCTTTACAAATGCATGCAAAAATAACTTGAATTAAAATCCTACCGTGCAAACCCTAACCGGGGTGGGACCACCTGACGAGTGGTGCGGTGTGGTGCCGCACCATTAGGGAGTGGTGCGGTGCGGCACCGCACCATCTACGTGGCATCGACGGCGGGGTGTGGTGCGGTCGGGGACCGCACCACTCAGTGTGGCGCTCTCCCGCCGCACCACCGACACGTGTCGTCGTTGCTTTGTTAATCGTGCGGTCGTTTGGGGCTATTTTTGGAATTTTGTTTTCAACGCGGCTATTTTTGGAATTTTGGGTATCAACAGTGCTAAAAACGTCCAAAATTCCCCGGGGGGGAGAAAAGAAAATCAGAAAAAAGTCGAAGCTAAGAACGCACCGACCCGGCGGGCCCCACTCCTCAGTCTCCCTGCGTTGATCTGGCGCCTGTCCCCCCAGGCGCTACGGCTACTCGCACCCATTTCAAAATTCAAACCCTTCGCTTCGCATCGCATCGTTTCCATGATTTGGGTGGGAAGATTGAGGCCAGAAAAATCAAGAAATCCTCGAACTCGCCGCGTGCTGTCTCAAAATTCGGCGAGGAGCCCATAGAAAAATCCACCACGGCCCTTGCCCCCCTCCTCCTCCTCCCCTCACTGTTCTTCGATCCTGTTCTTTCTTTATCGCCACTAGGTTCTGAGGGTTTGGGGGTTCAGCTCAGGTCGGTACCGTGGTAGTTGGGAGTCGGGTCACGGTGCTGCGACGCTTGCGTCGTGCCGCCGCCGCCGCCGCGGTTGTCCGAGTTAAATTAGCTCAGCCGAAGCTGATTTGGAGGTGGTTCTTGCTGAGGTGAAATGTTTCGAGCAGCTTTGAGATGTTTGGAGGGGCGGGTGAGGGTCTTGGGTTGCTAGTGGGGGAAAAAGATCGGGTGGGACTTCCTCTCTTTCTTTCTCAGGGGTTACGAAAGATCGGGTTTTTATCAACGGATCGAGGAGTTTGCTTGAGCTCAGACTCGTCTCTCTCTGCATCTTTTCAGGTGAATCGGAACTCGGAAGGTGTTCTTGAGTAGCGTTTTGCCCTGGTCTGCTGCATTTAACAGTGGGATGGGAGGTAAGAAGTGCTCATGTGTGTTCTTCATCTGCCGAGTAGATTGTACATACTTGCTGTGCTCAGTTTCTTTTCGCTCTATGGGGTCCAACAGGTTGGATTTTGATTGCATTGTGTTCGTCTTTGTCAAATAGGTTATGCTCATTTGTTCTTATCTCAAGGAAGTCGAAAGTTTGCCTTTTTATTGCATTTTGCTCAACTTTGCATGTGTCAGTAAGTCTACGACGACAATGCTTCTTCGTGGTGCTAGCAGTGAGCAATTCTTAGTTGTATAGTGATTAGGACTAAGGAGATTGGGGAAATGAGGTTGCTGATGTGTTCCTTTTTGGTGTGCACATTTCCTTTAAGAATTCCTGGGGCTGTAATTCTGCTCCACAAATGTATTGTACGGCCAGAAAGAAATAGGAATCAAGTGCTTCCGGTTGATATGATTACGCCTTTGCAAAACAGTAATTAACCTCATAGTACTAGACTTGATTTCTCAGACCTTGATAATCTTTATTTGCTTCATACAACTGCTGTGTACTGAGATAGTCATTTTTTCAGAGCTAGTGATAAATGTTAACCCCTTAAGAGTTTAGACTTCATAAAAGGCATTCATGGTCATGGTCCCTTTCCCCCTTTAAGATAGAACATAGAGCTAAGAGAGCTAGAGAGAGAGCCAGTGAGTATAATGAGTCCATCCCCCTTTGGGTTGTGCCCCCTTGAAGTTTATATATATGAATGGAGTACGATAGAAATTTTCTATCCCGTCCCTCAATAATTATAATTGGTGAGAATATATCGGTACATTTCCTTATATACGAAATTGCCCTACTGGGCTTACTCTAAGGCACACTAGGCATTCCTACAGCCCAAGGGGTTAGGCACCCCCACAACAGTGAGTAACTAGAAAATGCCATTTTCAAAGTTAAGTGGTTCTTTATGGTCCTGCATAGTCTTGGCAATAGAATCTCATTCCATCAAATACTGAGTTGATGAGTTTGTTTCCTTAGACTGTTTTCTTCTCCTCAACATATGTCTTGTACGGCCAAAAAAGAAATAGGAATCCCGTGCTTATGGTTCATATGATTACACCTTGTGGAAAACAGTAACCTCATCGTGCTAAACTTGATTGCATGGACCTTGATAATCTTTATTTGCTTCATATAGCTGCTGTGTAATGAGATAGATAGTCATTTTTCAATGCTAGTGATAAATGTTACCCCCTTCAGAGTTCAGACTACATAAAAGGCATTCATGGGATTAACTTGAAAAGGGCATTTTCAAGGTTAAGTGGTTCTCTATGGTCCCGCATAGAGTCTTGGCAAAGAAACTCATCCGATCAAATATTGAGCTGAAAATTTTGTTTCCTTAATATGTACGACAGATCTTTGGTTATTCAGTTCTTCAGCAATATCAGTTTATTGTCTTGTTTATTTTTGTATTATTGTGATGGCATTGGTTGCTAAGTAAATTAGTCACCGTTTTTCTCATTTATTTGCAGGTCAAAGCACTGGAACATTCTAAGCAAGTTCAGTCACCGTTGCATGGTTAGTGTTCAGAGTGTGGTAATCTCGACAGAAGATGAAAGAGGATATTATGTTTGACAACCAAACAAAGCCATGCAGATCGAGGGTTGACTCCAAAAGCAATCAAAATTCTCTGAAGCCCAAGTTTGGAGCTTCATGGGGATCCCAAATTGTCAAAGGGTTCACAACTGACAAGAAAACCAAGAAGACAGCAGCCGTTGCAAGCAAGAAGCCACCTCTTGCAAGTGTGGAAAATGTTAACCAGAGCAACCAACAGATTCCGTACCATTCTAGGGTTAAGAGGTCGCTTATGGGAGACTTCCCTTGCTCACCTGCTGGTGCTCAAGTTCATCCCCATGTCTTTGATTGCCACGGTATCAGGTCCCCGGCATCTCATGATCTTTTTATTGAGTTGGACCATCTCAGGGAACAAGTACGTGAGTCGAAGGAAAGGGAGTTAGCGTTACAGTCAGAGTTGCGTCGATGCAGAGAAAACCCAAGAGTTTCAGAACTTGAGAAGGAGCTTGATTCTAGGAAGAATGAAATTGACAGGCTTGTACGACTTAAAACTTCATTAGAATTTGAGAAAACAAGCCTTTCTGAACAACTATCAGTTTTTTCTTCTATGGTGGAGCAGCATGAAGAAAATGTAAGATTGGATGGGCATGGCAATCGGGTATCTAGTATGGATGAGGACAAAGCATCTTCTTCAGGAAACTTGGAGTTTGAAGTTGTTGAGCTGCGACGTTTAAACAAAGAGCTTCAGTTTCAGAAACGAAATCTTGCAATTAAGCTCTCTTCAGCAGAGTCCAAATTGGCTGGCCTTGAAAAGAATGCAGAGGTACCATTACTTGAACTTGACTATTTGTATGGGAAATAAACTAGTTTTATTTCAGTTAATCTTTTTTATATCCTGCTTATTGTCACCAGAGCGAGACAGTTGCAAAGGTTCAAGCTGAGGCTTCGTTGTTGCGGCACACAAATGCGAACTTGAGCAAACAAGTTGAGGGTTTGCAAATAACTCGGCTAACCGAGGTTGAGGAACTTGCTTATCTTCGGTGGATCAATTCATGTCTACGGCATGAGCTCTGTAACTCAGATCAAGCAGCTAGAGCAATGACCGATATAGATTATAACGATGAAATGGCCTGTAACGATGAGGATGGTGATGGTGGTGCAAGAAATGCTGAGAACTCTTCTGACAACAAAAAGTTCAGCATTGCTGAACGTATCAAGCAATGGTCTCAGAATGATAAGAGTTGTCAAGCATCAAAAAAGGAAGCTCTTCTTGATAGAGCATGGATTGAAGCTGCAGAAGCACGAAGCTCGACACGTAGGCACTCACTTGGGGGACCAAAGGGATGTGCACAGGACTTGAATATCGTGAAGAGAAGGCAATCTGATACCTTTATCTGCATTCCAGACGCAACAGATGAAACAATCTCCTGTAATATGGATCAGACAATCAGGGAGAAGCGTGATCTTCTTGTGGAGAAGTATGATCTTGGTCGATCTGAAAGTTTCAGATATGTTCTTGGCAAGTCGGACATATGCAAGAGTCAATGTCTGGATGTTGAAAAGCGTGCCTTGCGTATTCCAAACCCTCCACCAAGACCTTCAGTTTCTGTGTCACATTCTGATCCATCAAATGGGTCGACTGTAAATCCGCCCCGGCCACCACCGCCACCTCCTCCAAAGTTTTCCACAAGAAGTACTGGGGTCATGAAGAGGGCACCACAAGTTGCAGAGCTTTACCATTCACTTATGAGGAGGGACTCAAAAAAAGATACTTCCGGGGGTGGGATCTGTGAAACTGCTAACTCTGCGAATGTGCGGAGTAGCATGATTGGTGAAATCGAGAACCGTTCTTCGCATTTGCAGGCTGTAAGTAATCTGCTTAGATTATTTGACATCATGTAAATAAAAATTAGCAGCTGGTTCTTGCATTACATTAGAAGGTTTATAGGTGGTGTTTTAGGCTCTCGATTCAAATGGCAGAGTGTATGGCTTAAGGTTTTAGTCTTGTAGATTTTATTATAAGGCTTTTTGACTTTGAGAAGATTTCATTCTTAACATTTCCTAACTTATTTAGAACAAAAGACTTTATTGTTGTTCTTGCATTGACTTGCTTTTATTTTTGTTCCATTTTCAGATCAAGGCGGATGTTGAGACTCAAGGTGAATTTGTAAAATCACTGATCAAGGAGGTGACCGATGCAGCTTACAAAGATATAGAAGATGTGGTTGCATTTGTGAAGTGGCTCGATGATGAACTGGGCTTCCTAGTATGCATATTCTAATATCGCAAATCTGTATGCAATCTTTTCAATTGCGGTCGTCATTTAAGTTATTTGCTCATTTAATTGCCTTACTTGAAGGTGGATGAGAGAGCAGTGCTGAAGCATTTTGACTGGCCCGAGAGGAAGGCGGACACTCTACGAGAGGCAGCTTTTGGTTACCAAGACCTGAAAAAATTGGAATCAGAAGTTTCAAACTATAAAGATGATCCACGTCTTCCCTGTGACATTGCACTCAAGAAAATGGTTACAGTATCTGAAAAGTACGACCATGTTTACTAAAAATTTACAATATACATATACTTAATAAATATTACCTGTAGAGTGCATGAAGTACTAAACATTTGATTGGCATTCCTAATTCAGGACGGAGCGAGGTGTCTACAACCTTCTGAGGACAAGGGATGCTATGATGAGGCAGTGTAAGGAGTTTAATATTCCTACTGACTGGATGCTTGACAACAATCTTATTAGCAAGGTAAACGTTCTATAATTTTCTGTATTCTCTGCAGGTTTGAGTTCTTAGTGCTACATTGCTATCAGCAAACAAAATTGGAAATGACCTAGACAGAATTACGCTACTTCACTGGAATGAATTAAAGCTTGTTGGCTATCAATTGTAACTATCAAGTAGATGCCCATTAGCCGAACTTTCATATATACCTCTCAGTGGTCAGACTGCACAACATGGAGAGTTGGAGACTACTAAAAGTCCAGGAGTGAAGTCGCAAATACCTATTTGTTGATTTGAGGAGCTTGATATATCCTAAAGTTTATAACCTGAAGCGAACAAATATATAATTTTCTCTCAGAGAATGCGTTGTTTTCGTGCATTGGTGATTAAGGAATGTGGTCAACTTGTCAAAGAATCATTCTTGTTTTCTTGTCCGCAATTACGGATTCTGTTGATGTCACGATTCACGAAAGCCTGTAAAGCAATAGCCAGCCTGTAAAAACCTGCTGAAATATTGACTTGTATTATTGGAGTAATCCCTTATCCATTTTTGTTGGTTACTGCAGATAAAATTCGCTTCTGTCAAACTAGCAAAGATGTGTATGAAAAGAGTGGCCATGGAACTTGAATATATGGGGCAACTGAACAAGGATCCAGCTCTGGAGTACATGCTACTTCAGGCTGTGAGATTTGCCTTCAGAATTTATCAGGTAACACATTGTAGCAATAACTTCACAAAAAAGCAAACTCTGATCATCTGATGCATGTATGGAATATCATGCTGATCAGATTAGCAGTTATTCTTGGCCAATGATGTTTCCCACAGATCTTAACTATTGCATCTGCCTCTTGATCTCCATTCTATATTTAATTTCACAGATCTATTTCCTCAGGTGCTTGTATGCTATCTGTAACATTCTGGATTTTTTTTGTTACGTTTGGGCAATTTTTCCGCAGTGAACTCTTGTTTTAACAAATTTATATGTATTATTAAAATCTGTGAGTGCAAGATGCATTTTCTAAACTACCAGCTCATTTTTGCAGTTTGCTGGGGGCTTCGATGCGGAAACCATGGATGCATTTGAAGAGCTGAGGAATTTTGTGCATGTCAGAAACAGTAGCCAGTAGGAAGTAGAACCACAAGGCAATTTCATGTAGCATCTGGAAGAGAGAGAACAATTCTGGCTTACTCTCTCAGTAAGCATAACAGATAGATTGTTTGGGCCTTTTGGGTTATGTGATGTTTGGAGGATTGGTGTGTATGTAATGTGTGTGCTAGGCTGAAGAAATCAGTAAGCATAACGGATAGATTGTTTTGGCTTTTTGGGTTATGTGATGTTTGGAGGATTGGTGTGTATGTAATGAGTGTGCTAGGCTGAAGAAATCAGCTAGTGTTTGCGTAGGATTTTTTTGTAGCAACCTTGCTGAAAAATACAAAATGCATGAAACTTATGTATATGCTTCAGTGGGCACTAGTGATTGTCAGTTTGTCATATTGTCTGTCTCTGCAGTCATACTACAATGCAAGATTTTTGAGGTACTACTACAAAGTACAAACTTACCATCAACCATCATCAGTATATCACTATATCTGCACTCCCTAGGAACTAGAATTAAACTCGATTTATCTTCCAAGAGACCAAGACACAGCACTAGCAGTAAACACTAGAAATTAGATGGCAAACCATTAACACGCTAGTATTCTAGTGACTACTTCTGTAAAAGGGGAAAAAGCAATAACAAGCATGACTTAAAGCCATAGACAAGGCATTTTCCTGCTTATCTTGGTATAATACTTTCAATATGAGGGTCATTTCAAGGCAAACATACTTCCCAGCTTTTGGTTACATGAGATGATCCAAGATGCATCACATCAAACTTTAGTAGAAAAGTTCAGTCAGAATAACATGGCGAAGTCTTGATAGAACAACACTGTGATAGTTTATTACCAAATCCGACGTCACAGGCCAAATACATCCTAAACTCTCATCACCTTATATGGAGACTCTTTTCTTACTTGAATCAAATTCAGTGAAGCTTCTCTTTCACAGAATACTTCTTGGCAGCATCCCGCACCTTGTCAATATACCCTTCAATTGGTGGTGTGAGTGTTGCCATGTACCGGTTTGCAGGGAATGGTGTCACGTCAGGAACCATAGCAGCAGCTTGCAGCTTCTCAGGCAGTGCAGCGATGGCCTCCTTCTTGAGCGTAAGAAGTGCTGATTCTGCAGTTTGCCGTGCACGGTGCTGTCGCATTAGCACACGGCTATATTCCTTGGCAAGTTGCCGACCATCTTCAACTGTCAGCTCATATTTAGGGATTGCCTCATCATCAACCAGCCCAAGACTGATATAGTCAAGTCCAGGCGGACCCATCAGCACACGGCCACCATCACCTCCACTGGAACCTTTGGACTTGGTTTTAGCCTTGGCCATATCAAGTTCACGTTGCCGGTCCTTGGAGACGAGTCCAAGCTCTTCACGTTTCGCCTCATGAAGACGCTCCTTCGGGGACAGGTGCCGTAGGGGGTCAGGGCACTGAGACAAGACTCTGCAATCTGAGTAATACGTTCAATGGCCTCATGACGACCACGGCCACTGCCACCGCCCCCACCAGTGGAAGGCGCACCGCCCTTCTTTGCTCCAATGGAGGAACGCTTCAGAGGCCAGCCAGACTTGAGCTTAGCCTTGCCCTTGGCTGTGCCACTCACTGGTGCATGCTGTTGAAGCTGGTGATGCCGGCTGGTCATACCAGATGCCAATGCCGGGCTTACAGTGAGTGTCTTGAAAAGACGCAGAAACATGGTGCTGGGTGCACTCGAAGCCATTGGACCACCTTGGCTGAAAAATGAGCAATATATACCTAGGTTGCCTTTTGCATCTATCTAAGTGAAATTGTGAACTTTCCATACATGCAGTCAATTCCAAAATTAATGTAACTAACATCTAAATCCATCAAATGCTAGCAAAGTACTGGAACAAACTGTAGAGTATATCTTTAGCTTATCCAACTTGGTATAACAAAAAGGGATTTTCTAAATAAAACTCGAGTATTTTGGGGTTTTCAGTCAAATTTCTTACAGTTCGATTTTGCTCCTAGATTTGCGCGCCGCCCTCTCCACCTTCGTTTCCGGCGAGCTCGTTGTTTTCCTCTCCGGCGCCGCTGTCTTCTGCCGCCGCCGGGATAAGGCTTGTGGTTCACCGGAGCCCGAGCTTAGAGGGAGGGAGAGGGCGGCAGAGGCACAGCGGTGAGCGGCGGGGTCGCGGCCTTGGCCGCGGGACGGAGGAGGGCGGCTGGCGGTGGAGGGCCGGGGGGGTGACAAGATCTGAGTGGCTAGGAGGCGGCGGTCGACGGAGACGGCTTCGGCAGTAGGGGTGTCACCGGAGCCGATAGGGGTGGCGACAGGAAGCGGGGGCGCACGGGAGGTCGTGGTCGGTGCCGGGGAAGAATAGGCGCGGGGAGGACGGAATGGCGGCGTGGGAACGGAGGGGCGCGGCGGCTAGGGTTGACAGTTGGGATCGATCGGGAGGACTGATGGGAGGCCCTACGGCTGGAGAAATTTTAGGCCCTGTTTAGCACAGCTTCATCAACAGCTTTATGAGCTGTTTTTTTGCCAAACACCTTTTTTGCAAACAGCTTCATGGGTGAAGCTCTTTTTTTTCTGCTCTCACAAAGGAATAGGGAGAGATGAAGCTGAAAAAAGTAGCTTTTCATAGCTCTCTCCTCAGCCATGATCCCAGAACCCACCGCCTCTGGTTCACCAAAATTACACGCATTTGCCACTAGTCCATCCCGTTCACCTCTCCCGTTCACGAAACATAAACAAGGCACTAATATTGCTTCCTAATGATTTTTATTTGTTTATTATTTATTATTTTAGTTTTTTAATTCATACTCATTCAAATATATTATTTTTTAATTCATATGACTATATACAAACATACAACTCCAAATGTTTGAACAAGTCAGGTAGACAGGGGCATTTTGGACAATTGCCTCTCTCACCATACATGAAGTCATTGGTGAAGCTGTTTTGCCAAACAGTTTTCCAAAAGCATTTAGCTTCATCAGTGAAGTGCTGAAGTCAAACAAAAAACAAACTTCACTAGTGAAGTGAAATTGTACAACGAAGAAGAATGAGTAGGATGTGTATAACCAAAATGGTGACACGTGGCATTAAGCAATATAGCATACACTGTAGCACATGTATGTACCGAACACTGTAGCACAGATATTTTTACTGTAGAACTAAAAAGTCAGGAAAATATATGTATTTGTGCTACAGTAAAAAAAATATTTGAGCTGCACTATTCGGTACAGTAAACAGTACATATGCTACAGTGTATGCTACATTGCCAAATGCCACATGTCACCGTTCTTTTCGTTGGTTATACACATCCGGCTATGCCCCCATTACATACTAAATTTTCTCCTATGGCTGAGAAGAAGTCGGCTGATTTTATATAAAAAAACACTCCCTTATCCAATTTTATCTACTTTCTCTTTTCATGTCTCCTCTTCAGTCTTTACACATCTTCGAAAAATTCTACATACGAAAATAACAAAACCTCTTCGAACTCCAGAATCTCGAGTCTAAATTATCTCTACCCCTCGTGTTCTTTATAGTGTCGGGCCCTGAGCCAAGAACCTTGTAGGTTGTAAGAAGTGGGGTAATTCCGATGAAGTCAGGTGTTGGGCCATGCTGTTCTGAGAGGTGGGCCTTTAGGGCCTTGTAAGTGTTGCACTGTGGGAACAATACCTTCCATATGCTTGCAAAACTGCCAAGAGGCACCGTGACTGTGTGTGAAGGAAATTAGCATCTCAGCCCTAATTCCCTTGCTCTCTGTTTTCCTTCCACTCGCTTGCTTTCATCCTAATTTCCTTTTAGTAATGGCATGGTTGTGACATATGGTATCGAGCCTGAATGAGATCTTCTGAAGTTGCATACGGCAATTTCAGAGTGCAGTCGCGAATCTGAGCCGTCCGATCGGAAAAGAATAACTCAGATCGGTTTTTGCTACAGTAAATTTACTGTAGCTACAGTACCGAGTCCGCTCTAACGCCCAAGAAGAAGCCCTCGCCGTGGGAGCAGAACATGGCTTCCGCGATGGCTTCCGTGGAGAACCAATTGGAGGGGGTGAACACACTGTTAAAGCAAATCCTTGACGACGGGCAGGGCATGAAGTCAGAGGTTGGAGAAGTATGCTCTGCAGTGGAGTGTACGAGGGAGAGTGTACGCTCTTGAGAAGCAGCCTGAAGCAGTGAACACGCCGGCGGTCCATCTCACGGTGGCTCCGACCACCGGGCCGCCCTTGAGTGAGGCGGCTCTGCGAGCCAACGACCCCAGTGATCAAGACCAGTTCCAATCGCAGGCAAGAGGAATTCTGGGTCACCACCGATACCTTCGGGCTTCGGTCACAAGTACGTCGGCTCCTCACACGCCCTTCTGGTGTTCGACCCTAGGTCGATGGAGAGAAGAGCTCTGGCGGGGGTGCAAACTGCAGGTCTAGCTCTACAACCACGTCAATCTCTGCCCAAAGTTGAATTCCCTAAGTTTGATGGCGAGAATCCCAGGTTGTGGAAGGAAAAATGTGAAACCTATTTTGAAGTCTTTGGAATTAACCCGGGATTGCACAATCGGTTTGTGGCGCTTTACTTCACCGGCAATGTGGCCTTATGGCTGCAAACTACAGAAGCAAAAGGACGGTTTGAAGAGTAGGAAGCCTTATGCACAGCAGTGGATACCAGATTTGGTAGAAACCTGTACCAGCGACAGATGAGCCAAATCATCAACCTAAAACAAAGTGGCACCGTGGCCGAGTATGTAGAGAAGTTCGAGAAACTCCAACACCATGTCTTGCTGTACAACCCGTCCCAAGATGATGTCTTTTTTATCACTCATTTTTTTTGGGAGGGTTACGTGAATTGATTGATACGGATGGAATCTAGTCATTTTTTGTTTTCTCATTCAGTGTTGCCACACTAAGGAAGAATATGAGGAGCATGGAGCAAGCTTCTGCCGAACAAGCCTGTCTTTAAAGGAATGTACGGAAGCTTCGACATATCCAATCTTTTAGTAGGAACTCGTTTAGGTTTCTCCAGATAGAATATAGTCAAATTTTATTCTTTTTGGCCCATTCCATCCTTCGTCGGGGCCATCCTAATTAGATTGGTAGCTCAGTTTGTAGTTCTGTGTTCTGTATCGCATGTTGTGTATAGCCAGCAACCCTGTTACTGTTCGAGGTGCAATGTTTGTAGCCAAAACCTTGGGCAGTGAGTTTTCCCCCGTTATGTTTACTCTTATGCAGAAATTTTTTTTTCTTATTTTTGTTGTTTAATCCAGATAGATTTGTGAAAAAGTATTGCTAATAAGGAAATCAGGTTATGTATGGGACCGTCCAGGGCACAATCTGTGGATTGTAGAAATTGTTCATGCATGATCTTGAGCAGTATGGCAAAATATCCTTATTCTCAATGTAATATATGTTCAGTTATTTTCCATGAATGTAGATAAAGGGTGTTCTAACGAGGGCCAAAAGGCTACACGGCATATCTTGTTAGACACCCAAGTTTGCATTTACGTATCCCGCTCGAGCATTGACAAAAATTGGAAATTTCATTGTTGTGTATATTATATGGTTATAGGAGTAGATGTACATGTGCACAACGAAAAAAGAGAAGCTCAGACCACTCTACATGGATGAGGTTGACTATTCACAACACAACCGAGCCTAAGCCTGCAGCCTGCTGTCAAGTGATCAAATGAAGCTGTATATCTGGCAATTGCAGCGCATTAGCAGGAAACGTGGAAGAGTTGTTGAAATTGCCTAGATCAATCTCAACAGGAAATCCTCAAGAAAGACCAACCTTGTGGTTTTCCAGATCCAGCATATGATTTGAGCCTCAAGAAAGACCAACTTTGCCGCCATCAACACAGTTTCTGCCAATGTGGCGTGGAAACCCTGATATGAATCACCGTATCTTGCTCTCTGAACCTAACCAAAATGTTTGAAATGGCATAACTCCATCATGGAAACCTGATGTAATTGTGCACTAATGTTTTGGCCGGAATCATAAGGGTCTTGCTGAGCACGAACAAAACAAGAGTTAACTCAAGCATCAGAATTGTGTTGAGGAATGTCCGGTCAACAATCCAGCCGAATATCGTGATGCCACCCGGGTTGGCTAGGAGATAGAGCACTACAGTGCAGCAGAGAAGAACAAAGCATAAGCACAGTAGGAAGGGAAATAAAAGCTGATGTATGTACTGCTAGCATAAACAATATAAAAAAGCAAAGCCATATAAAATGAGATGTGAATCAAGTTCTCCAAGTTATCACATTGAAGAAAGATTAAGCAATGCCAACTAAAAAGAAGCTATGGATTACTAACCAAGTGATTCTCTCTTGTGGTATGAAGACATGTAAGATGCCAATTGAGCTGTGCTATGAGAACTGCCTTGCACTGAACCACTCTCCAGAGACTCCAAGTCACTTTCCGAAAAATCTCTCAAGAACAAATGTGCTGGAAAGGGCACAAGGTTCCCAGAACTGTTTGGGGTGCTTGCATAAGTAGAATCACTAGAGCATGTTACTAAGGCATGCCATCGACTAGCTAACGAAGCAATGTTTTGAGCTCTGTGAGAAATTTTAGCAGCTGCATGCAAACAAAGCACGAGACCGACAACTTGAACAACTGAAGACACCTGCAGCGTAAAAGAAATATGTTTATGACCCCATTTTTTGACACTGTGTGCGGAGGGGAAATTTATGTCATTTTTGGAATGAACAAGTATATAATACTCACAGCTATATCACCACCATTGGTGAAATTGATGGGCCCGTTAAATGCTGTTGTCTTGAAAAGAATGGCAAACTGGCTTGCTGTAACAGAAAAGAAGAGCAGCAAAAGGAACATGCGGAACCTGTGACTGATTTTGGAGAGATTATGGCGGAGCTGGAGGTGCTCTTTCAAATAGACTAAAGGATCTGCATCTTGCTCCAGAAGTTTGCCGTAGTCATCAAAGTGAATAACTTGTAGGTTGCAAACCAAGTTGAAAAGCATGCAGGAGGATAATATAATTGTCGTCAAGTACATCCATGACATGATGGAAGCAAATAATACAACACATGATCTCCAAATTGACTCGTGGAGGATGTGGGCAAACGGAAGATTTCTCGGTGACCTTCACAGCAAAGCATGGCAATATCCACCGCAACAATGTGCGGAAGAAGTCCTATAATAGAGGTTTTGCAAAACATGTCAACACAAAGTCGGCATACCAAAACTCTTCAGCATGATGAGTAATCAATGTAATGATGTATGATCTATATTGGTTGCCCTCCTAAACATAAAATCTTCTAATTTAATTTTTCACTAAAAATAAAGCACAGGGTAACTCAGGAAGGACAAAAGCAATTCAGTCTAAAAAAACAGAGACCTATGTAGGACATGAACTTGATTTCTTAAAGAAACAGATTTTGGCATGCGTACATTTCTTGAGCAAATATTGCTGTAGATAGGCTAGCATTTGCCTCCTATCATCAGTAACACATCAAACATGTCTCTATGCTTCGATAAATTCCCTCCAGTACAAATGGTTAAAATAAAGAACTGACGAAAAATGCAAATGCGTCTTCTAGAGCACAAATCTTTGATCAGCCCCTAATCATGCATCTCCATATAAACAAACACAAACAGACATGTCGGCACAGACACAAAGTATCTATCACACGCCCATGACCTCCATTCACATGGGGGCACAAGCAGACACATGCGTATACATATATAACTGAAAGAATCGATCACCTGAATTCGCCCTTCAGTATGGACAAGCCCATGAATCCAAGGCGCCACAGATTTTTTTTTTTAAAAAAAGATCCAGGCAGGAGGTTTCAGACTTTCAGTAGTTAGCAGCTAGAGACTGCAACATGCACACCTCCTAAATGTAAGCACAAACTTACAAACATAGCCTGAAAATTCTCCATGTCTCTTCCTTACTTACACAATGCAAAGCAATCAGATGCCACCCGAGTTCACAAATTCCTCCTTCGATTGCACAGGCTGAACTAAATTTGGACAAAATGGCTTGTAGTTGCATTTAATCCAGTCATCTAGTAGTAGTAACTAGCCGAGAATCTGTGCTGACCAAAGCAACCATTTTTAGCAACTACTTACTACCAATTCGAATCAATTCCTTCCCAAATTTCACATTTGAAGCAAAACTACGAGAAATTAACGCGGGATTACGTCGACTAGAGGCCGGAGACACATCACCTGGATCTTGGCGACGTACTCCTTCTGGAAGCGGATCCGCATGCCGAGTTCCGGGTCGACGAAGAGGAACTTGCGGAGGCCGTACATGGTCATCTTCCTCGACACGCAGGCCAGCACTACGGCGGCCGCCGCTGCCTGAGAGAGCAGCACGCACACCTCGAACACCTCCACCTCGAACTCGTCGCAGCCCCTCCCGCGCCCGCGGCACGGGGAGAGCCCCACGGCCACCGCCGGCAGCGCGAGGCCCACCACCGCGAGCGCGGACGCCGCGGCGGCCACGCCCAGCGGGGTCGACGCCGCTAGACCCGCCGCCACGAGGAACGCCTCGAGCCGCCGGAGCCACCGGGCCAGCGGCGCGTCGGCGTCGGCGGGCTGCAGCAGCGGCGCAGAAATCGCTGTGTGGTTCTCCGCCGGAGAAGGAAAAGGCGGCGGTCTATGGGGTGGAGGAGGAGGAGGAGGAGGCGGCGGCGGCAGGGCTCCGGCGAGGCGGTCGCCGGAGGAGGCCATGAGGGCGGGAAGGTAGGGGCACAAGCGTAAATAAACGGCGGGTGGGCAGGTGGAGACGAGGAAGTGGGTCCTTTTATGCACGCGATCCCGCGGGGCCCACTTAAAAGTGGGTCCCACATGTCAGTGGGCCCGGTGGTGGAGTGGTGAGGGGGCGAAGGGATTTTGTGCTTGGAGTATCTATGGTGTTGCGTGTGACGGCGGTGGAGGGGAAGGGACACGTGGCGGCTCCCAGGTGGGTGTCGGTGACTTGGCGGGCTACTCCGGTCGCGATTGTTGTGGAAGCTTAAGGCCATGTCCATGCTGAGAGGACCTTGGATATATGCTTCGAGAGAGAGAGATGTCACTTGATAGGATGATGTCTTTTAAACTGTATTTATGATTTTTAATTTATAATTTTTAAAATTTAACTGTTTAAAAGAGATATTATGAAAAGAGACAGTCGTATATAATTTTAGTCGATACAGCTGAAATCAGTATAATGTATACTATAATTGACTAGTAGATCCTACCGCGAAAAAAGCACACCGTTTGAGAGCAAGTGAACCAGCCATATATAAGAGCCACAATCTTTCATAGAAATATTTATTTTACAGATGATTAGATAATCTGAGAAGGTTAAGGGCTTGTTTAAGCACCAGCTTATCCCAACACAAGCTCTAGCATAGACTATGCTTAGATAACTATTTTGCTGAATTTTTCCACGCCTAATAAAGGAGGTCAGAGAAGAGGAGAGCCGAGAGAGAGCATACGTGCGAAGGATGCCAGAAGGATCCTCATCGCTTGGCGTCCATGTGTAGCCGCAGGGGCAGGGTGCAAATAAGTGGACGCAGAGTCGAATTTAATTAATCTTTTGGAATATCTTTTAAATAAAGCTCAGGAATTATTTATTTTTTAATATATTTATCTTGGGTGACGCCTCGCAAAGAAGAAAAACGAGTGTGTCAGGTTGAGTGACGTATGGTGACAACACATTGTCTATTGTGCAACAGCAATTAAGTAGATATATTGATATCTACGATCATTGGAGCTATTTCATGTGCAAGCGAAATGCATCCTGCCTATATAAACTAAATTGAATAAACTTGCACATGATGTGTGGCTGCCTTTTAGCAATTGTTGGAAGTATGCCACGCCACAATCATTTGAATATATTTTGTTTGGATGCTCGGGGTAAACCCAGGGAAATAAATCCCCACGGGGATTTCATGGAGGCACAAGGAATCCCCCTCCACTCCATGGAAAACTAGCCACGTAGGCGTGGCGCCACGCCACGCCAGCCACCGTGTGGATCGAAGTAAAAGAGGTGAAAATTTGCAAAAAAGAAAGCGAGGAGTTTTTGGGAAAAATCAAGGGCCTTTTCGCAATAAAAAAAAGAGTCAAAGGGCTTCTTTACAAAAAATCGAGGGTCTTTTCGAAGAAATAAGAGCTGTTCAGTAAAAATCCATGTACAGGTTTTTCTTGAAAAAGCCATAAATAAACGCGCGCAGGGTTTTTTTATGAAAAAGACAGGGACCTTTTCGCTAGGAAAAAGGGCTTGTTTTGAAAGAACCGAGGGTCTGTACGTAATTTTCGGAACTGGGGTTGCTATCAACGAAAAAATGCGCAGGGTCTTTTTTGGAAAACCCAGGGACCTAATTCGCAGGGAAAAAAAGCGAAGGGGTTTTTCGGAAAAAATCGTGGGCTTTTTCGCAATAAAAGGAGACACAGGGTTTTGTAAAAACCGAGGGCCTTTCGGAAGAAGTAAGGGCCTGTTCGTAATTACGGAAACCTCGGGTTGCTACCAAGAAAAAAATATGCAGGGCTTATTCAAAAAATGTAGGGACTTTTTGCGATAACGGAGGACCTATACGTAATTTTAAAAACTGAGGAAAGTACCTCGGCGGCAGACGCAATTTTCGTCCGCCACGCCGGCGACCGAGGCTTAGGGCGACGTGGCCACGGCCTCCTGCGGGAATCCCCCCAATCTTAAGATACGGAGTATATTCCCTCGTAGGAAATTATTCCAGACACTGTTTGGCAAGACAGGGAACAAATACCAGGCAGTCAAGAAACACATGAAAAATTCCAAAATATTCAAAGAAATCTTCAAGGAAAATAAGCAAACTTTAAAAAATCATGAAAATGCTGAGAAAAATAGGAAGATCGTAAATATTCCATAAAAATCAAATAAATTCGAAAGTTTCAATAATATTCAAGGGAAATAAGAGATATTCATAATAATTTGGAGCAATTTGTCATAGCAATTCAAGGGGGGAAATCATATGTACTAGGCTACACATACAACTTATGTCAGTTTCATCACATGAGAAATGCATATATACAACAAATTAATGGACTGCTTAGCGGCTAGTCATAACTCATAAGAAAGGTCGATCACAAATTTACTTGTACAGGCTAAATTCATGCATGTTAAGCATGGCTAGTCAACTGGATTCAAGAACAAAAGAACTTTAAGGTCTCAGCTGAGACACGGCGCTCCAAGAAAACAACTAATATTTGGGAGGACACTAACCCAGTTTTCAGCTAATGCATAACAAAGCTGATTTCAGAAGCATCTTAGAGAAAGAGAAAAGTTTGTAAAGTTTAAATGGTTCTCAAGCCAAATCTCCTTCGCTCCAGCCTCCAAGCACTACCAACTAAGTAGTACGACAAACATCATGACCTTCAAGCTCTAGAGATTTAAATTTTCTCTTGATACAAATTCGAAACTCTGTATAAACAATCTAATACGTATGCTTGAACTGAAACAGAACCATCAAATTAGATATAGACTTCTTGAATTGAACTAGTATGACAGACATCTTGTAATCAATTCTTGAATGCCCTCGATCTCATGCGAAGCAATGTTCAAGAAGCGCCTCATAGATGACTTGAAGATCATACCACATATATGTCAAAGGCAATGGAAATAATAATTCCAATAAACAGATTAATATACAATGTAAAGTATGCTACTCTCTTCAGATGACTATGCTACTCTCTTCAGATGTGACTGATGCAATTCATCATATGCTAGTTGCTTGCGTTCATGGCTCTTTCTCCTGCCGCTGAACCAAAATATAATAAATTTGACATGCTAGTGAAGTATGGGCGATCTTTGTTGATAGAGGTGTTGGCTCACCAAAGTTACTGACTACCAACCTATGGTCAAATATAAAAGTCTTTCCTTCAAAATAGCCACCGTCTGGGAATTGCTCTAGATATCTCTGGATTCCACCATATAACTAACACAAACAAAATATGAAACTGTCATCAACAATGTAAACTAACCATGTAGCATTAAAGAAAATTGGATGAGTGGCAGATCATGCACTGAACAACTGAATGATTCTAAATTTGTAACCAACCAACAATAATTTAAGGTAAAACATCAATAATCATTATTAAACCAAAAGTTATTAATGATTATATTATTACCAACCAACAATAATAATTATATTATTAATGATAAATTTAGTAATATAATTTTTATATAGTCAATCTAGATAATTTTAAATTTATTAGTGATTTTAAAAAGTTTGATGGCATAAATTCTAAAAGGTCAATTCAAAAAAGAAGTAAGGGAGTAATTGAGAGCGACCAAAAGTATCATTAGCCTACAGTTCAGGGAAAACATTCATTAGTCATGCCGATGGTGTATGATTACGATGTAGCTTACGAGCCATGATCCATTCCTCCTAGAAAGGAACATGCATGGCTTTCGGTTGAATTGGGCGACTAGATCATTTCCCCTGTTCCTGTCTCATCCATTTGTGGCCATTGTCGCGGAAGAACTGTTCACAATTGGGACAATAATATCCCGCTTGTTGCAAAGGAATTTGCAGGACGTACGTATGCTATTTTACCCAAGACTGAGGTGTTAGGAAACCTGGGTCTAAATCGGAAGTCTTGGCTCAGGTGGACACCTCACCGTAGACTATAAATAGAGAACCGTGCGGCATATTTTATACACATGTAATCAAAAGCAATAAAGAAAGACCAGGAGTTCTCTCTACCACAATCTATTATTCTATTTTCTGTAATTGATCTTGTTTCGTATTAAACAGAGGAATCGATCGGACTGGTCGCCAGTGACGGTTCCTCAACATGAGGAACCGTTATTACACAAAATTTATCTGACCGGGGAAGAAGGCCTTCCTCATTTTCAACTATTAATCAAAAGTTGCCTGCTGCTTATGTATTATTCACCATCAATCTAAGCAGCTAGGACTTTTCTGGTGATGTAATCTAATGCAATATTTTAAGTATATTTTGTCAACTCTCCTAGTATGGTTTATCCATGCTACAAACAATACAAATGATAAGGCTTGGCTATTGCACAGAAAACTGACAAAATAGAAATAGGCTCATGCCTTTCGTATGCTTAGCAATGCGGTGCTCATAAAATAAATTCATCAGCACATGCATCTGCGGTCGGAGTAGATGACCTTGCCGCTTGGCTAGCGGCGACAACGACGGCTCGTCGTCGGCCGTCCAAACGCCACCGCCAAACCGAGCGTCCACGGCGCAGAGAGGTAAAAACTTATTACAAAAGAAGACGATGATAAGGCTAGTGAGTCTCATCATGTGATTAGTCATTGTTAAGCGTGACAGGGCCCTGTAAAGGCCGGCAAAGTTTAAGCGAAAATGCATTGAGTCACCATCGTCCGGCGTTTCATCACCCAACAGCTGGGCTTGATCTTCTTCAGGAGATCAGGATAACTGTATCGAGAATTATTATTATTGGATCCATTTATTATTCTAGCAGGAAAACTAGTTAAGGATGATACGAATTCATATACATATACGTTGACCTAGTCTCAATTTCGTAGTCTCCTAAGGCTCTTGTTCCTTAGTTTATATATGTACCACTATGTCACACAGTTGAGATGCGTCGAAGTTTCTGTGCTTGTAATCTCTTCTTATATAGTGAATTCTGTATTCGTGCGTCCGTGGTTTTTCCAAAATGGTTTTTCATATTAAATCTGTATCTCTCGTTTCTTTAATCTTCTATTTCTACCGTGCGTTTTATAACAAGTTCATTCTCGAAATCAGGGAAAATGAGCAGGGGCGGAGCCTTGATGTCCCTATGTGATTAATTAGTGAGCCAACTACTTATACTATATATTGCTTAGAATCCACTAATTTGGGCCTCTCTGGACCGTCACATTTCATGTTTAAAACTAGGTTTCTCATTGTTGGTGTTTGATCCTTGTAATTGGCCTCTTTTTAATTTTCCGTCTAGCTCCGCTACTGCAAATGAGAAAGGGTATGAGAAGAAAAGAGGGCAATGATTGTTAGTGCTGGAATTATATTGATGGAGGGTTGCTATTCCTGATAAATATGAAAATAATTGGACCGATGTTGTCATGATTACGGAAAAATAATATACTAACAAATGTTGGACTTAATGTGAAGTCTCTGTGAACATGAAAATGATATTGTAAAACAGGGTGTACATGATATGGTCAGAAATTGAAGCATATCTGCAATAGGTAATAAAAATAGGGGAAATTCAGGTTTGCTAAATCATCGGACACCCATATGAAACAAAATAATCGTCTCAAGCAAACATGAGAAACAATATACTAGCGTAAAACAATGATTCAAGTTCAATAGCCATTAGCCCATGAGTTGAAGCCAGATAACTAAATAAATTGTTAAAAGGCAACCACAGCTATAGTGCTATACTAGTAGAAGACAACAGTGGATGCGGCTTGAGGTTTATTTAGGTCAAACTGTGAAACCATACGTTTATAGTTTAACAGAATAACTTAGAAAGGGGGAAAAAGCAAAACGTCAATTCTATTCTGTTTACAACAGTTAATAAGAAAATGCAACATATAAGTAGTTCTCAAACTTCTCCTTCATAATTCTGATTTGCAGTAGGGTCCTTTCCAACTGTTTTCCCCTCAAAAAATAGTTTTCAATCATTGTCTTCCATGAAGATTTTCCAGTAAGAATATTGTTTTCACAAAAGTCAGTGGTTTATTACCCTTATTAAATGGCAATATCGTTTTAACAACTTACTTTGGGTTGTTTGGAGACATGTCTCAAAATTCAGATTCCAAACGTGAGAATCAAAACAAGCAAACAACATTAAAATCAGGAGACACGTTAACCTACAAAACACGCAACAAGAAGGGCTACTGGGACCCTTATCTGTTAGAAAATGGGAACAGGTAGGCATATGATCCACAGAAACATATGATCTGCAGACGACAAAGTTGCAGGCACGCTGAGTATTGAATCTGGAATGTATTCTTTTATGATCAGTAGCAGTACATCCTTGCCTCCTTGGCAACCGACGGACGGCTTAACCCCAGACTAAACAAGTGAGTGCGTAAAAGCCTTCTTTTCTCCACCACTTGCAACATACAATCTATCCTGTCCCTCTCAGATCACTCTGGGAGCAGCTAATTTCAATTAATGTACGGACTTTTAGTTCCCCAGCTTAATCTTTTTTTTTATGCCATTGCTTGCTAGCTCCATCGTATACTGCGTGCATGGAAGCTTCTCGCGATGGATGTTCTGCTCACCTGTATATCCATAATTAGCTGCAATAAAGAAATCAGACGAGATAAGTCGGATCACTTCCGTGATCGATACAGTATCGTACGTATTACAGTCCAAGTGTTATTTTTCAGTCCTGTGCTTGCTGTGGCGAGAAGATGCCGAGTTGGAGCTCAGTAGGAAAACGCCTAACTTAGACGATGCGCCGCAAGAACTAGCTTTGGAGGTGATAGAGAATTCTCTCTATCTTCTGGCGTTGGACGGCGAATGGACAATACAACACCGAAATACCGAACCACCCTACCAAGCCCAATTCAGGGGCTTGTACGAATGGTACAACACAAGTACATTTGGAAGGTGAGGGGGGAGAAGAAACACAAATTCTTTGCTTGGACCTTGATCCAAAACAAGGGTAATGATAAATATCATCCAGATATTTTCTTTCTAACTATCATTCAGATTTGTAACCGTTGGATTAGAGATCCAACAGCTCTAATTCTCCCCCCCTCCAAAAAAATCTCCCCCTCCAAAAAAAATCTCCCCCCTCCAAAATATGAGGCCATTGGATCTCTAATCCAACGGTCCGAAATGTGGATGATTGTTAGGAAGAAAATATCCGGTGATACCTATACACACCCCCAAAACAAAATACTTACAGCAGGCAACCTAGCACTCGGAGGATGGCCGCACCAATAGAAAAGAAACGGGGACTCACCTTTGCCTCCATTGTCCCTTTGCTTCAGGAGTTGTCCGCAACCCTCTTCTGGGTTGGGTTGGATATCGAGCTGGCTCGGCTCGTTAAGCTAACGAGCTAAAAGAGAAGCTCGGCTCGGTTCGTTGAAAAACTTGAGCTCGGCTCGTTAGGCTCGTTAGGTGGCATATGCAAATTGTATCAATCCTATGGCTCGTTAGGTTCGGCTCGTTAGGCTCGGCCCATTAGGCTTGTTATGTTTCATATTTGTTTTTTTGAATGATGACTTCTATGATTCTCTAGAGTGAAACCTATACAATAGTAATTCTATGACTGAAATTACATCAAAAAGGAAAAGAGCATCTAATGTAGTAGATTCATAACAAAGTAAGAAAAACTTGTCAAGAAAATTTCAATTCCAGTATGAGCAAATATAGCATCTGATGGTTCCTTTCTATAGGTGAAATTAATAGACAAAAGAGTAACATGTATTTTAATAATACCTCTCAATGACTAAAAAGGTGCGAAAATTGACATGCATATATACTACTACTGTTGTGCTGAGACGTTCACATTGTGATGGACCGAAGACGCTACCGAGCTGGATCGGCCGAGCCTAGCACGCGGCTTGCGAGCTAACTCGGCTCGGCTCGTTAACGGACCGAGCTGAAACTCTGGCCAGCTCGACTCCTTTGTGTCACGAACCGAGCTAAGCCGAGCCAGCTCACAAGCCTCGAGTTTTTATCCACAACCCTCTCCTGGGACAACTTTGACATCCTCCAGCGTGTTAAGCCTCTGGATTTCTCTAGCATCGGAGAGTGGTGTCAAGCGGCTACAAAAATCACCGCACGAGAGACTTCAACGGCGCGGCCATCTATATCACATGGAATATTCGGAGGGAAAGAAACAAAAGAACCTTCTAGAATCAGACCACCATGGCACACGAGGTGGCCTCAACAGCCAAGGAGGACATAGATCGAAGGGACTAGCTTTCCACGATCCTTGAGCCCTGGCCTTTTCTTGTGTGGTCCTAAACACTGTCTGATTTTTGCTCTGTTTCACCGGCCCGAGCCGGATGCCTGTTTTCCCGTGGGTCGAAAGCCCTAGGCGTGTTTGTAAAACTCTTTCATCTCTGCTTAATTAAAGAGCAGAGCTCCTATCTTTTCTTTTAAAAAAGAGAAAATTCTTTCTAAAAAACATAAAAGTGATAGAATTCACTACTACTTCCGTTTCACTATGTTTGTCTATAGTCTCAAGAATATTTATTTCAATATATTTATCCATCGAGTGAATATAGAATGTAGTCATTGTAAGTTTTACACTCTCTACCTCTACTTAAATGATTTAAAGATGTTAAGTAGGTATGGTATATCATTTAATAGGAGTATGTATGATCATTTTTCATTAAGTATTTTTTATATTTAGTGTTTCATTGATTTGTATATGTGGAGCACCGATGGCATCAATAATGACGAGAGCACTGGAAATGTTTAAATGGATAAATATAGCGAAACAGAGAGTGTTCTTTGTCAGCTAATTAACACTGGGGCACACAGCGCGTATATACATAGCGCAATACCTCTGTACAGACAGAAAATTGTCTTACGAAAGCTCTAGGGCATTCTCAGTGCTTATTTCATAAGTTGGTATTAAGACAACATTAACTTATTGCAATCTTCTACAGGATTCTTTTTTCTAGGGTCGATGGTTTTTAACACAAGCACAAACGTTTGTGCGAATGTATCAAATACCGATAAATCATTTTGAAAAGTTATCCTTATAAAGCGTTTTAAAATGATGATGAAAAAACTGTTCCAAATATTTGTTCGAGAGAAGTTATAATTCATGAGTTGAAAAATATATATATAAAGCTTTCATGGGTAATAAGGTGGCCCCTGCCTTTTTAAAAAAAACACAATACACCTTTCTCTCTCTCTCTCTCTCTCTCTTCGCTCCTCCCGCACTTACACACCAAAATAGCGCATGCATGTATATAGCGCAATCCCTCTTTACACACGAAAATTATTTAACGCGCATATGTTCCCCGTATCTATTACATCGCTAATGACCACAGTTCCAATATATAAAGATCAAAATATTACCCTACATAGACTGTATTATCTGGTTTGTTTTTTAAAAGAATTGTAATACCTGGGCCGCTTAACCCAGCCCAGCCCAACCCACAGCTATATAGGAGAGAGAGAGCCAGAGGGAGAGGCAAAACGGGATTTTTTTTTCCTCCTCCTTCCCGAGCGTTCTCGCTATTGCCACCTCCTCTGCTCACCTGACGCTAGCTGCTGCTTCCCCTCTCGCGTGCTGTCGCCGCCACCGTTAGCCCGCCGACGCCGCCGTCCCGCTCGCCCAGCGCGCCGTCGCCGCTAGCGCTGCCGTTCCCCGGTGTTGCCGCCGCTCGGTGCGCCGTCCCCCCGCCCGCTTGCGCGCGCGCCGCGCGTCGCCGCTGGTGCCGCCGCGTGTTGCCGCTTCATCGCCGCCTCGTTTCCCCTGGCCGTGCCACCGCCACCCTCAGCTCGCTGCCGTCGCCACCCTCTGGCCGCCGCCGTCGCTGCTCCCCGGCTCCGCCGGCTACGCGCCGCGCAAGGGAGTGAGGGGAGGGCCAGTTCTAGCGGGGGAGAAGAGAGGGTGCTGCGCCAGCCGTGAGGGAGAGGAGGCACGAGAGGAGCTGGCCACCGGCAGAGTGAAGAAGGAGGAGGGGAGCCGGCCGTCGAGTGAGGAAGAGAGGAAGGCGTCGGCGTGGAGCGAGGAGAGGACAAGCCAGGGGCCGGCGTGAGAAGAAGAAAAGAAGGGGGGAGTGCGGCCGCCCGTGAAGAAAAAAAGAGGAAAGAAGGGGGCTGGCCGAAGGAAAAAAGAGAGGAAAGGAAAAAAAAAGAGAAGAGGAAATTTGATTCGGCATCGGATTCGCCAGAACCAGCCAGGGAGCGACAGTCCGTACCCGGATTCAGTCGTCGGGCTTGGGGTAATATTGAAAACCTCTCCCATTTATTTATCGAAAGCAGCATAAGTTAATATGTGGATTATTAGAATTGGTTCGGGTAGCCATTAGAATATTGTTTATTAATATGGTTACCTGGGCGGAGAAATCGAGGTTGCCACTGGTGATCTGGTCGATCCGTGGCGATAGAGTAAAGAAAATAAATATGTAAAATGCTATATACGAGTTTAATTGACCATATCGCTAAACATCGGGACAACAGGGAGATGTCCGATGATAGAGTTTGGTTGTGCTAAGTTGACATGTAAGTGCGATGTTATGTACTCGTATGTATTGCATGAGTGATGAATTGAAATAATTAATGCTTGTTCAGGTGGCGGTTCGAGTTTGGTGCCGTCCACGCACCGTCCGCCAGGTTAACAGGCAAGTGCATGGTAGACAGTAAATTGTGATGAATGCTATTCGGGCTCCCATGCCATGGTTTACAGTATTTATGAGATGATTCATGTGATTATGTGCTAATCATACTTTGATGAGTAATGTTTATGATTAGACATTCACATTTGAGGCATATTGCATCATGCAACATGCATAAGAGCCAGGTCGGTGAGAAAGTCATGACTAGTCCGGAGAGCTCTGGAATAAGAGCCAGGTCGGTGAGAAAGTCGTATGACTAGTCCGGAGTGCTCTGGAATAAGACCTACAGAGGTAGGCAAATGAGTGGTCCATCGACGGGTGGACGCTCCGCTATACCGTATATACGCTACGATTCTGAGCATACAGATGCATTGCATGATATTGCATTGCATTACAGGATGAAAGTAATCTGATTCTGACGATTCTGATCTGATTCTGATTGTGAGTCTGATTCTGATTCTGATTGTGATTCTGATTTCTGATTGATTACGATATCTGATTGATTACGATTTATAGTTGATTTACCGTTATGATTTGATTTACGATTCTGATTCTGACATTGGTTTCTGATTTACAGACATAGAATAGAATTACGGTTCTGAGACATAGAATTGATTTACAGATTACGATTCTGCACTTAGCCTACGATTTACAATCATAGAATGGAATTACAGATTCTGATTCGTGAAATTGATTGAAATTGCTAAAGTGATGTTACTGTTTTATCGTGTGCTTGCTGAGTCTTCGGACTCACCCTTGCTTTGTCGTTGTTTTTAGGTGAAGGACGACGACATGCATGGAATGGGGATAGCACTTTGGCACTCGCATGATGAAATAACAGTTTAGCCGTATATGGAGTCTCTATGTTTGTTATAATGCTAAGACTTATGGCTCGTTGTTTGGTTTAGCTTGCTTACGAGCCAGGATGGCGGGTCTCCATGGTCGTGGAGCCCACCGTTTCTGTTTATATTATAACTTGAGAAATATGAAGTTAGTTGCTTTTGCAATCATCCTACTGTTATTTGTGGTTTAATATCTGTGGGTAATGATAATAAAAGAACAGGGAAGGTGCTGCTAAAAGTTGAATTAGCAACACTTCTGGAATTGGAAAGGGTGTGTGGTAGCATCTTGGGCCCTATGGAGGGTCGGGGTGTTACAGTTGGTATCAGAGCGGGCATTAGGTCCGTGGTAAAGAAATTTGATTTAGGCCTAACAATAAAATTTGACACACATTGTTGCACAGTAGGATTGGGATTTGGGGATTTGCATTGCATATGCGTTTTCCCTAATTGTGATGCTGATTTATGATGTTACAGTTGATGATAGTGTGATTGCTTCTCTGTTGTGAGCAGAGATGCCGAGAGGTAGAGGTCGTGGTCGCGGTGCGCGCCGAGGCCGTGGAGGCCGTGGTCGTGGCCGTGCCCAAGCAGAGCCATCGCTAGAGGTTCAGCAGGAGGCACCCGACGTGGAAGTTGGGTCTGCTGAGCAATCTGTAGCTGGGGATCAGGCAAGGTCTTCAGCCTTGTTGCGGGAGTTTGTAGAGGAGGTTCGTGCTTTACGACGACAAGCGCTGCGGCGCCGCGCGGCATGTATCTGCTGCTGTCCCGATCGCCGATCCGATCGCGTCGGAGCCAAGAATGGGCCTTCGCGAATGGATGGCACTGCGTTGGACACCTTTGATGGGGCGGATGCGCCAGTTCAAGCTGCAGCATCGTTGCGCTATATGGGAAGACGATTCAAGCGTTAGAGATGACTTCACGACTTAGAGCTCGCTTTGTGGCCTTCGGTTGAAAGGTCGCGGATATCCGGTGGGAGGGAGTCCTTTCACCAGGGACCCTGCCGATGGTCCACCCACCGGAAGTCTTCGTCGAGCAGTTTAAGGCGAAGTACTACCGAGTCTTTAATGGAGAGTATGGAAGTTGCCACATCGACTCTTGTGCAAGGAAAGATGACGATGGCGCACGAGGCGCGGTTCAATGACTTGATTCGCCGTCACGTCGATCCGCAAAAGTGACCTTGAGAAGGCCAAGAGGTTCCGCCGAGGCTCATTTCGAGTATCGGCATGTTATGGGTGCTCTTGCGCCACGTGACTTTAGGTCGGTGGTCGAGCGAGCGGAGGATGGAGTTGGAGATGCACCTCACTAAAGGGTCGCAACCCTCCGGTGGTCGAGTGCTTCGGTGGTGACCGAAGAGGAGCTCTGATGAGAGAGGTGGGTCATCTCGGCGCCCGCCTAAGAAGTCCAAGTGGAGTCGGCGTTCTTCACACCATCCAAGTCTAAACCATTGACATCGTCGTCTCTCGCACCACCGCCTTTGCGTCTGTCCTGGGCGGGGCATGATTTGCTTTAAGTGTGGTGGTGAGCATCGAGTCTTGAGTGTTCTGGGCGGGGAGTCGACACCGTGGTCGGATGGGCCACATGGAGAAGGTGCGTCGGCGAATCCCTCGGTATCATCAAGTGGGAGCCGGTGTCACGTCATCGAATGTCTCATCCCGGTCGACCAGTGTTGGCGTTGCTTCTACAGAGCCTCCTTCTTGGCGCCGCTGCGGATATTGCTGGCCTCTACCCGATTACTCCATTTCAAGATGCTGCACAACCTCCTTTCCGATGCCGTCACAGCAGAGTGTTGGGGCTCTGCTGCCCAGTGCGCTGGAGTCTACACATTGCTCGCCATCGAGTGCGCGAGTCGGCCGGACGTGGTGACAGTACTTTGTTATTGGATTCACACAGTGCTCTTGTTCTTTTTGACTCGGTGCCACGTATTCCTTTGTTTCCTGTGAGTTTGCTAGAAAGGCAAAATTGAGTATGCAATGATTTCACAGTCGGTTAAAGTCAATTCTGCAGGGGGAATTATTGTTAGCTCTATGGTTTGTCCCGGATGCATGGTTTCCATAGATGGCGAGGATTTTGTGGCTAACCTTATGGTTATACCGATAGAGAATTTTGATGTTATCCTCGGTATGGATTGGTTACATCGCTCACGGCGGTGATTTCTGTTTACGGAGGACAATCACTTTGCAAGCTCCTTCGAGGAGGAGATAGTTTTGAGGGAATGCACCTCCGTGTTCTCTATTTGTGTTGGCCAACCTTGTTCTCCGTGCCGACGAATGTTTAAATGTGGGTTACTTTTATCACTTGTGGAAAACCGAGTGCGCTTTGCGCATTCGGGATATTCGGTGGTATGTGAGTACCAGCGTATTTCTGATGAGCTTAGGGATGCCACCCGCAAGAGATGTGGAGTTTAGGATTGAATTGGTTCTGGCACTCGACCTATTTCTATGTCCCGCATCTGGTTAGCACGACCACTCCAAGAAGAGTTGAAGAAGCAATTGGATGGGTTGTTGTCCAAGGGTTGATCCGTCATGATGTATCGCCTTGGGGAGCACCCGTCCTATTTATCGAGAAGAAGGATGGGAGTTGGCGCATGTGTATAGATTATCGTGCTCTTAATCGGGTAACCATCAAGAATAAATACCCGTTGCCTCGCATTGAGGACTTGTTTGATCAATTGAAGGGAGCCAGGGTGTTTTCCAAAATTGATCTACAACTGGTATAATCGTTCGTGCGGGAGCAAGATATTGAAAAGACGACTTTCTCCACGAGGTATGGGCACTATGAATATAAAGTTATGTCCTTTGGACTAACAAATGCACTGCTATCTTTATGGAGACAATGAACGACATGCTACATAAGTATTTGGATGACTTTGTAGTTGTGTTCATTGATGATATTTTGATTTATTCCAAGACGGAGGAAGAGCATGAGCATTTGAGGCTTGTGCTTGAGACTCGAGGAAAAATCAATTCTTTGCCAAGTTAAAGAAATGTGAGTTCGGATTTGAGTGGGCTTCCTAGGACATGTGATTAACCAGAGGGCATTTCAAGAGATCCGGCCAAAATTTCTCTGATGGTAGACTGGAAGAGACCGCCCAATGTTAAGGAGGTGAGAAGTTTTCTTGGCTTAGCTGGTTATTACAGGCGTTTTGTGAAGGATTTCTCCATTATTGCTAAGCCAATGTCTCAACTCACGCGAAAGGCGTGAAATTCCGATGGTGGTGAATGTGGCGCAGATTTCAATGTTCGAAGAGAAATTGGTGATCGCTCCTGTTCTCACTCTTCCGAGCCGAGGAAGCGTTTCACGGTCTACTCGGATGCATCACGAGTAGGTTTGGGTTGCGTGCTCATGCAAGACAACAAAGTGATCGCGTATGCTTGCGACAATTAAAGAAACATGAGCAGAATTACCCTACTCACGATTTAGAGTGGGCTGCGGTGGTTTTTGCTCTAAAGATTTGGAGACATTATTTGTATGGAGAATCCTGTGATATTTTCACTGACCACAAGAGCCTCAAGTATATTTTCACGCAGAAAGAATTGAATTTGAGGCAAAGAAGGTGGTTAGAACTGATCAAGGATTATGATCTTACTCTCGGTACCATCCGTAAAGCAAATGTGGTTCTTGATGCCCTTAGTCGCAAGACGACACCCTCCATCGTAGGTTGTCTCGTTGACTTTGAGCGGATGGGAATTTCTTATTGTTATGCCGATCTGACCTGGTAGAGACACGGTTATTCTTGGAATCGCAATTCGAACGGGTGAAAGAAGCACAACAAAACGATAGGATCGCTTCAAAAAGTGAGGAAGCGTCTCGATGAAGGAAAATCGGGGATTTCAGCCTTGATGAGTCGGGCGCAATACGGTTTAGGGCCGTCTTTGCGTACCACAAAAGGCTCAGTCAAGGATGATATTTTGAGAGAGGCTCATCGTACCGTACACGATACATCTGGCGAGAACAAGATGTATCGGGATTTGAAAAGAGCTTTTGGTGGAAGAGAATGAAAGTGGATGTCGCGCGGTATGTGGCGTCTTGTGGGATTTGCCGGCAAGTGAAGGTGAGCATAAGCGTCTCTTTGGACTAATGCGACCTTTAGAAGTTCCACAGTGGTCATGGGATGATGTTACCATGGACTTTGTAATCGGCTTGCCTCGTGAGCGGCGAGGTAAGGATGCGATTTGGGTAGTGGTGGGCAGATTCGATGAAGTCCGCGACTTCATCCCTATTCGCAATGCACGAATCACTGCGAGTGATTTAGCACTGTCTATGTGCGTGAGATAGTGAGATTACATGGTGTGCCCAAGGCGATAGTTTCGGACGAGAGATGCTAAGTTTGTCTCCAAATTTTGGGAGAGCTTGCAAAGCGCTTTGGGCACAAAACTTGATTTAATCTCGCTTTCCACCCACGCAGGATGGGCAATCCGAGCGCACCATTCAAACACTAGAGGACATGTTGAGGTCACGTGTTGCATCGTGGAAGGGTAGGCGGGAGGATCATTTGGCACTCGCGGAGTTTGCCTACAATAACAGCTACCACTCCGGTGTTCGGCCGCGCCATTTGAGGTTCTGTATGGGCGGAAATGTAGATCGCCACTCTGTTGGGATGCCGTAGGGGAAAAGGCAGTTCTAGGTCCAGATTGGGTCCAACAGACAGTGGAACGAGTGGCGGAGATTAGACAGATTGCTAGCGCCCGAGTAGGCGAAAAAGCTATGCGGATGTTAGAAGGCGAGACTTAGAGTTTGAAATGGGGGATCATGTGCTTTTGAGAGTGTCTCCCACCAAAGGGATTGTGAAATTTGGGATCAAAGGAAAGCTTAGCCCACGGTATATTGGGCCGTTTCCGATTCAGGCACGAATTGGAAAGTCGGCATATCGTTTGGGTCTTCACGAGTCAATGCGAGAGTGCATAATGTGTTTCATGTTTCTATGTTGAGAAAGTACTTAAGGCATCCGAACATGATATTGTTCTAGAACCATTGCCCCTTAAGCAAGACCTCACCTTGAGTCCGTCGATTCGGATTACGGAGGAATCGGAGAGAGTGTTGAGAGCGAGCGTTAAAGTATGTTAAAGTTACGTGGTCGCATCGATCGAGCGAAGCGGCGTGGGAATTGGAGTCTCGCATGCGCGAAAGTACCCAGTTGTTCTCACGGGTATGAGCTACGATTGATTCTGTTTAATTCATTGTTTGTTTTTGTGCAGATTATCGAGTAGCGAGTTGGGTCGAATGCATTAAGGGTAGAATGTAATACAGGCCGCTTAACCCAAATTTCACCATTGACCACGGCTATATAGGAGAGAGAGAGCGGAGGAGAGGCAAAGCGGGATTTTTTCTCCTCCTTCCCGGCGCTCTCGCTATTGCCACCTCCTCTGCTCACGGCGCTTCATTGCTGCTTCCCCTCTCGCGTCTTTGTCGCCGCCACCGTTAGCCCGCCGACGCCGCCGTCCACTTCGCCAGCATTGCGTCGCCGCTTGCGCTGCTGTTCCCCGGTGTTGCCGCCGCTCGGTGCGCCGTCCCGCCCGCCCGCTTGCGCGCGCCGCGTGCGTCCGCCTCGGTGCCGCCGCGCGTCTTGCCGCTTCGTCGCCGCCTCGTTTCCCCCAGCCGTACCACCGCCACCTCGGCTCGCTGCCGTCGCCACCCTCGCCGCGCGCCGTCGCTGCTCCCGCTCCGCGCGCCACGCCAGCGCAAGGAGTGAGGAGGGCGATTCTAGCGGGGAGAGAGAGTGCTGCGCCACCGTGAGGAGAGGAGGCACGAGAGGCGGCCACCGGCGAGTGAAGAAGGAGGAGGAGCCGGCCGTCGAGTGAGGAAGAGAGGAAGGCGTCGGCGTGGGCGAGGAGAGGACAAGCCGAGGGCGGCGTGAGAAGAAGAAAAGAAGGGAAGTCACGCGCGCGTGAAGAAAAAAGAGGAAAGAAGGGGTCAAGAAGGAAAAAAGAGAGGAAAGGAAAAAAAGAGAAGAGGAAATTTGATTCGACATCGGATTCGCGAACCGGCCGGGAGCGGCAGTCCGTGCGGATTGATCGTCGGGCTTGGGGTAACGATTGAAAACCCTCTCCCATTTATTTATCGAAAGCAGCATAAGTTAATATGGGATTATTAGAATTGGTTGGGTAGCCATTAGAATATTGTTTATTAATATGGTTACAGGCGGAGAAATCGAGGTTGCCATCGGTGATCCGTCGATCCGTGGCGATAGAGTAAAGAAAATAAATATGTAAAATGCTATATACGAGTTTAATTGACCATATCGCTAAACATCGGGACAACAGGGAGATGTCCGATGATAGAGTTTGGTTGTGCTAAGTTGACATGTAAGTGCGATGTTATGTACTCGTATGTATTGCATGAGTGATGAATTGAAATAATTAATGCTTGTTCAGGTGGCGGTTCGAGTTTGGTGCCGTCCACGCACCGTCCGCCAGGTTAACAGGCAAGTGCATGGTAGACAGTAAATTGTGATGAATGCTATTCGGGCTCCCATGCCATGGTTTACAGTATTTATGAGATGATTCATGTGATTATGTGCTAATCATACTTTGATGAGTAATGTTTATGATTAGACATTCACATTTGAGGCATATTGCATCATGCAACATGCATAAGAGCCAGGTCGGTGAGAAAGTCATGACTAGTCCGGAGAGCTCTGGAATAAGAGCCAGTCGGTGAGAAAGTCGTATGACTAGTCCGAGTGCTCGGAATAAGACCTCTGAGGTAGGCAAATGAGTGGTCCATCGGCGGGTGGGCGCTCGCTATACCGGTATACGCTACGATTCTGAGCATACTGATGCATTGCATGATATTGCATTGCATTACAATGGATGTAAAGTGATCTGATTCTGACGATTCTGATCTGATTCTGATTGTGATAAATTCTGATTTCTGATTCTGATTGTGATTCTGATTTCTGATTGATTACGATATCTGATTGATTCTGATTTATAGTTGATTTACCGTTTACAGATTTGATTTACGATTCTGATTCTGACATTGGTTTACGATTTCTGAGACATAGAATAGAATTACGATTTGAGACATAGAATTGATTTACGATTACGATTCTGAGACTTAGCCTACAGTTTACAATCATAGAATGGAATTACAGATTACAGTTCGTGAAATTGATTGAAATTGCTAAAGTGATGTTACTGTTTTATCGTGTGCTTGCTGAGTCTTCGGACTCACCCTTGCTTTGTCGTTGTTTTTAGGTGAAGGACGACGACATGCATGGAATGGGGATAGCACTTTTGGCACTGCACAGATGAAATAACAGTTTAGCCGTATATGGAGTCTCTATGTTTGTTATAATGCTAAGACTTATGGCTCGTTGTTTGGTTTAGCTTGCTTACGAGCCAGGATGGCGGGTCTCCATGGTCGTGGAGCCCACCGTTTCTGTTTATATTATAACTTGAGAAATATGAAGTTAGTTGCTTTTGCAATCATCCTACTGTTATTTGTGGTTTAATATCTGTGGGTAATGATAATAAAAGAACAGGGAAGGTGCTGCTAAAAGTTGAATTAGCAACACTTCTGGAATTGGAAAGGGTGTGTGGTAGCATCTTGGGCCCTATGGAAGGTCGGGGTGTTACAAGAATTGAATACAAGCGAAATTGGAACTCGACATACAACCGCTCCTTGACTTGTTCTTTCCTTTTTGCTTGTCACCAGCGACGGATGCTCAAAAACTGTCTGAAAATAAGGACGGCCCAGTGGCCTGGTTGTAGAAGCGAGGGTGTCACCGATCGGGTTCTATCCCTTATATCAATGTTGCAATTGTTATTAAATCAAAGTATACGTGTGCATGCATTTAGTGCAAAAAAAACATGTTTCGTAAAATTTCTAACATGCATAGTAGACACGCATACATATATATACGTGTATGCATAGTAGACGCGCACATATATATATGTGTATGTATGATGTAAGTATGGTGTACATTTTCCTTATACTCTTTAGAAAAATCTGTCTGAAAATGTGAATTCAAAATTTGATTTTGAAGTTGACCACCAGATGGTGTCCGATCGAAGTGGGAAAAAAAAACTTGGCTAAGATTTACTTTTCTAATTAACTTTTTGTAATTTAGGCGGTACGGGATAAGACTAGAGGGAATTGATGGTCTTTGTGTTAGAGGGAGTCTTCGGAGAGAATTGGCAGGACATGACGGACATGCAGGATGTGTAACGGTCTGTATTAATCTATCTATCTAATGTTATATTATTATATATTAATTAATAAAATAAAGGCAAAAAAGTTATCATGTCCATTCTTAAATATTAAAAAAATCTATCAGATGAATAAATAAAAATATACACCATCGATTTTTTACGGGTTTAGATTATAACGATCGAGATTGATTATATTTAGATATGTGAGTTGTGACACTTGTATAACAGTAAGCATTAGAGTTATATAATAATTACAAATCTATGTTTGTAGATAAGCATAGCAATTGCACAATAAATTTGGCTAATTTTCTCGTTAATTAAATTATGAACTCATTACGGCCACACGTGCCACCTGAGCTGTGAGGGCTTCTCTTTGTAAGCGTTTGGAAATATTACCTTTTGTGTTGCAAGGATTTGTAAGATTAACTTTGATTGCAGCCGAGTGTCTGTATATTGCAACGAATCTCAAACAAACATAATATAGCTTTAAACTTAAAAAAACAATACGCATAAAGTAAGTATTCCTACATATGGAAGTTGTGTGCATAATCTGCATTCAATCAATAATACACATAGAATCTTACCATAAGCCGCATATACACATGGTCTAATTATTTAGTATCCTTGGAGTAGTTTATCCATGTGTGTGTGTATATATATATACACACACACACACAAACGATTCCAATCCCACAACTTGTGGAGCTCGGTTGGGCTGAATTTTTGTGGTTTATGACTAAATTTTTATTGTAGCTAGATGAAATTACACTATAGCTGATGGTGGTTTATTTGGCATAATTAAATTTTAAAAAATTTAAAAATAGAAAAAATGGGTTAGCCTAGTATGTGTAATACAAACGAATATGGAAAAAAACCAACAAAAAACTAAAAAAATCTTTAAAATAAAAAAACAAAATTTAGCAATAAAGAAAAATAAACTGGAAGCCAGAAATTCAAGTCCAAACAAATGAGGCCTTAAATATAGGTAGGCAAATGACAGACTCACCGTCATCACCACTTCTCGTTTTACTATAGTATAAACATATAGCGAGCTTCGTGTGCAAAGTGTCGAAATGTTTCAGTCCCTGTCAGTCTGACGATGAGAAGAAAGACTGCGTTCAGAAATTACCACTTGGTCTTATCTATGACAATGCACAAATGTAAAGTGACACGGACCTACGAGTTTCAAGGATTATGAGCTAGCTCTACCTGGAGTGGATTATCAGCAATTATCATTACCACTGCCAGACGAATAGACGATCGACAGTTCATGAATTAAGCCTTCTTTAATTTCCACCGCGGCATCACACTACATGCATAGGTGGGAATTGGGCCGGCCGTCTTGCACGCGGCCGAGCCCATCGTGCCGGGCGTTTCGTGCGTGCGGTTTGGCCCATCATCCCATCGTGCGCGTGCGCCCGCTCGTCTTCGGCCGGACCGGCACGGCCCAAAGCCCACCGTCTTGGCGTTCGTCTTTGTGCCGGCCCAAGCCCGACCAAAGTAACTATACACGACAAAAGCGATAGCGACAATGGTAGCGGTGACCGCTATCTTCCTTTCTCTTGTATCCGCCTTATTAAAAACCTACTTAAAATTCGATTCTATTGTCTCATGTCATTTCACCTTGAACTTGGTCATCTAGTCCAATGGAATGCATATCTTGGTGCAAATTAGACTATGGCGTGCGTGGACATCGCGACAATCTAGCATAGGCCTACCCAACTAGTCAAATAGAAAAGCTCAAGGAGAGTCATGAGTACAATTTACTATAGTTAAGAAATCAATTTTAAATAGTTTCGCCAACCGTGCTCTTCGTCGTCGCGTGCCGGCCGGAGACACGGCCGACCGCCATGCCGTCGTCGTGTCGCCCACCGTGCGGATTTTGAAGCCCAACCCGCCCACCGTTCGTGCGTGCCGCACACGCCCGCCACGTGTCGGGCCGGGCCGGCCGTGCTTTGGGCTGGCCCAAAGAAGCCTGGCCCAAGTCCCACCTCTACATGCATGTATGCAATCTGATTTTGTACGGACCTTGTGTCCCGGCCCCAATCTGATCTTTCTTGGAAGCTGGCTCATGCACGAATTAATTGAAGATTCGGCACTCGTGTTATTGCTTCATATTGTGTAATGCCTATATCTAATAATTATATATCTATATAGGATGAGAGATGATGTAGCAAAATATTAAAGAAGAGAGAGGAGACATCAATGTTTTATACGAGATATTGTTTGAACACACAAACCAACGAAGAAGACATAGTTAAAACATGTATTAAGAAGGATAGTTGTGTCTATTCCATTAAATCTACGGTATGGATGAAGAAGAGGGGAGACAAAGAAAGATGGGAGAAGATATAAATTTATTGATTGGTTTTCTAAATGATAGAAAGGATATAAATATAGTAAGATAATATCTTACATTGGGAATGCCCTCATGATCTCCAGTATCTCTATGCAAAGGAAAGGTGTCAGCCTGTGACTCAAGACAGATGCAAGTCTTTTTGATATTTTGCGGTCTCCAAAGTTTAACATTACTCTCTTCTCTCCCTCTCTCTCTCTCTCTCTCTCTCTCTCTCTCTCGATGGAACACCTTATTTCATTATTAACTATTGTGCACATCCAAATCGCTGGCCACTGCACTGATTACAAAGTATGGAAATACGTTGAGCCGCAACCGGGCTCTGTTGCCCTGTTGGTAACACCTTTTAGACTACCGCCAAGACACGAGTAACATTACTACAAGCACGAGGGCAAAACTAACATGCCAACTAGTAAGGGCATCTTCAATGGTCTGAGTCAGCTAGGTATATATATGTACATATCAGTATATATCCTATGTGAAAACTGAGCCAGCTCTTCTTTAAGCACTAGTCTATAACGCAAAACGAGGCAGCCTCTATAAATGATAGTCCTTTAAGGGCGTCCACAATGGTAATAGCTAGTACTAGCTATATAGTCAGCTGACGTGGAGGTGAGAGACAAAAGCAAAGACTATTTTATACTGTTGGACCTACATGCTCCTCTCTCATGTTCTTGGACTACGTGAAATAGATCAGCTATTTGCTCGTCGCTAGTGACTACTCTCTCTCCTACTTTTTCCTTGCCACATCAGATCTAGCTAACTAAATAGCCAGCTGTTGGAGACGCCCTTATGTGTGTGCATGTAAGCATCAAATAGCTATCCTTATAGATAGTTCTTTAGAATGCTAGCTTTTAGTGTGTACTATATAAATGATGTGGAAGTCTTCTAGTTAGTTGCTAGTTAGAACCATTGGAGATGCCCTAACAGAGAGGAGGAGGAGGTGGGCCGGAGTTGGGCTGGCGTTGGCCGAGAAGGAAAATAGGCGGCGCCCAACTATTTTTCGATATTTTTGCTGAATTTGATTTCGGTTTTGGGTTTGAATTTGAGTTTAGAATTTGAATTCAAATTTTACTGCTTCCAATTTTCCATCCTTTTATTATTTTTATTTATTTTATATTTCTCCTTGTATTATTTTGCATAACACAAAATTCCAGAAAAGCTTAAATAAATTCTAGAAAATCTGAACGTCAACAAAGATGCATTCAAAAGTTTTAAAATTTTTATATTTTTGAACATCCTAATTTTCGAATGTCAAACTGTATTTGATAACGGATGGCGCACTATTTTTAATCCGATGATGACATGGCTACCGTCATTACAATGCCATCAATCGTCGCCAGTTTATGTATACTTGGGAATTGGGCTGAAACTCAAGGTTGCGTGAAATCGTGGTTCATTTTTCCAGCCGCTCAAGCTTTCCGGCCCAACTAAGAACGCGTGGTTAGCCCAACGAGTCAGATATGCCAGTGAAACTCGTGAGCAACAACAAGTTTGCAATTGCGTCGATCGATTCGAGTAGACCTGTAGATGCATTTTCGGTGGGGCCAGGAAATTAATGTTCAATAGATATGGGCCTCAAGGGCTAATTAGGATAATGGCCCTGGCCCAGTGTAAAATACCCAACAAAGCGTTACTCGCTTCAGTTAACTTGAAAAACAGCCCCATTCATTTCAGTTAATTAATGGCTTTCTCCCAATAAATAAAGGGATGACTTCTTTGTCGTTTTTCGAAATGGTTTAGTCTTTTTGAAACGACTTATCAGTAGATACATTTTCCGAAGGGATAGGAAAAATAATGGTAAATAGAGATGGGCCTAAAGGGGCTAATTAGGATAATGGTCCTGGGCTCCTGGCCCAGTTTAAAAACACCCAAAAGTCTGAAACTGCTGCATGCAGTATTGTAGTACAGCAGTGGCATCAGTCAGCTTAGTTTTCAACTTGTAACCATGCATAAGTAACTGTGTGTTTCGTGTTTCTCTTATTAGCCAACAATCACACAACTCAAACCACCCGTGCACGAGCAGACAAGCTAGCAGGGGTTTATTTCGTTTCTTTCTCCATTCGATGCATGCGTGCCTAGATCATCAGAAGAAGGCCCTGAGTGCCGCCTGCGCGAGGCGAGCCGCGGCCATGGCCGCCACGGGGAAGCGGTGGAGGTAGAAGGAGAGCAGCGCGAGTGCCACGGCCGCCGTACACAGCAGGAAACCAATGACGACATGGCTGTCAGCGGCCTGAGGGACGGCGGCGCGGAGGAGGAAGGAGCCGCCCAGCATCATGTACACAGCGGCGTAGAAGTGGAGCCGCCGCTCCAGACGGACATCAAGATCGGCAGCCGGGTCGCCGGCGTCGACTCGAGCGTTGTTCATCAATGGTGCCGGAGGAGGAGGAGCTGCCATTTTGGGCTCTGCTAGCTGCAGCTTATATCTGTGGAGTACAATCAATATGCAAGAGTTGCTAATCGTGTGTCTGCTAGTTTCGGTGAGCTCCAGCAGCCATATATACAGAGCTACATACGGAGATTGCAATCGGTACTACCCACCGGAATCGCTACAATAGAAAAATGAGGCATGTTAGGTGACAAATGGGTTGCTAGTGATTCTTCCTGGCGCACTATTTTTAATCCGATGATGACATGGCTGCAGTAATTACAACGTAACTAATCGCCGCCACTCTCCAGCAGTGCCCACGTTATTTCCTAGTTTATGTATACTTTGGCAGTTAGTTTATGTATACTTTGGCAGTTAGTTTATCTGTTTATGTATACTTTGGCAGTTAGTTTATGTATACTTTGGCAGTTAGTCTGAAACTCAAGGTTGAATGGAATCGTGGTGCATTTTTCCAGCCGCTCAAGCTTTCCGGCCCAGATAACAGCATGCACACTACATTCATGTATGCAATCTGATTTTGTACGGACATTGTGTCCCGGCCCCAGTCTGATCTTTACTTGGAAGCTGGCTCATGCACGAATTAATTGAAGATTCGGCACTCGTAATGCTTCATATTGTGTAATGCCTATATCTAATAATTATATATCTATATAGGATGAGAGATGATGTAGCAAAGTGTTAAAGACTTACGAGATGATCCACGTGGTCCACGTGCTCGTCCAACAACGCGTACCGCCACTCGGAGTTACGTCCAGCACGAGTCATACCTGCAAAATTTGTACAATAATTTCAACATTAAAATTTATACATCTAAATTTCTACACTAAATTTTCTACAATAATACATCAAAAATACTATACAAAATTTGTACACTCAATTTTCTACATCTAAATTTGTAAACTACATTTTCTACAATAATACATACAAAAAAATTTCTAGATCTACATTTGAATACTATATTTTCTACAATAATGCATTAAAAATGGTATACAAAATTTATAAACTAAATTTTCTAAACTTAATTTCTAAACTATATTTTCTAAACAAAATTTGAAAACTAAATTTCTAAATTAAATTTTTAAACTAAATTTCAAAGCTACATTTTCTAAACTAAATTTCTAAACTATATTTTCTAAACTAAATTTGTAAACTATATTTTTAAACTAAATTTCTAAACTAAATTTTCTAAACTAAATTTCTAAACTATATTTTCTAAACTAAATTTCTAAACTAAATTTGTAAACTATATTTTCTAACCTAAATTTTCAAAACTAATTTTTCTAAACTTAATTTCTAAACTATATTTTCTAAACAAAATTTGAAAACTAAATTTTATAAACTAAATTTCTAAAATATATTTTCTAAACTAATTTTATAATATAAATTTTCTAAAATATATTTTCTAAACAAAATTTGAAAACTAAATTTCTAAACTACATTTTCTAAACTAAATTTATAAACTAAATTTTCTAAACTATATTTCTAAACTATATTTTGTAAACTAAATTTCTAAACTACATTTTCTAAACTAAATTTATAAACTAAATTTTCTAAACTATTTTCTAACACTAATGTAAAAATATAACATAAAAATACCGCAAATCGCGCTCTCCTCTCCTCCTCTCTCCTCCTCTTCTCCTCTCCCTCTCTCTCCCCCTCCTCTTCTCCTCCTCTCCCCCTTCTCTTCTTCCCTCTTCCTCTCTTCTTCTTCTACTCTTCGCGCGGCTGAACGAAAATAGTGCAACGGCCGGCGCTCGGCCGAGTGGTCTTATATCGCCCCCAGTCGCCCAACTGTTCGGCGACTAGATTGCAATCGCCCAATGGTTCGGCGACTGGATTGCAATCGCCCAACGGTTCGGTGACTGGATTACCCGCTGCTGGTAGTATGTAGGTGCATGGTTCTTGTGGATAAATAGCACACGTACATGCACACCAAGACAAAGAATACGTGCGTCTGGACCGTGACAATGATCCACTTATAATTAACTAAAGGATAAATTATTAAATGCCACTACCAAATTTCCAAATCCTTTATATAACATTTCCTATGTCGCTGGCGTAGAATGCTTGACCTCCACGTCGCGCGAATGCCGAATATGGCCCTTCGTCACGAGGTGTACTGTAGCAAATTCCTAGGAAAACTAAATATGATATATGAGCTCTAAAAATAATAATTTTTTGTGGAGCCTCCTTGACACAGTGTACTTGTTTGTGTATTTTTTTTCATATTTTTTATAGCTCTGAATGTTTCTCAAAAAGTATTGAATTATATTGTTTGTAGGAATTTTCGAGAAAAATTCAGAGCGGTAAAAATTATTAAAAAAATTACACAAACAAGTACACTGTGTCGAGAGACTCCATCCAAAAATTATTATTTTTGGAGCTTATTTATCATATTTAAAAATTACTACAAAGTGTAGGTTTCAATGTTTTTTTAGAAAGTTGCTACAGTGCACCTCGTGGGGCCAAAGGGGCCAAACAGGAATTTCGCGAGGTGGGAATTTTGTAGGAATATTATGAAAAGGAACCAGAAAATTTGGAAGGTAAATAAGGAATTAACCCGTTAGTTAATCCATGATTGCTAGGAGAAGGCTCCGATAGCCGCCCGCGCAAGGACAGCGGCGGCCCTGGCGGCGAGCGGGAAGCGGCGGTGCTGGCCCGCGAGCAGCACGAGGGCCAGGGCCGCCGCCCACAACAGGAGCCCGACGACGGCGTACTTGTTGGCCTTGGGGAAGACCGCGCGGAGGAGAGCCATAGTGCCCAGCATCATGTACACGGCCCCGTACAGCCGCAGGCTCCTCTCGAGCCGGCGGCCGTCGTCCTGCGGCTGGGCCTGGCGATCACCGTTGTTGAAGAAGGCCGCAGGAGCCGCCATCTCCGACGGTCGTCTGACCTGTGCTGCCTGCATATGTACCACTTATTCTAATTGCATATGCTAATTGGTTAAGTAAACAGCTGTGCGAAAATATGAGCTATATATATACGGCCATACGGGAACGGGACGAGCCTTGCCAGTTTCGGTGATACCATCCAGCAGTACTAGCTATTTGAATGACCCGAAAACTTCAAACAAAATTTTTATTAATTTTCCCTGATTTTTATGAATAATAAAAAATATCATTAAATTAAACTAAGTGAGCTCTCTAATTGACTATCTATGGGCCCACCAAATGACGGTCGTTTCCTATCCCAACTGCTCGGATCCACTCGTTTCCACCCAGTAGCGCATGACATCAACTGTTCTCCCTCCACTTGAGAAAGTTCAAAAGCAATGCTTTTAGCTTCCTTTTCTTAGGAATACTTTCCAAAACACCAAAAAGAGCTTCCTTTCCTTAGAAACACTTTTTTTCCAAACAGTCCAAAAGCAATACTTTCCGAAGGAAACCAAACCTCCAAAATTGCTGTACAAGTCCTTTGATCCAAACGGACCCTACATGTGCGCCAATACACAGTATAAGCTACTGGTTGTAAAGTACAAAAAATAAAAAAAAAAGCTTGCCGAGTGGCTAGTTGGGCTGGGAGAGAGAGAGGGAGGGTGAGCCATCGGCCCATCGCCGGAGCAGCCGTTAGCCATCCCCTCCGCCGCGTCGCTGTCCCGTGCTCTCGCTGGAGCCGCCGCTGCTTTCCCAAGCTGCCCCGGCTCGCCACCAGGGGGAGCCGCCGCCGCCGCCTTCTAGATCTAGGCCTTCTTCTCTGGCAGTTTGGCTCAATAGACTACGACCTCCATTTCTCCTCCACGAACCAAGATTCTTGCTATTGAATACTCAATCCTGTTTGTGTTTTCTATTCTTGGATTGCATTACATATGGCCCGGTCGATCTGTTTGCGACGGACGAGGAAATTAGGCCCAAAAGTCTCGGTCTCATCTCCTCAAATACCAGGCAAACTGTTGGCTCTCCTACCATCTTGTGGGCTATTTTGCACATGATTGTGGCCCAAGAAATTATGAAGGCGGGCCTGGTAGATAGCATCCAAGAGGATAAGATCGATGTTCATGATGGTTAATCTACTATCGTTTACTTTTGCTTCGGCCACGGGCTTTCATGGGCCGGCTCACGTGTAATAAAGCCTGGCCCAATCCGATTCTAACGCATACCGCTTGAACCACGCAACGGCAGCTCGTACTGCTGCTGCTGATTCTTTTTTTCATGGTTAATGGATTTTCTCTGTGTTTTTAGGACAATAGCGGACGGTCAAAACATTGATCCAGAGAGTGCACAATTTTGACCTCCATAAGCTGTCTTAAGCTGAAGAAGTAGTTTTAAAAAACTATTATATTTATCTCAGTTTTCAGAAAAGTTGGAATCAAAAGTCATAAAAACAGAGCCATGTGATGGTAAAAGATGGATGGTTGTACTATGAATACCACAACTCCACAAGTAGCGATTTGTGGCTTTAGCTACAAAAAAAAACGCAAAAATGTGTTTGATCACGTGATATGTGCGCGCGGTATCATTCTGAAGGGGTCTTTTACTGTTACAAGAAAGAAAGTGCTCGATCGTACTCAAATTCTCTGTACTTCTGTAGAAGACGCTCTTTAGGGCAAAAGCTCTTTTGTCAACTTCAGAGTTCGCTTGACCGCGCCTGTCTGCGCCGTTTTTCCGGTGTGATAGCCGATCGACACTTGTTACTTTTGGCTAGCACCCTTATACTGATAGGTGGCGGTCGTCAGCAATGACGTGGCTTCGCTGACGCATCTGTGGTCGGCACTGACTCGCATGCTATGGTGTCAGCATCCTATAGAGCACAGTATTATATACGAGCACCTCAGTGTTCCTCCCTAAAAGGAATTGCATTAGCTGATAACTATATGAATTTTTTTTCTGCTTTGCTCATGCAGGCTGACGTACGGAAACATATGTGTCAGCAGACGTGGCGATCCAGATTTGCGTGAGCTGGTCTACCAAAGTGGGCTAAAAAGCAGCCAAATCAATCAACCTGACGCGAAGGCCATAATTAGTGTGCCCTACTACACAGTAATAATCAGGCCATGCTGAGGCTGTGATCACAACTTTGCAATGCAGCACACATTCAAAGATTTGCTTTTTCTCTGGTTTTGCTTTGCACTCATGGGCAGCACTACTGCTCTGCGGGACTACTGTGCCTTACTGCCTTGTATGCAGACTGCTGTCGCTTCTGTGTAATCTCACAGAATGATCGGGAAGCAGGTCTGTATCTAGCAACAATACAAAGCACGTAGTACCACCGTGGATTGCCAAACAAAGACCATATAATAGTGTAATTAAAGAAAGCATGCAATCTGATATATATATATATATATATATAGGACACGAGTGTTTCATGCACCTTGGTGCCTAGGCACCCATATCAATACCCGTTGATTTGCTTTGAGATTCGCAACGTTTGATGTGGGTATCTTTATATACCCATAAAAAAGTATATTTGAGATGTCAAACTCCGAAAAAAAAAATTAAATTCAACTTCAGTTTAATTAGTTTGAACTATTTTTATGGTATATACTCACTGTAGTCGCATTGAACTCAAAAGTAGTTCAAACTAATTTGAACTGAGTTCAAAACTTACTTACCATAAATATATCAAGGGTATAAAATATTTTCATACCCAAACTCAAAAAAATTATCAATCATACATGTGTATCGGACGGTTCTTGATGTGGGTGCCTAGGCACCAAGGTGCCTTATGTAATTTTCCTCTCTCTCTCTCTCTCTCTCTCTCTCTCTCTCTCTATATATATATATATATATATATATATATATATATATATATATATATATATATATATATATATATATATATATATATATATATATATATATATATATATATATAAAAGTCTCTTTTCTACTCCTGGTCCTGGGTGTAATTACATCCAATGCCATATCTTACAACGTAGAGAGTATCTCGTGTAACGGAGGATATGTATGTGTAGTATACGAGTATTTAAGATCATCTAGGTGGTATGAACAATTTTTTGAGGTGGCATATATATTTTTATATACTTCTTTTTATGTACGTATATAAAGGTATTTATAAAATACACTAAAACTATGGACCCATTTGTAATTTTTCAGTATGGTTCACATTGGAATATCTTATAATTAGTATACAAGTATACTTAAAATGATAAATGAGTATTTCAAATTTGTTTAGGTGGTACATTAGAGGTGGGTGTAATTACACTGAAGTAAAAGATGTGTGTGTCTATATATATATATATATATATATATATATATATATATATATATATATATATATATATATATATAGTGTGTGTGTGTGTAGGATGTTGAAATAGAGCATCATGGTGTCTAAGCATCAACCAAGCCTCACTGCCTTTGGATTGCTTTTAGATGCATGCTAGTGCGATGGTATATAATATATTAGGTATGCTAAATCAATCATGGATGGAAAGTCTCAATCACACTAGCACACATCTAAAAGCAATCCAAAGGCATAGGACTTGGTGCCCAGACACTATGGTGCCACTGTTATTTATACTATATATATTATATACCTTGCAATCATGTTCTTTGCAAGCCGCCCCCTCCATTATTAGAGCTGATAATTTCAATGAAATCATGTTGGCTGAGGTTTAGTAACTTTGCATATGCATCTATCTCCTCTGCATTCCATCCTTTAACCAATGTCAGTCGGTACACTGTTTGTTGACGTTGTCATGCAGGGACTTGAGCGAATCCTAGTGCAGTTAGCACAAAATAATACAGTCACTATCTGTAAACTTTATGTTCATGATGTGCATCTGGAATTATTTCTGCATATCTACCAGAAAACGCTCCCAGAAGTCCAAAAATAGTGGCCTGTCAACAGCCTTCAAGCTTTCCTTCGTAGCTGCATCCTGCATCCACACTGACAAATAGCTGCAACCATATAGACATTGTCATTACTTTAAATCTTGTTTGAGCATTGAAATGCCAAGATCTGGGTCTTAATTGAAATCTATCGAGAATATGACCTGAGTGATTGGTTTCAGCGCCTCAATCCTATCAGGAAATTGAGCATTTGTAACCAGAAACGTAGATATGTGCCTGCGGTGTAGCTCATCAACCAGAGCATTTATCTCCGGGTACATAATTGGTTTGCCAACAAGAGATAATGCACAATGCCTATTTGTAAACCAAAAGAATTCTGAATATGGTTGATGCATATGTACACCTAATCAGAAATGTTGCTTTGCATGTGTTAACTTATTCTCCAATCTCCACTGTGATAATTTGAATGATATACCCTTAGCTTGTCCTCAATGACTCAATGTTAAGCCACGACAATGAAACCAAAGTGTATAGCATCTTTTTATGTATTATAGGGGTGCTGTGGAGGTATTTGAATCAAGGCTACAAGATTCTTCTGATCAAGAATTAGGAGTTTAAGTGTTAGAGTTAGTAATCTTGTTTAGTCTGTACAAGCCCGTATACGTGTATGTGTCCTTACCGTGTATACATATACAAGCATTGTTTCTGAGTCCGGAGTAGTTGTCGAGTCCGTATATGTGTACACGTCATATACGAGATGGCTTTCGAGTCGTTTGTGGAGTCCTTGTGTTATGCCGTGTATGCATGTTTTAAATAGCCATGCAAGTCACCTAGCAAGAGGTGAGGAAGCGATGTAAGCGAGAAGCAGATTAAGAAATAAAAAAGAGAAGAGAAAAGCTATCGTGTGTGCTGTGCAACTTTGTTTGTTTCGGCATTTTTCGTGTCTCTCCAACAAGGCATCAGACGGGTGCATCACGTAGAGACAAGAGCAAAGCGTAACTTCGTGCTCGGGCGCATACGGGAGCTCGAGCATCACGTGAAGACAGAGATGCTGCTCTAGCGTGGAGTCAATAGAAGGCAGAGACGTAGTTCTGTGCGGATTTGATCAGCGTCAAAACAAAGGATCCGAAGAAAATTACAACAAGTGATATCAGAGTCTATTGATCTTGGTAATTCCTGAAGATCATGGACGACAAGACAAATGGTAAAAGAGGAATAAACTAAAGACAAGATTTTTGTTGAGTAGAGACATCATGCTAATTTGCAATATCTACTTCAGTAGAGATACTTGTTATCTTTGACGACTGACGAGTTGATTTCTTGTCCAAATTTCAAGATTCATCTAATACGTTTGCTGTCGAACATTTGCAAGCCCTTTTTCGAAGCATGTGGATTCGGTGACGATGCAATGGGTTTGGTATAGCATGCTAGTAGCAGTTTAGTTGCTCAGAAAGCAAGACCGAACATACATTGTTCACAGTGTATTCACAATTCTGATACTATTCATAGCTTTATGTATGTCTGTATTGTGGGAAATCCTGATACTTGGCCTCATGCTTATCTTGTCATTCTTGTGAGTTGAGGCATCAGACATATATGTTTTGAGTTTTGCTCTATCCTTTTCAACTGTTTTTGATGGAATGGAGTAGGCACTATATAGTCTTCTTCTTGCCTTCATGTGGTTGCTGTGCACATTTTAGTGAACATGTCTTTTCTGAAGCAAATGCGCATAGCCCATTTCGCGCACATTAGTGTGGATGGCCTACTTCTTTCTCCCGTGAGGCCAAGTTGGTTCATGACAGTGTGATAGTGTGATACTCTTGCTCTGGGACCAGTGACCCTGTTTTAGTGCATATGTGAAAATGCAGTGGAGGTTTAGTCCTCCTAATGCGTTCAAGTTAGGGGGAACATTGTGATTACTCTTGTTGATAGGTCCTTTTCATGTCCTAGACCAGCTAGAGAAGAGCCGTTTAGGACTTTCTTTGCTTTTTATCAGTATGTGATTGACGTGGATATCAACTTACTAAGACAAGACTCCACTACCATGATTGCAAGGTATCTTCAGGAACGGTGAGGTAAAGACAGTTGGCAATGATATGATCAGGCATTCAAGCCTCCAAAACTGAACTGTAGTACTGTACCAATGCCATGCTGAATTTTAAGTTCTATTAAGTTCATTCTGGTTCTGGGCATGTTCCAGGAAGTTTATACTATATATGGATGGGAAATTTTGTGCTTGAAAATTGACTTAACTAAATAAATAGGATATCAGGAGGAGAATACGCATCGACTGGTATGAAATGGACTTACACTGATCAATTGACGATTTGATATTCCTGGAATACCTCAATATCTTCTACCTTACCTTCACATGGCCTACAACATGCTTTTACAGAAACGATTTTAACCAAAATGCACAGATGTGAATACTTTTACTAAATATTATATGATCATCAGTAAGTTCTTGTGTGTCAAATTGTGCTGCAGAGCTTCATTTGTGTTAAGCAGCAACCAAGTAATGTCTAAGAAGCATCTCATGTTTCTTATGTTCTTGCTCACAAGCATTTTGCTTTTGGTTTCTTAATCATTCAAAATCACAATGTTAGGTTAAATAAGTTCCCTGTATAATTTTCAGTATAAGAACATAACCCAAAGAGACAACACACAATTATCTCATATATAACACCATCATAGTTAACCAAAAGTTCCCCCGATTAAGCAACCACATACATGCTAAGCTCATAAGAATCTGGGAAAAATGTTCAAAGCATTCACCATGGGAGCTGAATCCTTAAATTTGCACAAAAGGCAAATGTTATTTGCTTAGTATGATCATAGAAGCCTTGATAGTTGCAGCAACATGTAAGCAATCTGGAAACCCTTGTTCCTCGTCTAGCTCAATCAACAGCGGAACCACACATCTATTTTGACCAAATTGATTTAGAAAACATACAGATTGTGAACGGACGGCGATGCGAGTGGGGAGGTGCGGAGCAACCGGTGAAACATTAAGATGTGCCAGCTCAAACATGCTCTTTATTTTAGTACGGTGGTCAACTTCAAGCACACGCACAACATTACGTTACAGAAACGCAAACTGATACGTTTACCCGCTACCGGTAGCACGTAGGTTGTTCTTGGGTGCGTGCATATTCTAGCTAAATAGCACACGTACGTGCACACCGGCACAGCAAATACGTACGTACGGACCCAGCACTGTGGTCCACTTATAATTAATTAAAGGATAAATTATTACACGGAATATGGCCCCCATCACACGGAATTTCCCCGTTTGGCCTCCTCGTGCGGTCGGGAAGCGTCCTGTAGCAAATTCCTAGAAAAACCAAATATGACAAATGAGCTCTAAAAATAGTAAAATTGTTCCTCGACATAGTGTTTTTATTTGTGTAATTGTTTTATATTTTTTACAGCTATGAATTTTTCTCAAAAAGTTATTCAATTATATTGTTTGTAGGAATTTTCGAGAAAAATTTAGAGGGGTAAAAATATAAAAAATTACATAAACAAGTACATTATGTCGGGAGGCTCTATAAAAATTATTATTATTAGAGCTTATTTGTCATATTGAAAAATTCGTATAAAGTGTAGATTTAAATGATTTTTTCTGGAAAGTTGCTATACTGCACCTCGTGGTCCCCAAAGGGGCCAAACAGGAATTTCGCGAGGTGGGAGGCAATATATATCTAGCATTCGCACGATGCGGATGGCCAGAAATTCCGCTGGCGTATGCCAACGTGTCAGCAACATAAGATATTATAAAAAGGATCCAGAAAATTTGGAAGGCAAATAATTGCTAGAAGAAGGCTCCAATAACCGCCCGCGCGAGGACGGCGGCGGCCCTGGCGGCGAGCGGGAAGCGGCGGTGCTGGCCCGCGAGCAGCACGAGGCCCAGGGCCGAAGCCCACAACAGGAGCCCGACGACGGCGTACTTGTTGGCTTCAGGGAAGACCGCGCGGAGGAGAACCATGGTGCCCAGCATCATGTACACGGCCCCGTACAGCCGCAGGCGCCTCTCGAGCCGGCGGCCGTCGTCCTGCGGCTGGGCCTGGCGATCACCGTTGTTGAAGAAGGCCGCAGGAGCCGCCATGTCCGACGGTCGTCCGACCTGTGCTGCCGGCATATGCACCACTTATTGTTAGCAGATATGCTAATTGGTTAAGTAAACAGCTGTGCGAAACTATGAGCTATATACGGCCATACGGGAACGGGACGAGCCTTGCCAGTTTCGGTGATACCATCCAGTACTAGCTATTAGTGTATTTTGGGAACAGTACTAGTACTAGTGTTGCTTTGTGATCGATGAACACACTGGTCGGAGCTAGCTCGATATATAGAATTAACGGCTGCAGTACTTAATTAATTATTGTCCCTTTCAAAGCCGTTAGAGCAAGGTTGACTGTGCTAGCTATAAGAGAATCCATGTCAGCATAGTCCTATGTGGAGGGGAGAGAAAAGAAGAGAGAGAGCCAAGCCGACTCCCATGCAAGAGTCAGGCTATAGCACAGAAAAAGATGCATTATCCATGTATGTACCCATAGAACTAATTATTATACCCATGCATGTATTAAATTATCAATACCCATGTATGTATTAAATGATTGAGAGCTCTTGTGGAGACAACTTATAGCCACTTATTGTATGAGTTGATCGCATCATTATCTTTTGATGACATAGAAATGTATTGGAGGTAGCAACTATCTCAGACTATTAAGGCCCCGCTGGCACAACTCGGTTTCACTAGTGAAGTTGTTTTTTTGTTTCAACTTCACGAGTAGCTTCACTGGTGAAGTTAAACTGTTTTGGAAAACTGTTTGGCAAAACAACTTCTGCTGACTTCATGCATGGTGAGAGGGCAATTGTCCAAGATGCCCCTGTCTTCACGACTTGTTCTAACATTTGAGTTGTATATTTGTATATGGTCATATGAATTAAAAATAATATATTTGAATGAGTATGAATTAAAAATTAAAATAAAAAAATTAAAATCAGTGCGACGGTAGAGAAGTGCGAACGGGAGGAGAGGAAACAGCGTGGGGACCCAGGTGGCAAAGTGCTGTAATTTCATCAACTACAAGGGCGTGGGTTCCTAGAATCATGAGCAGAGGAGAGAGCGTGAAAAGCTACTATTTTCACTTCACCTCACCCCATTCCCTTGTGAGAGCATGTTTTAAGGAGCTTCATTCATGAAGTTTGTTTGCAAAAGGGTATTTATGTGCAAACACCACAACAACTCATGAAGTCATGTTGGTGAAGCATCAAACAGGTCTAAACTTGCTCTTATCGCTGCACCGTCATCACGACGCCGCTCCATTAATGATGGCATGCAGACCAGGGGAGGCCAGCCAAAAGACATTGACAATAAAAACTCTCTCTCCCATTGCAAGACAATGAAGTTAGTTGCCTACTCAATTGAAAATTTGAAGAAGGAACTAACATTAGAGGCAACCAAAGCGAAAGAAAGAAGTAAAGACATGCCATACAATAGCTAGAGGAAAGAAAAGAAAACTATGCACAAGACGACGAGCCTAAAGCTTTGAGATTAGCCATGCAAATTAAGCTTTGAGATTAGACCATTCCTAGAAGAAATTTTGGATGAAAAGAATTACAGGGATGCCATACAAAGCTTTGAGATTATACCATTTCTAGAAGAAACATAAGCCAGCCTAAAGCTTTGAAAAGAGAATGCTGAAAGATATATGGAATAAACAAAAAATGAACTTGGAAGAACATATATATCTATATTCAAAATTTTTGGATGGAAAGGTGAGGCCTTGGCCCTCCTTGGCCTCCACTACCTCCGCGGCTCCGCCAGCGATGCAGTCATGCAGACGTCGATCAATCGACTTTACTTTCTTTAAAAGGGTAAATATTCGACAATCATCAGACGTACGCCGCCACTGAAAATTTCCCAAATGGAGTATGTTACATTCTGGGCCACAGGTCTAAATGGGCTGAACACAACTAAGCCCACGGAGCAACGGAGCAACAACCTTATAAGTGGTATTGGGCCTTCTCCCCCCAAAAGACTAGTCCAATGGGTGGGGGCTCCCTCACACTTATAAGTTGTGCTTGCTCCTCTCCCACAATCCATGTGGGACTATTCTAACAATCTCCCCTCACACATGGATTGGACACTACGCAACCATGAGGTCCAAGGAGATGTTAGACACTGGCTCGATACCAATTGTTACACTTTTGGACCCTAGCCGCATGCCTAGGTCCAACCGAGTGCCACAGGTTTAAATGGGCTAAACACAACTAAGCCCACGGAGCAACGGAGCACCAGACTTATAAGTGGTATTGGGCCTTCTCCTCCCAAAAGACTAGTCCTAGTTTTCAGAGCCTAGGTGAGAAGCGAGTCGCTGGAAAAATCGTCTCGACGATTCCGTTTCGCGCTCATCTCGAGTCGTGCTCCCGAGGCCTCCGTGCACATGTCGTACAACTGGAGCAACAAAAGCCAGCGCCGAGAGAAACAAAGCAATGCAGTCGTTCCGAAGCAACGCAGCAAGGCAGAGGAGAGGAGATGTATCACCGTTCTGCATCAAGTATGAGTTTAGTAAGTCGTAGTTGAGTCCGACTGCCTCAATGTTTTAGAATCTTTGCATCCGTGGACCCGTGCAGCTTGAGTTGAGTTCCTACATGCGGTTTACATGTAGAATGCTTCATGTGGGCGTGGTGGTAGTTCATAATGCATTGAGACTAAAACTAGAGTGTGTCAAGTCAAGATTAAGGGGGAGATTGTTAAAAATAATCTTGACTTAGAGTCCATGTCGTAGTAGAGTTCGTTTCCGAGTATAACTCAAGTTGTAGTTGAGTCCAACTTGAAATCCGAATCGGAATAGAAGTAGGAGAGTTTTATCCCTATATATTGGAGGGACTTGTACCCAGTTTTGAATCCAAGGAAGAAAAGCAAGAAAGAGGGGGAGCAAATAAGAGAATAAAGAAATTCAGAAATTTCTTCCGTGTTCTCTCAGATTATTTGCCATGTATGCGTTTTCTCCTGGGATCAAAGTTGTAACAGAGTATATACTTATCTATTCAAAGCAGAAGCGACGACCGACCTTGTGTAGTTGTGTACATGCACTTCACTGCTTAGAATTATTACGAGTGCTATCACTTAGCTACAGGTTCGTGTTCGCTGCAGCCGAGGACTCGATAACTGAGCAGCGCGCGCAGCTGGGTGCTGCACAGTCGATCTGTTTGTCCTTTGTCGGGACAACAGAAGGCCAGTATGATTGAATCAGCCACCGCATGCAACGATCAAGACGAAGGCAGCCTCGCCGCCGCGGTTGGAATTATACGCCTCACACCACCACCCGGTCATAAGTGATGCACTCCATGATTACCATTTAAGCTAACTAATGGCGTTACGTAGTGACTGCGTGAGTGACGTGTGCGCGTCTATAGTTTATTCAGTACTAATTGTTAGTTTCTCATCGCCACACAAAGGTGATGTAACGCCCTAGGGTTCAAACCGGCTTAGGTCTAACCCTATTCTAGATAGGTCACGTATACATAGCAACCTGCATACACTTTCGTTCTTGTTTCGTGCAAAACGGTTAACCGGAGGTGCTACCATTGAAACTTTAGACTTATATGTAAATACTTCTCAAGTTAAGTTAGCAAGGTGGGACTAACTCACACCTTGCTAGCTTAACTTAAGAAGCCTTATATATAAGCATAAGAGTTCTAATGGTAGCACCCCCGTTAACCGTTTTGCGTGAAGCGAGGACGAAAGTGCAAACGGGTGTCTACGTGTGCGTGGCCTATCCAAAATAAGGTTAGGCCTAAACTGATTTGGACCCTAGAGCATTACAGGTGAGATCCTTTTTCTTTTTGACACAACGAAGGCAGATTCTTATCTACCAAGTGACTGAATTAAAGGACACTACATACATAATTACATATGATGCCTGCAAGATAGATCCATCGATTAGCCATATGCATCCAATTAATATCAGAGCGAGCTGCACGCTGACATCAACTTCTTTTAAGGAAAAACGATTAAAAGTGCCTTTTTAAGTGGCTTATGACTAAAAAGTACTGTATTTGATGGTAACTTATTTAACGTAATTAAATTAAAAAAATAAAATAGAAAAAACAAGTTAGCCCGTCACGAACAGTACAAACGAATATAGAAAAAATAACCGAGAAAAAAGCTAAAAAAACCAAAAAAAATAAGAAAAAATAAAATTGTTGAATAATAAAAAAATAAGTCATATGTAAAAAACTTAAGCTATTTTGAGCGGGAAGGACACGATGCATGTTAACGCATGGTCATCGGTCCATATACGCGCGTCGACATGCATGGGGTCGGGATATACATTAAGATGCGAGCACACGAACCATGCACTACTCTCCACATATGCATATATCATATATGATGTACTTTTTATATAATATACTAGAGCGGTCTGCGCGTTTCGTCGCGCCCCGGATAACGATGACAAGCTGGTGTCTTATTTGATGTACTGCGAGCGAAGGAACATGCGCATACTAACGATGACAAGCTGGTGTCTTATTTGATGTACCGCAAGCTTACCAGTAAGCCAGGTCCTTCACACATGAAAGAACAAGATCATCTTGATATGGCCCAGTGGCGGAGGACGGAAAAAAAATAAGGTGGAGCGGATCGAAAGTAATACTATTCAAGCTATAATACTAATAAGATCTATCAACAATAATCCAAGTGCAAAGATATTTAATACTGCAAGACATTGAAAAGTACCTCCAAAAATTGAAGAATCACAATAATATATCACCAATTTAACATATAACCTTGTAGAGCATAGTAATGAAAATAATCTGCCAAAGAAAGAGCAAACATAGTTAATATTGTTATGTATAGTGTAGACAATACAAAAGAGACAAGTGGAATCAAATGAGAAATACCAATATTAATCTTGTTAATTGCGTCTAGGAGACTTAGGCAATTGCATCTGCCTATCTTTCTTTTTCTGAAACATCTTTTTAATTTTTTCAAGATCAAGTCCTTTAAATATCTCCCTTTCAATGTAGCACACCATCAAATCATTAAGCCATCCATCAGACATCTTGTTGCGCAATTCAGTCTTGATAATCTTCATTGCTGAGAAAGCCCTTTCAACTGATGCCGTCGCCACCGGTAGTAGCAATGCCAACTCAATGAGGCGATAGACAAGTGGAAATACAATATGCCTCTCGAGTTCAACTAGTTTTTTGGCTAGACTTGCAAGATCGTGACAAACTTTAAACTCATCAAGCCTTCTTATATGAATAATAAATGTCTTTAGTTGATCTTTTATAGCCTTACGGTCATCAAAGGAAAAATCCTCATAATAAATTTCTGTAAGCTGAGCAAGCTTATCCACATCAAACTTAGAGAAATAATCTCTTGGATCAAGACAAGAAAAGCAAACAAGCAATTCTGAAGATACCTCGTTAAAGCGATGATCCAACTCGTTGGTAATAGCATCTATAGCAGCATAGAAGGTATCAACACGGAAGTAATGATCTTGAGTGATATTGTTTCTCCCTCCTTTTCTTGAACGGCCAAATCTTGGTACTGCATCTTCCATATTTGGTATGGGAATATTGTTTGCCTCACAAAATGCTAATAAATTGACCTATGAATTTGCAATATGTAAATTGACAAATGGAAACTGCATATCAATTATCAAATATCAATGACACTCCTAATATATGCCTCACCTCTCTGTGATTTTCCTTTTTCCCTTCTATCCATTGCTCAAGCCTCAAATCAAAATTCACAAATCACAAATTTATTTTAGCCTAATACCAAAATTCACAAATCACAAATCCATTCACATCACAAATCCATTCACATTTCACAAATATCTACCTCTGGCCCTCTGCGCCTGCGCCTCTGCAGAATCTGCTGATCGCGGCGACCCGCCTCCCAGTGGCTCGGCCGCCTCCGCCCGCCCGCCTCGCCTCCCAGTGGCTCGGCCGAGTCCCGCCCGCCGCCGCGGCGCCGGTCACCCGCCTCCGACGCCGAGTGGCGGCCGAGTCCCGCTGCCCGCGCGGCGCCGGTCGCCCGCCTCCGCCGGCCGCCGCCTCGGCCTCCGAGTCTCGCCCGCTGCGCCGCGGGCCGCCGGCCGCCGACTCCGAGTGGCTCGGCCGAGTCCCGCCGCCGGCCGGCCGCCTCCGCCGCCTTGCTGCCGCGCCCGCCGCTCCCAGGCCCCCGCCTCCGTCGCCGCCCGCCGCGCTCTCAGAGTCTCAGGAGAAAAAAATTTGAGGACTGAGGAGAGAGACTAGGGTTTGGGTTTATGTTATTGGGCTATTGTATAGAGGGGTATATGGGGGTCCATTGCAAAAAAAAATTTGAGGTATGGCTTGGGCCATAGCTAGCCCTATCGGGCCCTCCGCCCCTGATATGGCCCACTTATTTGATGTTATTTCCCCAACAATGTAATTGCAAGCGTCCTTGCTGAATATCTGCTTATAAGATGGAAACAATGGATGTAGCAAACGGAAAGGTACAGCGTTCGGTACCACATAGTAAAACATTTCAGCACCACGTCATAGAAAACTCAGTAAACCTGGTATCACAGTAGACAAATTTATCAGCACAACTTACTGAAGTTCACAGACAACATCATGGAGTCATGCAACTCAGTTTCTTTTGGGGATGAAAAGCATAAGCAATAGCAACGACAATAATGAAGAATGATAAGCTTAGTTTAAGTGCTGCCTTTAACGATGTAGCTTCAATAATACAATAAACTACCTAAACCCTATCACAAACAGCACATGAAGAATGATATTATATAAGCTTAGTTTAAGTGCTGCCTTTAATGATGTAGCTTCACTAATACAGTAAACTACCTAAACCCTAACACAAACAGCACAGCTGAAAGGACACTTTTTTTTTTTACCTTTTTAGAGGGGAAATTGCAATAAAACACATTAAATTATAATTTACAATGGAGCACAATTAGAATTTCTTGTGCTTTAGCAAAATCAAGCGCTTTCCATGGCCCTTGAAATGAACTAGCAGCATAAGCGCTTTCCATGGCGTAGCCTGTCCCTCTCAAATCACTCCGGGAGCTAAGCTAATTTCAATTATTGTACGGACTTTTTAAGTTCCCCAGTTTAATCTTTTTTTTATGCCGTTGGCCCGTTGCTTGCTAGCTCCATCGTAATCCCCTTTGAGAGGGAAGTGTACAACACAAGTACGAATGGTACGGGATAAGACGAGGGAATTGATGGTCTTTTCTTTGGAGGGAGTCTTTTTTCCCCTTTGAGTCTTCGGAGAGAACTGGCAGGATACGACAGACATGCAGGATGCGTAACGGTCTGTATTAATATATCCATCTATCTACTATTATATTATTATATATTAATTAATGAAAATAATGGTAAAAAGCTATCATGTTCGTTCTTATAGATTAAGAAATCCATCAGGCAAATAGAGAAAAATATACACCGTTGATTTTTGATAGGCTTAAATTATAACGATCGAGATTGATTATATTTAGATATGAGAGTTGTGGCACATGTATAAATATACAGCTATATTCTACAGTAAGCATTATATAACAAATAGTCACCTGCTCATGCGTTGCAACAAAATTCATTAAATATATAGAAAATCATGCTATAGAAGAGAACTACTCTAATCAGTTAAAAAGTGAAGAGTGATGAGAAGTTGAGAATGAGGCGGTTGAAGGAGAAAAGACGTATAACTACCAACTCATTCTTTTATAATATTAGTGAGTACAAACTATATTTGGAGATAAGCATAGCAATTGTGCAATAAATTCGGCTAATTTTCTCGTTAATTAAATTAAGAACTCATTACGGCCACACGTCCCACCTGAGCCGTGAGGGCTTCTCTTTGTAAGCGTTTGGAAAGATTGCCTTTTTTTGTTGCGAGGATTTGTAAGATTAACTTTGATTGCAGCCGAGTGTCCGTGTATTATGATGGATCTTAAATAAACATAATATAACTTTTAAACTTAAAAAATCAATATGTATAAAGTAATTGTTCCTATGTATGAAAGTTATGTGCACGATCTGCATTCAATCAATAAGACACATAGAATTTTACCACAAGCCGCATATACAGATGGTCTAATTATCTAAGATCCTTGGAGTAGTTTATACATGTATGTATATATTTATCTACAAACGGTTCTGTTAGAATTAATCTTGACTTAGAGTCCATGTTGTAGTAGAGTCCGTTTTCGAGTATAACTCAAGTTGAAGTTGAATCCAACTTGAAGTCCGAATCGGAATAGGAGTATGAGAGTTTTATCCCTATATATTGGGGAGACTTGTATTCAGTTTTGTATCAAAGGAAGAAAAGCAAGAAAGAGGGGGAGCAAATAAGAGAATAAAGAAATTCAGAAATTTCTTCTTTGTTCTCTCAGATTATTTACGATGTGTATGTTTTCTCTTGGGATCAAAGTTGTAACAGGTTTCAATCCCACAGCTGAGGTAGGTAGGCAAATGATAGACTCACCGTCACCACCACTTCTCTTTTTTATTATAGTATTAGTATAAACATACAACGAGCTTCGTGTGCAAGTGTCGAAATGTTTCAGTCCCTGTCACGATGACAAGAAAGACTGCGTTCAGAAATTACCACTTGGTCTTATCTATGACAATGCACAAATGTGAAGTGACACGGACCTATGAGTTTCAAGGATTATGAGCTAGCTCTACCGGGAGTGGATTGTCAGCAGTTATCATTACCACTGCCAGACGAATAGACGATCGACAGTTCATGAATAGGGAGCGAAATTAAGCCTTCTTTAATTTCCACCGCGGCATCACACTACATGCATGTATGCAATCTGATTTTGTACGGACCTTGTGTCCCGGCCCCAATGTGATCTTTCTTGGAAGCTGGCTCATGCACGAATTAATTGAAGATTCGGCACTCGCAATGCTTCATATTGTGTAATGCCTATATATAATAATTATATATCTATATAGGATGAAAGATGATGTAGCAAAATATTAAAGGAGGGAGAGAGGAGATATCAATGTTTTATATGAGATATGGTTAAAACATGCATTAAGAAGGATAGTTGTGTCTATTCCATTAAATCTACGGTATGGATGAAGAAGGGGAGACAAAGAAAGGTGGGAGAAGATGTAAATTTATTGATTGAGTTTACTGGTAGATATCATGTATTAGAAAAGTTTATCTATAGTTATTTCTAAGTGATATGAAGGATATAAACATAGTAAGATAATATCTTATATTGGGAATGCCCTGATGATCTCCAGTATCTCTATGCAAAGGAAAGGTGTCAGCCTGTGACTCAAGACAGATGCAAGTCTTATCGATATTTTGCGGTCTCCAAAGTTTAACATTTATTTGTTGATCTTTTATACTGACACATTTGTAAAAACAAAAGTTATGAAATTTATAATACTACTCTCAAACATTTTCCTTGCCAAAATCGAATTAATATTTAGGCTGAAACATTACTCTCTCCTCTCTCTCTCTCTCTCGAGATGGAACACCTTATTTCATACCTATTGTGCACATCCAAATCGCTGGCCACTGCACTGATTACAAAGTATGGAAAACCGTTGAGCCACAACCTTTTAGACTACCGCCAAGACACGAGCAACATTACTACAAGCACGAGGGCAAAACTCAAACATGCCAACTAGTAAGAGAGAGGAGGAGGTGGTGGGCCGGAGGTTGGGCTGGCGTTGGCCAAGAGGGAAAAGAAGGAAAATAGGCCGCACCCAACTATTTTTTGATTTTTTTTGTTGAATTTGATTTCGGTTTTGGGTTTGAATTTGAGTTTAGAATTTTAATTCAAATTTTACTGCTTCCAATTTTCCATCCTTTTATTATTATTATTATTATTATTATTTATTGTGTATTTCTCCTTGCATTATTTTGCATAACACAAAATTTCAGAAAAGCTTAAATAAATTCTAGAAAGTCTGAAGTCAACAAAGATGCATTAAAAGTTTTAAAATTTTGATATTTTCGAACATCCAAATTTTGGAACATCAAACAATATTTGATAATGGATGGCGCACTATTTTTAATCGGATGATGACATGGCTACCGTCATTACAATGTCATCAATCGTCGCCAGCCGTGCCCCAGTTTATGTATACTTGGGCAACTGGGCTGAAACTTATTAAGGTTGCATGAAATCGTGGTGCATTTTTCCAGCCGCATGGTTAGCCCAACTAGTCAGATGTGCCAGTGCAACTCGTGAGCAACAACAAGTTTGCAATTGCTTCGATCGAATCAATGCAACTCCGTAGATGCATATTCGGAAGGGCCAGGAAATTAATGGTCAATAGACATGGGCCTCAAGGGGCTAATTAGGCTAATGGCCCTGCCCAGTGTAAAAACACCCAACAAAGTCTGAGTCGCTTCAGTTAACTTAAAAAGGTTTGCCAGCTGATACATGATATTTATTTTAGTACGGTGGTCAAAGTCAAACACACAACAAGCTAGCACACGCACAACATTACGTTACAGAAATGCAAACCGATACGATTACCCGCTACTGGTAGTACGTAGGTGGTTCTGGGGGGTGCATGCATATTCCAGCTAGCTAGCACACGTACGCGCGCACCGGCACAGCAAATACGTACGTACGGACCAGTGGTGGACCCAAACTAAATTTTAGCTGGGGCGAATAATTGATCACTAAGCATCATATAAACATATTTAATTTAATCAAATAGTTGCCCATTGCTGTAAACATGCTACAGATATATATTTCCACTGCTCTTCTCGAAAATGAAACCATCAAAACCCTAGAGATATGAAAAACCCCAAAGAACATCTTGGACACAATCACACAAGGACCCGAAATGGTACCCAAAAAAGTAAAAAGAGAAGAAGAAAAAGCTCAAACCTACAAGAGTCATGCTATTCTTGAAAATTAAAAAATCAATCAATCAATTGAGAAAGGGAAGGAAGAAAAACCCAAACGGAAGTAGTTTTATCTTGGTGGAGACTGGAGACGGCCCAAACTGGAAAGAGGGGGAGGGCGGGGAGTCGAGCGCAAGCCATATGTTCTTGCCTTTACGCGGGGCGGCGGTGATGGTCCTTCCGACCAGCTCTGCCTCCAGCCGCGCTGGGGCGATGCCATCGATGATCTTGGTGTCGTCCACAGCAAAACACCATACAATCGTCTTCCCAACGCAGTGCTCCTCGTTACCAAACAATACCTGCAAAAAACTAAGTGATAACAAGCAAGAGAATTCACACAAGCATAACGTTGAGCACCTGGTGTGCATGCGTTCCAGAATGGACGGCGGCTGGGCATGAGACCCCTCCCAGGGAACTAACTCAATTTTACATGTTTTGGGTATATCACTAGGGCATATGTCAGATCTCCCCTAACTTTATCGTGCCTAATTAAAGTAAGAGTAATAAGATTGTATTTTTCTGTAAAGCATAAGATCGTATAGTTTAGTATCGAGTTGCACAAGATATACTGTGTGCGCTATATATGCACCGCAGTACTGTCCATAGAACCTGGTTATCCGGTACATAAATGCATTTGTAAACACACTCTCCAACCAGTTCACAGCATGCATGCAACTAAGGGCGTCTCCAACAGCTGGCTATTTAGTTAGCTAGATCTGATGTGGCAAGGAAAAAGTAGGAGAGAGAGTAGTCACTAGCGATGAGCAAATAGCTGATCTATTTCACGTAGTCCAAGAACATGAGAGAGGAGCATGTGGGTCCAACAGTATAAAATAATCTTTGTTTTTGTCTCTCACCTCCACGTCAGCTGACTATATAGCTAGTACTAGCTATTACCATTGCGGACGCCCTAAGTACTCCTACCATGTGAGTTTTAATTAGTGTTGGCTTGTTGGTATTAGTACGTACGGATTGTTCCTTAATTAGATCAAATTAAGGTGCAAATGTGCATGCACTGTACATTCGAGAGTGGTGTGAGTGAACTCGTCGTGTGCGTATGCATGGTTGCGTCCGGTACCGGATAATATCAACAGGCGAAAATGGCCCTTCGTCACGAAATTTTCCGTTTGGCCGCTCGTGCAGTCGGGAGGCACCCTAACCGTACGAGGTGCACTGTATCAAATTTCTAGAAAAATCAAATATGACAAATAAGCTTTAAAAATAATAAAATTTATTGTGGAGTCTTCTCGACACAGTGTACTTGTTTATATAATATGTTCATATTTTTTACAGTTATGAATTTTTCTCAAAAAAATATTTAATTATATTATTTATATGAATTTTTAAGAAAAATTTAGAACGGTAAAAATTACAAAAAAATCACATAAGCAAGTACATTGTATCGAGAGAATCTATAAAAAAATTTTATTTTTAGAGCTTATTTATTATATTTAAAAATTACTATAAAGTGTAGATTTATATGATTTTTCTAGAAAGTTGCTACAGTGCACTCATGGGGTTCAAAGGGGCCAAACAGGAATTTCGCGAGGAGGAGGCAATATATATCTAGCATTCGCTCGATGCGGGTGCCAAAATGGCCAGAAATTCCGCTGGCGTAGGACCAACGTGTCAGCAATACAAGAAATATTATAAAAAGGATCCAGAAAATTTGGAAGGCAAATAAGGAATTAACCCGTTAATTAATCCATGATTGCTAGAAGAGGGCTCCAATAACCGCCCGCGCGAGGACAGCGGCGGCCCTGGCGGCGAGCGGGAAGCGGCGGTGCTGGCCCGCGAGCAGCACGAGGGCCAGGGCCGCCGCCCACAACAGGAGCCCGACGACGGCGTACTTGTTGGCCTCGGGGAAGGCGGCGCGGAGGAGAACCATAGTGCCCAGCATCACATACGGCCATACGGGAACGGGACGAGCCTTGCCAGTTTCGGTGATACCATCCAGTACTAGCTATTAGTGTATTTTGGGAACAGTACTAGTACTAGTGTTGCTTTGTGATCGATGAACACAATGGTCGGAGCTAGCCCGATATATATCGGCGACACATCCTTCTCCAACATGCGCTCCATAGAATTAACGGCTGCAGTACTTAATTCATTAATGTCCCTTTCAAGCCGTTAATGCGCACACAGTCATCAGGCATCGCTCGCTTGCAGACCAGTGGCGGAGCGTGACCCAAAGTAAGGGCAGGCCAGCCAAAAGACATTGACAATAAAACCTTTCTCCCATTGCAAGACAATGAAGTTAGTTGCCTACTCAATTGAAAATTTGAAGAAGGAACTAAAATTAGAGGCAACCAAAGCGAAAGAAAGAATTAAAGAGATGCTATACAATAGCTGTTGGCTTCTACAAGGACATTTCGGTAATTTTTCGATTGAAAAAGAAGAGAGAGAGAGAGATGAAGCCCACCTATCAGTGGGCCGGCTGAGGAGATAACAGGAGGAGACAACGTCTTTTCCCATTCCCATGTGCGTGCGCGTTCGCGTCGGTCTGGCTCTTCGCGTGCGGGTGAAGCGGCGGTGTCCGCGTCGTCTGTGGCAACCAAGTCTTGCGACAGTGGCGGCGATGGAGACGTCACCGGCGCGGGCGCTTCTGCGCCAGCCGTGGCTGCAGCCCGCCGGCCTCCGCCCCGCTTCCCTTTACATGGCGCCTCTCCTCTCTGTTTTGGCCGACGGTAGCAGCGAGTTCTCCCCTCTCCGATCTCAAATCTCTCTCAGTAGTTCTTTGATCTTGAGTTTTCCCCATGTGGTTTCCTCGAGCCTTTTCTTGGATTTGGCCGAGAAGAATGGTGTGGGTTTACCTCTAGGGGTTGATTTGGCTTGGACCTGTGCTAAGTTTGTGGGAGATATGTGACCTGTTCTTTGTGTTCACGAGCACTCTCGCCCGGAGCTCTCGTTGGTCTTGTGCGGCATCAATCCTAACCTTCGTCTCTGACGTCGGCTACCCGAGGTTGGAGTAGGCATTGTATCTCCGTCTACCACACTCTTCTTCTGCGGTAGCATAGAGGGGTGCTAGGTTTTCTGGGACAGCGCAGATTGCGTGCCTTTCCTTATTCAGATTCTTCTCGGTGATTTCGAGTATCACCGGCTTTGTGAGTATTTTAGTTGTCAACTCTTTGCAATCTATGACTAGTTTCATTTATCTATGATTTATCACTAGTTGATTATTGCAAGAGATGCATGTGGGGTTGGCTGTTAGCTCTATGAAGAGATTGATCTTATGCTGAAATTGAATGGTTAAACTGAGCTCTAGATTGCTGTTGTTTCGGTCTCATGTCTGAAAATAAAAATTCTGTTGGGCATAGTCTGCTTTCTGTGATCACAGTTGTTGTTTTTGTACATATCTCTATTAGACATTTTGGCCTTCTGCATAACTGGTTTAATCTCTGAAGTATATCAGTTAGTTGGCTAATTTTTGGAGATATTTGGTGGTCATTTTGATTAGTCCCTTTGCTGGCCGAAAATGTTTGTGTAGTCTTGTTGACTGTTCCTGTTTAGAGCTCAAGGTTTAAAATTATTTTGGCATATTCAATTAATAAAGATTATAAGACCAAAATAGCGGGACAGCAAAGATTAAATCTTGAGCAACCCTATATCTGAGAGCACTAATCAAATTCTAAAAAAATTGTGCTTAGTGCAAAGTTTGTTTCCTGTTCATGAGAATGTCATACATGATTGGCAGAAATTTTCGTTCATATGGTTTATATATGTTCTTGTATAAGTGATATGGAAGGATTATATGTTTGTATACTCTTTATGTCACTTATATTCTGCTGGAAATATGTTTTGATGATTTTGAATTGTGCTGGAATTAAATTCAAAATTATGCTTATACTACGTATTTTACAACAATAGCTAGAGGAAAGAAAAGAAAACTATGCACAAGACGACGAGCCTAAAGCTTTGAGATTAGCCATGCAAATTAAGCTTTGAGATTAGACCATTTCTAGAAGAAATTTTGGATGAAAGGAATTACAGGGATGCCATACAAAGCTTTGAGATTATACCATTTCTAGGAGAAACATAAGCTAGCCTAAAGCTTTGAAAAGAGAATGCTGAAAGATATATGGAATAAACAAAAAATGAACTTGGAAGAACATATATATCTATATTAAAAAAATTTGGATGGAAAGGTGAGGCCTTGGCCCTCCTTGGCCTCCACTACCTCCGTCAGCGATGCAGACGTCGATCGATCGACTTTACTTTCTTTAAAAGGGTAAATATTCGCCAATCATCAGACGTACACCGCCACTGAAAATTTCCCGTATGGAGTATATACTTATCTACTCAAAGCAGAAGCGACGACCGATCTTGTGTAGTTTGTGTACATGCACTTCACTGCTTAGAATTAGGGAAAATTTGTTCAGAAGCACTAAAAGTTGAGTGCTTTCAGAAAATACCACCAAAAAAACTGGGATCCGGAAATTACCACCAAAAGATGCAAATCGCTTCGGGATTTACCACTCTGGACCAAAATACCCTTACCCCCTCCGCTCCTCCTCCTCCGCCGCCACCTCCCCGCCCATCTCCTCCCCTTCCTCGTCCCGCGCCGCCGGCCGCCTCCTCTTCGCCGCCGGCCTCCGCCTCCTCCTCACCCCGCCTCCCGCTCCTCTCCCTCCTCCCGCTCCCCTTCCTCCCTCCTCCTCGCCTCCGCGGATGAGGCGAGCGCGCTCCTGCGCCTCTCCTCCCCTTCCTCTCCTCTGCGCCGCCCCGCCGCCTCCTCTTCGCCGCCGCCTCCGCCTCCTCACGCCGCTCTCCTCCTCCGCACACCCCATCCCCGCCGTTGCCTACCTCGCCTCCTCCTCGCCCCGCCTCCCGCCCCGCTCTCCTCTTCTCCCGCTCCCTTCCTCTCCTCCTCCTCGCCCTCCGCGGCCCCGCCTCGCTGTTCTCCGTCGCAGCCGCCCGCCGCTTTGTCGCGCTCTTCTTCGTCGCTGCCGCTCCTCCGGCGCCGTCCTCGCCTGCCGCGGATCTTCATCTTCAGGCGCCCGTGGCCGCCCGGATCTCCAATCCTCCGCTCGGATCTCCACCGTCCGCCCGGGGTCGGCGCCGGATCCGCCTCGCCTCGTCCGTCCGAGGTCGCCGGATCCGTCTCATCCGCCTGGGGTAGCCGGATCCGCCTCGTCCACCTCGTCTCATCCGCGGAGGGCGAGCAGGAGGGAGAGGAAGGGGAGCGGGGAGGAGGGAGAGGAGCGGGGAGGCGGGGGCGAGGAGGAGGTGGGGAGGCCGGCGGCGAAGAGGGAGGCGGCCGGGGCGGCGCAGGACGAGGAAGGGGAGGGAGATGGGCAGGGAGGTGGCGGCGGAGGAGGAGGAGTGGAGGGGGTAAGGGTATTTTGGTCCGGAGTGGTAAATCCCAAAGCGATTTGCATTTTTTGGTGGTAATTTCCAGACTCCAATTTTTTTGGTTGTATTTTTTGAAAGCACTCAACTTTCAGTGCTACTGAACAAATTTTCTCTTAGAATTATTACGAGTACTATCACTTAGCTACAGGTTCGTGTTCGCTGCAGCCGAGCGCGCAGCTGGGTGCTGCACAGTCGATCTGTTTGTCCTTTGTCGGGACAACAGAAGGCCAGTATGATTGAATCAGCCACCGCATGCAACGATCAAGACGACACCACCACCCGGTCATAAGTAGTGCGTGAGTGACGTGTGTGTGTCTATAGTTTATTCAGTACTAATGGTTAGTTTCTGAACGTCACACAAAGGTGAGATCCTTTCGCCCTAATCAACTCGGTTTCGGCTTTTGGTTTCTAACTTCTAGCTTATTTTTTCATTATTTATAAGTTTCGTCTTTTTCTGAATTTTTAGCTTTTTGTTGAGCTTTTTTGCCGGTTCTTTTTTCCCGTATTTGTTTGTATTATACGTAATGGGCTAACATATTTTTTTATATTTTTAAAATTTTTTAAATTTAATTATGCTAAATACGTCTCTGTCAATTACAGTACTTTTTTCAGCCATAAGCCATGAGCTTTTCAGCCGAACCGATCACCACCAATTTTTCTTTTTGACACAACGAAGGCAGATTCGTATCTACGAAGTGACTGAATTAAAGGACACTACGTACATAATTACATATGATGCCTGCAAGATAGATCCATCGATTAGCCATATGCATCCAAGTAATATCAGAGCGAGCTGCACGCTGACGATCAACTTTTTTTAAAGGAAAAGCGCTCAACGAAACAAGGGTGGCGACCGGCCACGGAGCGACATGCTTACCGGCCCATGAGGCCCAACTACTGGTTGACCAAGTTGAAGCTGCTCTCCTCGCACGAGCGGGCCAAATGTGAGCATGTGGCACACGGGGATTGGAGGACTTAACATAGGGGTCAGGTCATGAGGTAGCCATCTCCGCACGGTAGTACTAAGGTTTTATTTGGTTGGTGGAATCAATTAAGTATTTTAAAGAATGCTACAGTAATTCTATGAGATTATCTTGTTTGATAAAATAATTAGTAATCTAAATTAGGAATTCAAGATTAACTTAAGAACCAAATTACCACAATTTTCATATATCACTTTCCACTAGAAAAGCTTGATTACTGAGGGAAAGGATTCTTTGCCATTGCTTTTTTATCATTTGTTTTAATTTGGTATAGTCAAATTTTGAATTTTTTGAATTCAAAAATCCAAATTAAATACTATTGTAGGTGACCTCACCTAAACCAGCGAGCACAGTAGAAGGTTATAAAGCACGTGAATAGGCCATGTGTAATGACATAAGTGCCCTCAGAGGGGATACTCATATGTAAGGGTATAATTGTAAAATCACTCCCCATGTATATATATATATATATATATATATATATATATATATATATATATATATATATATATATATATATATATATATATATATATATATATATATATATATATGGAATACAGCCATGGGAGGACCAGGCCATTACGGTCATTCTCCTACTCTCACTACCACATCTCTCTCTGTTTGTCTGCAGAACCACAACACCGGCGCCGTCAGTGGGAGGACAGAGCAAGCTGAAATCGAAGGATGGCACCAAAAACTTCGCTGGCGTCGGCGCTGAAGGAAGAAGACGGCCGGCGGGCGTCGCGTCGGTACCAAGGCTGCGGCGCGGCGTTACCGTCGCGATCGCGGTGACAACGCGGGTGCGGCGGCGTGGGCGTCGGCGTTCGCTGCGGCGGCGATCGACTACCACCGCCACGACGACGATCGACCCGCCACCGCCACGACGACAACCGACCCGCCACGCCACGACGACAACCGACCGCCACGCCACGACGACGATCGACCCGCCCGCCACGACGACAACCGACCCGCCAAGCCCGATCACGACGGTGGCCAAGCTCTTCGACAAAATGGAGAAGTACGCACGGGCGGAGGAAGATGCGCGGAGACGCGGCGTGGACACCTCGGCCTGTTCGCGAAGTATCCGCCGTGCGAAGGGGGCGAGACGACTCCGGCAAGACCGAGGCTAGGGCCTCGAAAGCCGTCCCGGCGTAACGATACTAGGAACTGGAAGGCACTTCTAGGAGCAGCGCAGCCCCGGCGTCACCGGCGCGAGCCACAAAAAGCCCGCCACGCCATCGGCGTCGAGCGTCCCCAGGACCTGCTCGGCTCGCGGGAGTGGGGCGGCCGAGCGCCACGAGCGACCCGTGTGGAACAAGACATTCTAGATCGCGGCAAGTGGTGCGAGGTGCATGGTTACGGTGATCACTACGAACGCATGCATTGCGGTCATGGAGTTACGACGGGCCATGCCCAAACCGCTGGCCTCATCCTTCGGCCTCCGCCGGCTCGTGTCTGACTCCCAAAGGACTGACCCCTGCGAGTCTCCGGACGGGACAGTAGCGCGAACCACGCCGTAAGCGTCATCACCGGAGGTTCCCATCCGGCTCCTTGGAGCGGCCGGGCCGTGGATGTCGCCTTGCAACATCACCTTCACTCGAATGACGCCGGGCGTGGAGTTCCTCACCGAGATCCCTTGGTCATCGAGCCCACATCGCGGTCGCGATGTCGAGCGCATCCTCGTTGATGGGGAAGCTCCGCGAACATTTTGTTCGCGAGGGCCTCGATCGTATGGGATTCCCGAATCGTCTAGGCGCACCGAGCTCCGCCCCAAGGCTTCGAGGCCAGCCCACGGAGGCCCCGGGAGTGTGTCCTCCCGCTACACTCGCGCCAGAGGGGGCGAAGGCAAGCATATCGTCTTCGGCGTTGTGGACATTCCGCACCTACAACGTCATATTGGGCGCCCGCCATCAACTCCTTCGGCGATCCCGCACCACGCCTTCCTATGCATGAAGCTCCTGTGTCCGGAGGGTGTTATCACCATCTTCGGCGACGAGACCTTGCCAGCGCACGAAGTCAGCAGCGGGATCCGCCTCGTATGGTGCACGCCCTGCGGACATGGCGGTGACGCGCCCTCCGCCCCGGGATGGACACCTAAGCGCGCCCGAGGGCGGGGTCAAGAAGGTGCCGCTTTAGGCGGAGGGACAATTTGTGTCCATTGGCGAGGGGCTTCCGCCGGAGGTCGAACGCGACTTACTCCGCGTGCTTCAGAGCAATGCCGACGTTTTTGCATGGTCGCCGGAGGACATCAAGGTGTAGATCGTGCAATAATCGAGCATCGCCTGGCGATCTGCCCCGACGCGAAGCCGGTCAAGCAAAAGCTCCGCCGTATATCCATAGATCGGCAACAGGCGGCCAAGGTAGAGGTGACGAAGCTTCTCCGGGCCGGAGTCATTCGCGAGGTCCATCACCCGGCGTGGCTCGCTAACCCAGTGTTGGTCAAGAAAGCCAGTGGGGCCTGGCGTATGTGCATTGACTTTACGGCACTCAACAAGGCGTGCCCAAAAGACAACTACCCCTTGCCGCGCATCGATCAGTTGGTTGACGCTATCGCCAGGTGCGAGCTGATGAGTTTCTTGGATGCCTACTCTGGATACCATCAGGTATACATGGCCGAAGATGACGAGGACAAGACCAGCTTCATTACGCCAATTGGGACTTTCTGCTTTGTCAGGATGCCTTTCGGTTTGAAGAATGCAGGTGCCACCTTTACTTGACAAATCGCGCTTGCCCTGGCCGCCCAGCTTGGGAGGAATGTGGAAGCCTACGTCGACGACGTGGTGGTCAAAACCCGCCAGCTCGCCCTGCATGGCCAGGACCTCCAGGAGACCTTCGACAACCTCAGGGAGGCAGGCATCAAGCTCAACCCCGACAAATGTGTCTTTGGTGTGCAGGCGGGCAAACTCTTGGGCTTCTCGATCCGACGGGGCATCCAGCGAATCGATAAGGTCGAGGCCATCTCGATATGGAGCCGCGAAGACGACACGGAGATCCAGAGGTCGGCGGCCGCATGGCGCCCTTAGCCGTTTCCTGTCTCGGGCGGCGGAGCGGGGCCTGCCGTTCTTCAAGACACTCCGCGGGTGCGACAGATTTCGGTGGGACAAGCATTGTGTGGAAGCCTTCAACGAGCTCAAGAAACATCTGGCGACTCTCCTCACTCTAGTCGCCCCAGCGCCAGAGGCTCCCCTCTTGCTCTACCTGGCCGCGTCAGCCACGGCGGTCAACGCCGTTCTCGTCTTGGAAGAGGGAGCTGTACAGCGACCCGTGTACTTCATCTCCGAAGCCCTCCAAGGCGCCAAGACGAGGTATACAGAGCTTGAAAAGCTCGCTTATGCGCTGGTCATGGCTTCCAGGAAGCTCCGACATTATTTTCTTGCCCACCCAATCACGGTGCCTTCCTCGTTCCCTTTGGCGGAGATGTTGCACAATAAGGAATCCACAGGGCGTATCGGCAAGTGGGCTGCGGAGCTCGCCCCATTCTCCCTGACGCATGCCTCGCGGACGGCAATCAAGTCTCAAGTTCTCGCCGTTTTCCTCGCAGAATGGACCCCGCCGCGCGCCCGCCCGAAGCTAAATGATGACCCGGGCGCTCGACGCCACCGCCGACGGCGCCTATGGTGTCATGGGCGCAGGCGTAGGTGCAGTGATCGCCACGCCCGAGGGGCGGCGCCTCTTGTACTCAGCGCGCCTCGCCTTTCCAGCCACCAACAACACGGCTGAGTATGAGGCGCTGCTCTTCGGCCTGACAAAGCTCAAGGCAATTGGTGCGCGGCGAGTGCTCGTCCGCACGGACTCGCGTCTAGTGACAGGCCAGGTGGACAAGTCGTATCAAGCCAAGGACGCCGAGCTGGCCAAGTACCTCGCGGCCGTAAGAGCGAGGGAACGACACTTCTTGGGCATCACGGTCAAGGCCATTCCTCGCCACGGAAAATGAGCAGCCGATGCCCTCGCGGTGGCTAGCCAACCGTGCCGCCTCCGACGGGCATTTATGAAGTATTACCACAAGCGCCATCGCGCAAGACACCGAGACGCGCCCTTGTTCATCAAATCGTCCAACAAGGCGATTGGCGAACGCATCTTCAATTTCTGCGCAGGCATTGCCGAGCCGGATGACCCGCCGAGCCGCGTCGCAACACCGCGCTAGATCTTTCCAGTGCTTGAAGGATACTCTACAAGAAGGGGTGCAACGCGCGTTCCTACGATGCCTCTCGGACGAGGAGGAAGAACCTCTCGCGGAGATCCATGCGAGGATGTGTGGGTCCCACCGGCGCCAAGATCGTTGGTCGGCAAGGCGTTCGAGCAAGGCTTTTCTTGGCGCCGATCACATCGGTGACGCCACGGGACCTCGTGCGTCGGTGTCGGGTGCCAATGGATGGGGCGTATCATCCGCAGCCCCGATGAGCCTCAACCCCATTCCCCGGTGTGGCGCCGCGCACAAGGCGTCGACATAGTAGGACCGCTTCCCGAGCCCTGTGGGACTGCGGTTTGTGGTTGTCGCGCTGGAGTATTTTTCCAGGTGGCCGGAGGCGATAGCCCTGGTAAAGATAACCTCGGCGGCCATGCAACGCTTCCTCTGGCAGAACATCATATGTCGTTTTGGCGTGCCCAGGGAACTCACCGTCGATAACGACTGCGCAGCTCGATGCTGCCCTTCAAAGAGTTCTGCGGCGGCATGGGCATCATACTGATTCGCCTCGATCGGGCACCCCAATCCAACGGCGGTTGTTGGCGGGCGACGGCGCTATATCCATCGCCGTCAAGAAGCGCCTAGTCGGGCTACCGAAGGGCAAGTGGCCTAGCGAGCTTCACAGTGTCCTCTGGTCCATCCGCACAACGGTGACGCGCCCGACAGGGTTTACGCCTTTCAAGCTCCTTTTTGGCGGCGAGGCGTGCGCTGAGAAATCAAGGCGAGCTCGCGGAGGTCCTCGCCCAAGCCCCGACGAGGAGCGCCGCGTGTCCTGGACCTCTCGGCGGGCACGCGGGCGAGTGCAGCCAAAGACATCCGAGTATGCGCGGCGATGGTGTGCACTCGAGACCGTTCCATATACCCACGGGGGTTCAAGCCCGGGGATCTTGTCCTCAGAATGGCGCTCCATGCGGAGACCGTGGGCAAGCTGCAATCAAAGTGGGAAGGTCCATATATCGTGATGGAAGCCTTGCAGAAGGGAGCTTACCGACTCGCCACACTCGAGGGACGGACTCTCGCCACCACGTGGAGCGGACAAGCTGCGCGATATTACGCATAGAAGCCGAATCGTGGCGGTATCGACCCTTCATTGTAAGATGCTCGCCCGCGCAAACGGGAGTTCAATAAAGCTCATTGTTCGCAAGAAGCATTGTTGGTTCTGGTCACAATGTGCAGTCTCCCGCACGCATCAGTCTACGGACTTTAAATCAAGTCATAGCGTCGAGGTCTATCTCCGCACGCATCAGTCTACGGACTTTAAATCAAGTCGTAGCGTCGAGGTTCATCTCCGCACGCACCAGTCTGCGGACTTTAAATCAAGTCGTAGCGTCGAGGTTCATCTCCGCACGCACCGATCTCGGACTTTAAATCAAGTCGTAGCGTCGAGGTTCATCTCCGCACGCACCAGTCTACGGACTTTAAATCAAGTCGTAGCGTCGAGGTTCATCTCCGCACGCACCAGTCTACGGACTTTAAATCAAGTCGTAGCGTCGAGGTTCATCTCCGCACGCACTAGTCTACGGACTTTAAACCAAGTCGTAGCGTCGAGGTCCATCTCCGCACGCACTATTCTACGGACTTTAAATTAGGTCGTAGCGTTGAGGTCCGCCTCCGCACGCACTCTGTATGAGATGCAGCGGGGGGACGCCCTTGCACGCACTCTCCGGAGTATAAATAAGACGCGGATGTTTTCCCTACGCACTCTACGGAGTCTAAACAAGACGCGAATCCTGCGCACGCACAGGCATTGTTCCTGTGCATACTCCTCGGAGTATAAACAAGACGTGGATGTCGATCCTGCGCACTCTCCGGAGTATAAATGAGACGGGTGTTCCTTCCTGTGCATCTTATGGGAGCAGACGCCGGAGTGCCCGGGCGTCTATATCGAGTAGGGTCGGGACCGTTCGCATGCCTACTCCGCCAATGGCACGCCCCCAAGGTGAAGATATTGGCCTCGCACAAAACGCGGGCCCAAGACAGCATACAGCGTTCAGAACAAGTGCTACTCCGATTAATTGCGAAGCATGCGGGCATTACATGGCCGCAAAACATGAGTACACCGCTCTCCTACCACCTGACCAGGTGGCTAGCCTTCGAGCGGCGTCGACGGGCCCGCACCGCCGTCATGGCGCCGAGGAACCCCTTCGAGCCAGCGAAGCAGGTCCACCTCCCTATGCAGCGTTTGCTGCACCGCAACTCTGGCCGCATCCTCCCCGACGTAGCCCCAGATCCGCCGGTGGAAGTTCTGGAGGCCGGCTCGATCATGCTAACGGCGTCCGATATCGCCCGGTCGAGCGGCGAGTCCAGTGAGGGTTCGCCAACTCATGAACATGCCTACACCCATGAGTGTGAAGCATGGCGGCGGCGACACGTGCCAAAAAGCCGCAATGCTCGCCGGGTCTTTGCGTGCGGAGCGCGACGCCGCTCCCCACCTCGACCACCGGCGTTTCGCCGAGTCTTCCGGCCCGTGAGTGGCGTCCGCGCGCCGGCGCCGATCCCGGAGGCCGGTTGAAGACTCCATCGCCCCACGCGGCCGGACGCGCCGGTCGGGCGCGGTCCTTCTCGCAAGACGCCGCTCGGCGGTCGGGCTCTCTCTTCCTCCAAGGCGGCGACCGCGCGCGAGAAGGAGGCGCGCTTGCCGCGCGCACGGCGGGTGTCCTCGGTCTCGCGATGCGCGGCCGCCATGGCACCTTCCAGTAGCGCTGGCCGTTTCGCCCGCCGCGGCATGGGCATCGTCCGCGCGCGGGACGGCTTCGTAACTCTCCGCACCGGATCGGGCCTCGTCCAGCGCTGGCCGATGACAAGTGTCCGAGGCGCAATAAGAGCGGCGATTGCTGGCGTCGCTCGAGGAGCCACGAGCGCATGATGCTTACCTTCATCTCCGGCTCGCAGCGGCGAGCGCCAGAGGTCCTCGCGCCGACAACGCTCGCCGCAACGCCGCCACCGGCACGCTCGCGCGCACCATTAAGAGCGCGGAGTATCTCCAGCGCGGAGCAGTCGAAGAGGCGAGCTCGCCCGCCGCATCGAGACCGCGGGGCCGGCTGCGCGGGCGGTGCTGCGGGACACCCTGCATGGGGATTAGGGCCTCGCGCGCACCCCCGTTGCTCGATTGTTCACCGCGTCTGGGAGACTTCGTCTCGCCTGATGTCGACGGAATGAGCGAGCAAATCGGAGAGAGTTTCGCAAAGTCGTGCGAGGAGAAGGAACCGAGCCTACCTTCTGCACCCTTTGTCGTGGCAGGGCATGGTACCTGCTCAGCCGCCAAGTGGGCAGTGAGGGTCTCGGCTCCTTCAGCCGGGTCGGCCGCATCGGACGCCACATCCCCAAGGACGGACACGCAACGCCAGACGGCCTCGAGGCGGAAGGGAATCGAGCTCGAGGACGCGTTTGCCCGCGGCGGTGCGAGCAGCTCTTCGGTGGTGCTGGCAGCCGCAGGTCCTGTCGCGCATGTAGCCGCTGCCGCTCCGGGCGTGTCCTGGGCGGCCGCGGTGGGTGGCAGAGCACCGTCTGCCGTCGCCCTTTCGCCCGGAACCACGTCCTCTCCCGGGTTGGTGATTTCCAGCCCAACGAAGCCCGGGCTCCCAGGCTCGACGGTGCCAATGGATGGCGCCGCCAACGGATTCGAGACGACGCCCTCCGCCAAAGCAGTCCAGCCGAATCCACCGCCGGTTGAACATCCCAACCCAGCGGGGCCGGTTGCCGAGGTGGCCGACGGGTTGGATACGCCAGCAGTGGAGCGGGCTCGGCGCCTTGAAGACAGTGCCCCCGCTTGGTCGCCGTCACTGACATGGCTTGCAGATCCTCCAGGAGTCTCTACCGGTGCCGCGCGTTCGGGCACAGCAATGCCCAGGACTTCGCAGGCACGGTTTACCCGCCCCTGTTTCGCCACCGCAGTCGCGGCCTCGCGCAGCTTGTGCTCCTTGAGCGTGTACGGGCCGAGGAGCGCCACACCCGCATGCTCTGCGTCTTCTAGCCGAGCCACTGCAAAAGTGGGTACGTTGATCAAACAAGGGTTACGCAGACGCAACGGGATGCACACCATATGCTGAATGCCTTACAAGGAGCGGAGGGCGGGAGAAGGCAAGACACGGACGGGGTAACCCCGTCTTCACGGGCATCGCCCCGCCGCCCATACTTCCACCGGGCGGAGAGTGGCGCCAACCCGTACATTGTGAACTCTTCAACCAGATCGCGCATACTTAGCCGGCGGGTCACGCCGACAAGCCTCCACAGCCTCCGTGCGTCGTCAGCCTCCGGCCTCATAGTTGGCGAGCTGTTGAACGAGATTGGCCCGCCTCGGCATAGCAGGCCGCTCCGGCTGGTCACGACGTAGTAAAACCACCGACGCGTCCAGCCGGACTCCCACTTCCACGAGGCAGCCGACGCAGGGAACAGGGTCGTACACGACTTCCGCAACACGAAGTCCACGCCGCCAAAGTTGGACACGATCCCTCCCAACTTTCTCGGGTCGACGGCCGCGCGTCGTGCAAGGTAGCGAATGTGCTCGCGCCGGGGCGCCGCCCTCTGTTCGCGTCGCCACGTGAAAACGGCCAGCGGACTATTGCGTTGGCGTCGGTATGCCAACTCCAACCCGTAGGCCCGCAGACTTCGCCACAAACATCGCCGAGGGCATCCAAGGCCGGCGTCGAAGAACGCGACGAAGACGTTTGCCTCCGTCTCCTGGGGACTCGGCTCTGTTTCGTCACGGTGGGGTAGGCGAGCCCCATCGCGTTCCTCGATTTTCCTCTCTCGGACGAGCCGCTGCAGCATCTCCTCGGTTGTGCGACTTCTCCCCAGCACACGGGAACAGCGCCCCCCGAGTGCTCCATGGCGTCCCACCGTGTGTCGGCTCGAGAACGCCCCCGCAGCGCCAGCTCGTACTCTCCAGAAGGGACAGACGACTCCTCCCGACTGGAAGGCGAGCCGCCGCTGGGATGATGGGAGGCATCGCCACGGCCGGCCATTCCTCTCCAAGATCAGGGCAACAGGGATCAAGGCAGCAGTAGGTTGCGTTACGATCAACACGGAAGAAGCAAGGCTAAGCAACAGGCAAGACCAAGCGCCTCCATCGCAACCTTAAACCCTTATAAGGCCCGCCCAGCTTCTAGCCAAGTTAAGACCCCGCCGGTTCGGCTGCACACGACTTGGAAAGAACCGCGGAACACAGGCGCGCGCCGTAGGTGCCTGCAAAGATGACGTACCGGACGCGCGTCGCCACGCGTCCCACTTCCCTAGGAAAAAGGCGAACGGCCGCGGGCACGCAACCGCTCACATCCCACGACGCGCCAATCACAAGCCGCCGTGTGCCCAGGGCAGGCTGTACAGCGCGGTTCCAGGCGCCATTAAAAGCGCACTACCGGACCGCGAGGCCACGATCGCCTCCACGCACGGGACCCTGGTACCAACTCCCAGATGGCGGGACTCAGCCCCGACATCGGCATCGACACAGGCCGCGCGCGCGCCTACTTCGACTAGACGCCAGCTCCGCTGCCACCCGTTCGAAGGGTAGGGGACGGAGCGCACGCGTCTACTTCCACTAGGCGTCAGCTCCGCTGCCACCCGTTCGAAGGGTAGGGGACGGAGCCCGCGCGCGCCTACTTCGACTAGGCGCCAGCTCCGCTGCCACCCGTTCGAAGGGTAGGAAACGGAGTCGCGCGTCTACTTCGACTGGGCACCAGCTCTGCTGTCACCCGTTCGAATGGTAGGGGACGGAGCCCGCGCGCGTCTATTTCGACTAGGCGCCAGCTCCGCGCCACACGTTCAATGGTAGGGGCGAGCCCGCGCGCTCCTACTTTGACTAGGCGCCACCTCGCCGCCACCCGTTTGAAGGGTAGGAAGCGAGTCCGCGCGCGTTTTCGACCGGGCACCGGCTTTGCGCCACCCGTTCGAAGGGTAGGGGACGAGCCGCGCGCGTCTGCGCCGACCAGGCGCCACTCGCGCCACCCGTTCGAAGGGTAGGGGCGGCGCGCGGCGTCTCGCCGACCAGGCGCCACTCGCGCCACCCGTTCAAGGGTAGGGGACGGAGATCGCGCGTCTACTTCGACCAGGCGTCGGCTCGCGCCACCCGCTCAAGGGTAGGGGACGAGGCGCGCGCGCGCCTACTGACCAGGCGCCGGCCCGCGCTACCCGTTCGAAGGGTAGGGGACGGAGTCCGCGTGCGTCTACTTCGATCACCGATCAAGGCGTCGGGTTCGGCTACGGCCTTAGCCTTCGGTCAAGTCCGCAAAAGTTCACAGGCCGCAGGACGGAGGGGGCCAAAGGACTCGGCAATATGGCTTGCCTGTAAAGCCCTTCACCATGAGAGGCTCTGTTGTAGGGGTGGCCCCACCTAAACCCAGAGCTGGTAGAAGGTTATAAAGCCCGAATAGGCCATGTGTAATGACATAAGTGCCCCTGAAGGGGATACTCAGATGTAAGGGTATAATTGTAAAAGCACTCCTCATGTATATATATATGGAATACAGACCATAGGGATGACCCAAGCCATTACGGTCATTCTCCTACTCTCCACTACCACATCTCTCTCTGTTTGGTCTGTAACCACAACAAATACATTTTTCAAAACATGAATTTCAAAACCAAAATTTGAATCCTAGATTTTGTAATCTTAAATTCAGGCAATTTAAATTTAAAATTCAATATTTCAAGTTTGGATTTCGAAACTCCATTTTTTTGAAATTTTGAATCTTAAGTTTCGAATTTTGCAGTCTGTCAAACCTTATCCAAATCGTACGTAAGATCATTAGATCAGTCCATTCGGTGGAGTCGTTGCGCTTACTGCTAGCTGACTGTGCGCGGCGAATGGCGCAGCATATGTTGGCATCCTGATCCATTGACGCTATCCAAGAACCGATTGATCGGCTGTGAGAAAAATATATACACAGATAGCATGCACGCCTGCATCATGCTGACCGCCCCCTTTAGTAGTGGTATTTGTTTACAAAGGATTCTCCTACGTTAGTCAGTTTTATTGGCACCATATCTTTGGAGCTGAGAAAATACTATCAATTGTTCAAATTTGATGAGATCGTGTGACGAGCTTGCTTATCTGACTCAAACGACTCGAGTTCAGACTTGTGTTGGCATCATGTGACGAGCTTGCTTATCTGACTCAAACTACTCGAGTTCAGACTTGTGTTGTAGCTGTCAATCTGCTTCTAGGCCTTTAATTAACTTTGCGTTTTTTTTTTCAGAACAAAACGGAAATATATTCTATGCATTTAAGTTTATGATGTATTTATTGTGCACTCTAACTAAAAAGTCGCAAAAAATCCGAAAATATTTCTACATGTTCTATAGTTTACTCCACCTATGTGTAAAATTTTAAGTTCAAATTCATTCTATGTTAAGAGCAAAAACATTGAGAAAATTTCAATAAATTTGAACACTTAACCATTGTCGGATTTCTCTTTTTTGTTACCGCTAACATATAATAAATCTGAATTTGAAATTTTATACATAGTTAAAGTAAGTTTAGAAGTGCATGTAGAAATTTTTAGAATTTTTTTGTAACTTTTTAGTTGGGGTGGACAATGAGTACACTACAAAATTGAGTGCGTAGCATATTTTGCCAAACTAGGTGTACTTTCAGGTCTCTAATGTTTATGCTTCTTTTTTTTAAAAAAAAACTAAGCATCGCTAAATGATAGTGGGCCTTCAGGAGTTAGCGACATAGGATCTACCACGCATTTGCAAATTTTCTACCTACAGGTACAAATTAAGTAGTGCAAACCTACCTATCTATTATATATTAAAAATCGATAACACATATGTTACAGTTGTTAGTTGCTAAGAAAAAAAGGAATTCTAAAAATTCTTAAAAAAGAAAAACATCTTACTATCAATCTAGGGTGGGTGTGTGTGGGGGGTGAGGGGTGGGTGAGGGGGAAAGCTGATCAGGCAGAGAAGCATAAGCGGCCTAGTGAAGAAGAAGATGATCATACAGCATTGGACCATGAGAAGCAGAAGCGGCCGACGCCGGCGTGCTCGACCAAAGGCAGGCCCCCTGGCTCTGCAGTTTGCGCGGTACGCCAGGAACAAGCAATGTTGTAGGACTGGATAGCAATAGAGGGGGTAAATGGTGTATTCTTCCAATTTTTTCCTAAATATTCTAGATTCTATTCTCTAATAACTAGAAAGTTACAAAAAATCACCTTCTACCAAAGTCACTGATAAAAAAGACTCAAGAAATCAAGGTTCAATAAAATCTTCAACATTGGTGGTCTGACCTCTCTCACAGGGGGCGGTCTGACTGCTATGTAAAAACCGGTCTAACCGGAAAATCAGGGTATGAATAGTATTTTCAGCCTTATTTCAAATAAACTTTCGATCCGTAGATCCAATGATATGAAATTTTGCAGGGATCTTCTCTAGATTATCAACAACCTATTCCAATAAAAAAATAATGAAAATCATGGTCAAAGTTGCGACCTTTTTCAATTTGAAGGAAATGTGCACCGAAGCCGAGTCAAAACCAAAATATGTGAATACAATTTGCTCATGGATGGATGATGACCAAGAATGATCTAAATGTATTCCCATATATCCCAGCAAGTAAGAACACAAAAGAAATCATATCAAAAACCCTCGGATCAAGAAATCGCACCTTGAGACCAAATCAAGCAAAACCGGATTTTTTTGATAAACTTGCTATCAAAGTGCCTAGATGGGTGGAGATATATACTCAAAGGTTGTCTCCATCTCTTACACGTTCTTAGCACAGCAAGATCAAAGAAAAGAGAAGAGATCAAAACCAACTCAAATAAGAGCAAATCAATAAAAAAACAAATGATAGACATATAGATCATCAAAGATTGATATATTGCTTGCTTGAGAGGGATAGTTTTATAGCCACTCCACCTTGGAGGACAGAGAACACACCAAGTGCTTAATTCTCAAACCCTAACAAGAGAGCATATGAGAGAGGGGTTGAATGGTTAACTGCATGTCTCTATACCAACCTCTTTTATATGTGGACAACCAGCCACCTATTACCCATAGTGGATCCTATCTAATATTACAACGGGAGAAATTCGTTAACCCCACACACGGATTTTAACTCACACATGTCACTTATGCATGCTTTACAAAGTGCATTAATGTGCATTCACTGAATTCTTAGCCTTGATCCGTCTTGATCAAACCAACTCCACCTTAACCTAAAATGCTCTCTAACGCATCATCCATGCGCCGTGGTTTTGATCCAAAATGGTTTTCGGTATTTTGATCAAACTATCAAAATACCCTTCGTTGATTCGGTCATCACCATCTATTTTGCCACGTGTAAGTGCATCACTAGCTTGCCACGCGCCACCAAATCTCTTCCGTCCCGGTACCACTGAACCACGGCTCACTTGACCCGTGTAAGCTATATGACGCCATACAGTCGTTCAAACTCGCCTTTAATATTTCCCGCCTTTTTCGTGACATGCTTGAGCTCACCGTCTCACCCGACATCCTCGATTGTTCTAGGCTTCAGCTCCTCCCTGAGCCTAGCCCTAATCCTCGCCGTTAACCACGGCTGACTCTAAACATCCTTTCACATCCAAAAACAAAGAAATCATTTTCGGACACAATTTCTTTACAACTTGATCCACATTAGTTGTAACATAACTCATGCAATATAAAACCACTAACCATACTCACCAAAACCGATTCCTGAACTCTAAATACACAAATACGAATTCTGACTAAAAGTCCTCATCTAGACAAACCTCAGTCGGTTAGACCGCCAACCCTCGGGCAGTCAGACCGCTGCACCAACCAATTTGACCGGCTTTCCCCTGACCGACTAGCAATACTGCCAATCAAATTTTTAAATCTTCTAAATTACAATGGTTCATCATAAACTAAAATCTTCTCGCGTGGTCCATCACATGTGGTACAAGGAACAGGACTTCACCGCCCACCGCTACAACGACTACTGCAGCATCGCCTTTGATCACCAGAACGAGTGTACGTACGTCCAGGCGTCCAGCACAGCCCAATCCGATCCAATCCAACCCCATCCTTAGCTAGTTAGTGCAATGAAATGAATGTAAGATCGATCGAGACTCACCGACGGAATTACATGACGAAACTGTTGATCGATCGATCGATCCTGTATCCTGTATAATTAATTACTCAGCTGCGTCGTTAATTTCGATCTCAATTGTTCAGTTTGCAGCGACGGCCGGCCTTGGCCCTGAAGTCTTCAGTAATCCTGCGCATCTGTCTTTTGCCGGTTTCTCGGCAGAAGATGACCGTTGTCGGATTTACTTCAGAGAGTGTTTTCAGTTTCAGTGTTTTACCGTTTCTGATTCCCGATTGATTTGGTCTTGCTAGGAGCGAGTCAACTGAGAGTTATTTCCATTTTAATTAGCTGTTTTTATAGTATGATTTGTTTGTAACGGTTAGCAATTACTTTGTGTATTCATTTGTCTAATATAAAGCACGGAGAGAAAAACAGAAAAGCTGCTTCAGTTTGCAGCACAAAACTTTGTCTTCTGTATCCAGTCTGCTATTCTATCCCTTGTGTGCGTGTGAGATTGAGTGATCGCCGGAGTTGAAGCTAACATTTGGTATCAGAGCCTTGTGCTCATGTGCCTATGATGTCTTACTCCGGCTCCCCTCCACCACGACGCTCCACTTCAACGCCGCTAGTCAGAGGACGCAACAAAGCAAGCGGCAGCAGGCCTGGCCGTGCTGGAACAGGCGGTACCAGTGCTGTTCGTGCTGTTGTTGGCGTCAACGACGGTCCAGGACAAGAGATGATTGTTCAGCGGGTTGTGAACCAACCTTGACACGCACCAATTACGCCGACTGGTGCCTGTGGGATGCTGTCAGCCACGGTGGAGTTTCGGCGCAGGAAGATATGATGGCCATGGAGGCAATTCTTCGCGCCGTGCCATCCGAATTGTGGTCGATTTTGGCCAACAGAGATTCTGCAAAAGAAGCATGGGATGCTTTGAAGGCTATGAAAGTCGGGAACCAACGGGCATGCCGGGCAAAATTGCAAAGTCTACGTCGAGAATATGAAGATATCACTTTCCGAGAAGATGAGACCGTTGATGATTTCTCGGTGAGACTTACGGCGTTGGTCAGCAATTTGAGTCTTCTTGGTGAAAGACTCAGAGAGGAAGATGTCGTGCAAAAATATTTGCGCGTAGTCCCAGACCGATTTTCTCAGATTGCGCTCTCAATTGAGACGCTTCTGGATCTTGATGAACTGACGGTGGAAGATATCACTGGGCGACTCAAGGCTGCAGAAGAGCGTCTCGAGAGGCGACATGGCAAAGGTGCAAGCACAGGCGGTGCTAAGTTGCTGTTCGCAGGAGAAAATTCAGGAACTTCTGGTGGACGCAAGTCAAGCAATGGCACGCGCGGTCGCGGTAAATCTTACCGTGGCAGGAGAAGTGATGCTGGTGTCCAAGAAGTGAAGACACAGCAGAAAGACAAGTGTCGTAATTGTGGTAAATTTGGGCACTGGGCGCGAGAGTGCCGGCAGCCCAAACACAATGATGAAGCACATCTAGCAAAGGTCAACGATGATGAACCGGCTCTTTTGCTGGCACATGCAATTGCGTTGACAAAACCAAATCAAGAAGACTCAAACCAGGTGTTTCTCGATGAACCGAAGCTGCTGGGATTGATTGGGAGTGAAGGCGACCGCCATAGTGAAGCTTGGTACCTTGACTCGGGTGCAAGCAATCATATGACGGGGCGCCGAGGTATTTTCACTGAGTTGGACACCAGTGTTGCCGGGAATGTGAGATTTGGAGATAATTCCATTGTCTCAATACAAGGGCGTGGCACAGTGCTGTTCATATGTAAGGATGGACAGCATCGTGCTCTAACTGGCGTTTACTTCATTCCTCAGCTCCGGTCGGATATAATCAGTCTCGGTCAATTAGAGGAGAATGGATGTAAAGTTTTGATCGAGAATGGAGTGTTGTGCATCCATGACCGAGAAAGAAATTTATTAGCCAAGGTAAAACGAGGCCCAAATCGCCTGTATGTGTTGAAGCTTGAGTTGGCACGGCCAATTTGCTTGGTTGCACATCAAGATGTTGAAGCCTGGCGGTGGCACGCCCGGTTCGGTCATCTCAGTTTCGATGGACTGCGCAAGCTGGTTCGGGGCAGTATGGTGCGTGGTCTCCCGTCAATTGATCACCCGGAGCAAGTCTGCGACGCATGTCTTGCTGGGAAGCAGCGGCGTATACCATTCCCGGAGAAAGCGAAGTTCCGCGCCACTGATCGCATTGATCTCATTCATGGAGATTTATGCGGTCCAATTTCTCCGGCAACTCACGGTGGTAAGAGGTATTTTCTACTCTTGGTTGATGACATGAGCAGATTTATGTGGCTATTTTTGCTGGCATCAAAGAGTGACGCGCCGACGGCAATCAAACAGTTCAAGGGGAATGTTGAGGTTGAAACCGGGCGTAAACTTCGAGTGCTGCGGACTGACCGTGGTGGCGAATTTAATTCAGTTGAATTCGGGCAGTACTGCGCAGATGAAGGCGTTACACGGCATCTCACAGCACCTTACGCGCCACAGCAAAACGGTGTTGAAAGACGCAACCAGACTGTGGTAGCGATGGCTAGGTGTATGCTCAAAGCAAAGGAAATGCCCGGTGAGTTTTGGGGGGAGGCGGTGACTTCTGCAGTATTCATTTTGAATCGATCTCCTACACGAAGTCTCACAGGCAAGACACCTTTGAGGCGTGGAATGGGAGAATACCTGCTGTTCACTTCATGCGCACATTTGGCAGTGTGGTGCATGTGAAGGTTGTAAAACCATTCCAGCAGAAACTTGAAGATAGAAGCAGGAAGATGGTTTTCATTGGATATGAAGCTGGGTCGAAAGCATATCGAGTTTATGATCCAGTCGCCAGACGTGTTCATGTCACTCGAGATGTGGTATTTGATGAATCAGCTAAATGGGACTGGGTGCAAGATGAAGGTTCACTACAGACTCCCATCGGTGGTGATATTTTCACTGTGGAGTATGAAGTGCAGAGGGGTTCTACAACATCTGATGAGTCTGCATCACCATCTCTTCCTGAAGATGAACCTCATACTCCATCGCCCTCACCGCAGATACCAGGAAGGGAAATTGATTTTGTTTCCCCGCCGACTGAAGTTTCAGCAATCCTTGACGATGACAATGGTGCACCCCGTCGGTATCGGACAATAGAGGATATACTGAAAAAAGGTCCAGCTCTGGAGGTTGACGCTGAAGATCTCCATCTACTCATGGCAGAGGAGCCGAGTACTTTTGCCGAAGCAAGCACTGAAGAATGCTGGCGCAAAGCAATGAACGAAGAGCTGCAATGCATCGAAGAGAATCAAACCTGGGAACTCACTGAACTTCCGGCCGGCCACCGTCCAATTGGCGTCAAATGGGTTTACAAGGTGAAGAAGAATGAGAAAGGAGAGGTCGTGAAGCATAAAGCCCGGTTGGTTGCTAAAGGATACGTGCAGCGTCAAGGGATTGATTATGGCGAAGTATTCGCCCCAGTTGCTCGGATGGAACCAGTAAGGTTGCTTCTAGCTATGGCTGCACATGAAGGATGGATTGTGCATCACATGGATGTGAAATCCACCTTTCTAAATGGAGAATTGACCGAGGATGTTTATGTTGCCCAGCCACCTGGTTTTGTTAATGGTAATTATCCTGACAAAGTGTTTAAACTGAAGAAAGCGCTGTATGGTTTGAGGCAGGCGCCTCGGGCTTGGAACGTTAAGTTGGATACCTGTCTAATTCAGCTTGGGTTCAAGTGGAGTTTGTCAGAACATGCAGTATATACTCGCGGTAAAGGAGCTCCACAACTCATCATTAGAGTATATGTTGATGATTTGCTGATTACCGATTCTGATGAGACTGAGATTAGCAAATTCAAGGCTGAGATGCACACATTATTCAAAATTTGTCTCGGTATAGAAGTTCAGCAGGAAGAACCGGTATCACAATTTGTCAATCAGCATATGCTAGGAAGTTGCTTGGAAGCAGTGGAATGGATCGGTGCAACCCATGTCAAGTCCCTATGGAATCCAGATTGAAGTTGAGCAAAGAGAGAGTTGGGAAGCCAGTGGATGCTACTCAATATCGGAGTATTGTGGGAGCACTGCGATACTTGACGCATACTCGCCCAGATATCACGTATGCAGTGGGTTATGTAAGTAGATTTATGACAACACCCAAAGAGGACCATCTCACTGCAGTGAAACATATTTTGCGCTATGTGGCTGGGACACTTAACTTCGGTTGCCAGTATTTGAGGAAGAAAGAAAAACAGACTGAATTGAATGGATTCAGTGACAGTGACTTGGGAGGCGATGTCGACGATCGCAAAAGCACGTCAGGGGTTTTCTACTTCCTCGGCAAAAGCCCAATTAGCTGGCAAACCCAAAAACAAAAAAGTTGTCGCATTGTCTTCGTGCGAGGCGGAATATATTGCGGCAACTACTGCAGCTTGTCAGGGGATATGGCTGGCAAGGCTGCTAAGTGATCTGTAGGACCGAAATGGCGACAGAGGGGGGTGAATGTCGCTCTCTTCAAAATCGCCCCCGGGAAATCAAACACTGATTTATCAAAAAGATGCAAAACAAAGCACCTCACAGAAAATTAAAATTAATTTTGCTGAAGTTTGGAATGCATGCGACACTGAAAAATTCAGCATAAATCAGAGACCAGCCAGTAAAAAATTCAACTGAAAATATCGTTGTTTGATCTGCATGCAAAATTGTTGAAGATCAGGAAAAAGAATAAAAAGAAAAGGCACTAGAGAGTGTTCATGCTTGCAAGAGAAGGCATCAAGGCCATTGATCTGCATGATGGCCGAAAGGCACAAATCAGCTGAAAAGACTGGCCAAACAAAGCAAAAAAAGGGATCACAAAGTGAGCTTCACTGCAAAGAGAGTTGGCCAAAAACAAAAGCTTCGGCTAGGAGCAGCAGTAGTACTTTTGAACTGAACAAAAGACTCAACATACTAGCTGCATAAACTGCAATCACATGCAGACAAGAAAAAGGCAAAGAGAAGCTTGAAATGCAAGGCATACAACCAAACACACTAGGAAAGTGTTAGCAGCTGATTGGCCAAAGAATTAAAAAGAAACGGACTGCTAGCCAAAAGAAGTTCACAGCTGCTCCATGAAATATCTTCCTACCGAGAGGATAGTAGCTGCCAGCCGAATCAATGATTGAGTACTGCAGCTCCTCTTGGCCGAACAAGGAAATGCATGCCTTGACCGAATGCTTAAAATAGGAAATGGCAGCAGCACACAAAAAGGAAATTATCACATGGGGAGATTACTGCTGCCGCACAATAGAAATGAAGCCAGAAGACTAAAAAGCCATGCCAAGAGAAAGATCATAAGTTGTATCCGATCACAAGAAATAACTTCCCAGGAGTAGTTTCCTATTGGAACTTCTTGAAAACCAAACAAGCAAAAGAGACTTAGCTCACACAAGGTTAAGCAAAGAGATGAAGAACAAGAACCAAGAACTTGAGAGATTCAACACAAGAAATCAACTTCAGATTTCCATTCCAAGAAACACAAGATACAAAGAACTACGTCCCCATACGCATGGACATTCGGATGAGTGATTACAAGAATTCCCAATCCTCAAGAACACCAAGAGCTACACATGCTTCTTGGGATCCTGGAAAAATTTTAGGAGGGGCTGAACAAAAGCGCTACAGCGACATAACTCTACTATGACCCCCCACAAAAGACAAATATAATAGTTTGAAGTAGTCTTATATCAAAACATCGATGAACGATGACAATCACAAAATACATCATGAAAAATAAAGGATGCAGTTTATCCATACCGAAAGGCCAAATTACGAAACTAATAGACGACGCGTGACGGTGACACCCATTATTCATCCGGAGAAGCAATCTACACAAATAGACATAATTGATTAGTTAAACAAATATGGACCTCCAAATTATGAATTTAGAAGAGAATAGAGCGTACCACTAATTTTTTAGGCAATAACATACGGCGTTTTTTCATCTCTTGAAACCGCTTTTTGATCTTTTCATTATCAATGTTTCTAAATATCTCCTTCTCATTATAGCATATCATCAAGTCATTGAGCCATTCATCGCCCATTTTACTATGCAAATCTGTCTTTATAATGGACATGGCTGAAAATATCCTCTCAACTGAAGCCGTTGCCACTGGAAGTATCAATGTTAGCTCAATGAGACGATAAACCAATGGATAAGATGTGTCCATGTTAGTCTTGACCATAATTTCAGCAACTTTTCCAAGTTCAAGACATCCAAGAAATTCTTGAGTTCTTCTAGCACGGTTGACAAAGGCTCTAAGTTGAGTTGGCAAAACAGAAGGTCACCAATATCAAAATCCTCAGCATAAATTTCAGCAAGTCTCACAAGTTTATCCACATCAAAATTAGAGAAGGAGTTCCTTGGGTTAAAAGAAGCCATACATACTAATAACTCGAACTAATTTCACTAAACCGATGATTCATTTCGATCAAAATGGCATCAATGGCGACAAGAAAAATCTCAACATGGTAGTAATGCATGTTTGTTACCTTTTGCTTTCTACGTCTAGATGTCCCTTTAACATTTATTTCCTTATCCATATCTGGCACTTCAATCTCATTCTTATCACAGAATGTTTTCACTTTTTTGAGTAATGGCTCCCATCCATTCTCCCTCATATCCTGCAAGCTATCTTTCACATCCATGATCAAATGCATTGCTTCAACTATGTCTTGATCCTTCCTTTGCAAAGCACGTGACAAAATATCTGTCATGCTCAACAATTGTATCATCAAATGCATGATGAACACAAAATCAAAACTCTCCATTTTGGAAATTAAACCTAAAGCTCCACCATTACATGTTGGTTAAATTGAATCTTTCTTCACTATCTCAAGGACATCTATGATAGCCTCCCACATCACCAAAATCCGAAGCAAAGTTTTAAGATGTGAACCCCATCTAGTATCTCCAGGCCTAGCTAGGCTACTTTCCTGGTTTAAACCTCTTCCAGACATAATCTCACCATTCTCAATTTTTTTCTAGCAACACATCATGATGCTTTGCAAGCAAGGCCTCCTTTCTCATACAAGATGCACCCACATTGCTGACTATTAAAGGAACATAGTTAAAGAAATCTGCAATGTCTGCACTAGAAGTTGAAACGGTAACAACCACCAGTTGCAATTGATGGGCAAAACAATGCACATAGAAAGCATAAGGATTTTCATCACGAATCAATTTCTGCACCCCATTAAATTCACCTCTCATATGAGAAGCTCCATCATACCCTTGCCCACGAAGCATAGAGATTGACAAATTGTGACTTGAAAGCATACCGACCAAAGCTTCTTTCAATGCAACAGCTATACACCTCGCAACATGCTGAAGTCCAAGAAACCTCTCCACCACTTTCCCTTCATCATTCACAAATCTGCACACCACATTTCTTTATGTGTTAGTATAATTGTAGAAATATAGGTAAAAATCTAGGCAAGAAATTGAAACTGTCGAGTACTAACCTTAGAATCACTGTCATTTGCTCCTTTATTGATACATCTCGAGACTCATCAATAAGCACCGAGAATTTTCTACCTCGAATCTCATCCATAATGACAGTTGTGACTTCCTCTGCACAAGCTTTGTAAGGTCCTACAGTATATGATGAGATAACATCCGCAATTTTAGAACCTTTTTCATATGCCTCCTTCACTATCTCAACCTTATCTTTGTACCAATGACCATCTCTCTGTATGTACCCTTGTTGAGGAAGTAGAAGTTTCATCATGTCCACTAAAGCATCCTTGCGATATGAGAAATCTTGCAACAACTAAAGAAGATGTCAAACGAATCTCATATCGTTTTTCTTCCTCCTTGCTTACTTCAACTAATTTTCTACCCACATTTGTCCTTTGGTTCATAAAATCATCACACTTTAGCCTAGCCTCTACATGAGTCTTGCAAACACTATGGTTATTAAAAGTATCCTTAGCTTTCTTCCAATTCACATAACCTTGGTGTGCAAAGACAGAACTCCCAAATTTTTCAGGCTTTGCCGAATTAAAGAAGAGATAGCAATATAAGCAATAAGCTGCATCCTTGGACTCACTATACTCTAGCCAATCAAATTCATCAAACCAAGTCTTTTGAAATGATCTCCATTCACCACTCGTCCATTTACGAGGAAATAGAAAATCACGAGGTTGGGTTGGACCACTCAAAGCATATGCTCTCTTTACTTGGTCTCTAATTTTAGGTTGATAATCATCAATTTTTTGGCGGTTTCCAGGGTCCCCAATTATGTCCGATTGATTAAACTCTGCTCTAGGTTTCTTTGGTTGACTTGTGCTCTCATTAGTATGTGGAGTTGAACCACTAGAACTTGAAAAGTAATTGCGCAAACTTCTTTTCGACATTCTGAAATCTGACATGCCAATCACATATTCAATTCAATCATTCAATCACAGATAAATAAGGATTAAAGTTCTAAAGTTTAGTAGTTCACCTAACCACAGACAAATAACTGAATGTCTGAATACCCTAAAATCCCCCAAAATGCCGATCGCTGCTTATTCCCCCAAATCCCAATCCCCCGTCGCCCACTGCTTCTTCCCCCGCCGTTGCTTCTTCCCCTGCCGCCCGCTGCCTCTTCCCATCCATCGCTATTCCCGCCGCCGCTGCTTCTTCCCGCTGCCGCTTCTTCCCCATTGCCATTGGGTCGAGAGCCGCACGAGAGGCGAGAGGCCGGCCGGCCGCCACCGCCCGGTGCGTTCGCCCGCGCCGCTTCTTCCCCCGCCGCCCGGGTCGGAGAGGCCGCCACGAGGCTGCGCCGCGTCGCCGCCGCCGGCGCCCGCCCCGCCCGGCGTCCGTCCGCCGCTTCTTCCCGCCGCCGGGGTTGGAGAGGCCGCCACGAGGCTGCGCGCGGCCGCCACCGCCGACGCCCGCCGCCGGCCGCGGCCGGCGCCCGCCCGGCCGCCGCCGCCGCCGCGCGCCGCTTCTTCCCCACCGCCCGCCGCGTGCTCGCGACTTCTTCCCCCGCCGGCCGCCGCCCCTTGCGAGTTGTGCCCGCCGCCCGTGCCCGATGGCCGATGGGAATTGGGGATTTCCGGATTTGGGGTGACACCGTGAATCCGTGATACTGTGATAGGGTTTATGTTTGTGACTTTGTTCTTTGTTGGGCCTTGGGCTTTGGCTTGGCTGGAAGCTCCTTGGGTTTTGTTTGTTAATGTGGTTATTTTGTGGGCCGGCCAGATGAATTGTTGGCCCAATTCGCGAGGGAGGTCATCTTCTACCTTTAGTTTGACCTCAGCCCCTCCTACACCATATATCTATAGCTAAAAATTTAGGGGGGGGCTCCAAGGGTCCGGTAGCGATGGGGCTCGAGCCCCCACCCCACCACTGCATCCGCCCCTGCATGGGATCACGACCACATGGTCTCTCATGATCTTACTGGAAAACCAACTCAGATGGTTGGTCTGAAGATAGACAATATGTCTACACTTTCGCTTTGCAGCAATCCGGTGTTTCATGACAGGAGTAAACATATTGAGACTAGATACCATTTCATCCGAGATTGCATTGAGTCGGGAAAGATCAAGGTAAGCCATATCAGAATTCAGAACAGAAGAACAGCTTGCTGATCTGCTGACGAAACCGCTCGGAAAAATCATATTTCAAGCACTGAGAGCACAGATTGGAGTCGCTGAAATCAGCAGGCCGCGTCAGGATTAGAGGGAGGATTGAAGTCTTCAGTAATCCTGCGCATCTGTCTTTTGCCGGTTTCTCGGCAGAAGATGACCGTTGTCGGATTTACTTCAGAGAGTGTTTTCAGTTTCAGTGTTTTACCGTTTCTGATTCCCGATTGATTTGGTCTTGCTAGGACTAGCGAGTCAACTGAGAGTTATTTCCATTTTAATTAGCTGTTTTTACAGTATGATTTGTTTGTAACGGTTAGCAATTACTTTGTGTATTCATTTGTCTAATATAAAGCACGGAGAGAAAAACAGAAAAGCTGCTTCAGTTTGCAGCACAAAACTTTGTCTTCTGTATCCAGTCTGTATTCTATCCCTTGTGTGCGTGTGAGATTGAGTGATCGCCGGAGTTGAAGCTAACAGGCCCGCCCCTTGAGACGCTCACCGAGCTCCAATGGCGGTACAGGATAGAGGGCTCGGCCAACACCGTGTATGTGAAGGTGCTGCACTCCGACGTGGGCTACCCGATCAACCTGTCCGGGATCGTGCTCGCCAGAGAAGATATGCTAGACCTCCAGTGTGTGTACCTCTTTCGGCATAGCAGAAACGAGAGCCAACTGATCAAGTCCCCGATACGTTTAGCTAACCTACTCTGTTTTTACTTGTCATGTATGATCAGAAAAAAAAAATTGATGGTCAAAGACGAGTACTGGAGATGATCAGAAAAAAAAATTGATGGTCAAAGACGAGTACTGGAGACTGTGTACGTCTAAAACGATAAGTAAAAAGAATGTTTTCTATTTCTAGTAATTAAGCTCAGTTTCCTGACGCAGGATGATACATTACCCTGACAGGGCCACATCGAGGGCTTGTGAGAGGCAATCTCTTCTTTGAGATCAACCTGAAGCTCAGAGGTGTCACGCATACCGTCGATAGAAATTTCAGCAAGGGTATGATACAGCACGCCAGCGCTCAGCAATGTCCAGATTTCCACTTGGCTCGGTACGTTGAAGCTGGCATATACGCTCGTCAGACGCGCCGTGGAAGCCGCTGTTGACATCAAAATCTTGGAGGGGCCACGGGATTTCTGCGGCAGCATCGCTGCCTGCACCACTGATCTCAATGACGTTCTCATGCATGATAGCGAAATAGATCACGATGAAGATCAGTGAGAACATCGCCGACAGAGATTCATCGAGCACAGGGCCTCGTCGAGCCCGTTGCCGGCGGCGGCGACCATGCCCCTCGTCTCCTCCTCGTACTGCTGCTCCATCGGGCGCAGCAGGCGCAGGCCGCCGCGGTGGACGCGCACGATGTTGCGGCCCTGCAGCTTCCGCGGATGGATTCCGCGAGCAGCTGTGACGACCCGCCTTATTACCACGGGGTAATAACGCTGGTCAACGGATTATTATTCGTTTTAGTGAATAAAACATTGCTTTAACGAATAATAAGCCATTCAGAGTATTGCACAGAACAATCGTTAGAGATAGAAATTTACATACATTCACAATGCCACGCAGGGCTAAATATTACATAACAACTGCAATTCTAATTATTACAGATAGAAAGTAGCTAAACTTCTAATTATATAGAGGTGTTCTAATTATACAGGAAAGAGTACAAATACAATACACTAATAGCACAGATACCCTAAAGGTCGAGTCCAAGCCGCACGCAAGTCCCTACGACTCCCAATCGTCGTATGCGGCGTAATCCTCAAGCGGCTCATCCTCGAAATAATCTCCCTCTCCGGGAGAGTAATACTCCTCTGTGGAGTCATCCTCAAAGCCGGTCTCTAGCTGGCTATCCTCTAAACAAAGGAAAGTAATAGCAAGAGTGAGTACAGAGTACTCAGCAAGTTTATATAACAAAATGCAAAGAAATGATTTTGATACAATTCCCCATTAACATCTCTCATGTTCAAACACTTTTTCCCCAAATTACTTATGGAAATATGTTTTTAAGTTGTGGCAAAATATCAATTTATTATTTACAATTCTACTGAACACACGCATGAACAGCAAAAACCCCCATAAGTTTCTGTAGTTCTCCATTTCCGGAGAAAGGCATGAATTCATGATTTTCAGTAGCATTGCGCAAGCTTGTATCACTTTACCCATCATCACTCTGCTCGTGTTGGCTCTTGGGATTATCCGCATTCCTTTGAAGCGGCGCCCGAGCAGTGCGATGCAATTATCTCTAGTTCAGTAATTATATCTCTACCCGGTTATACACAATCAGCAGCCTGGAGCGGTGTAAAACTCTCACACAGACCCACTGAAAACGACATAACCGTTGGCTGGTAGGGTTTTCCGACCCTCACCCAGCCCCTCAGCCAGCGTAATATAACGCCAATGCGTAACCCGCCTGTGAGTTTTTACGCTCCGGTCTTATACCGGTTCCTTTGGGCCTATCCCATAAATAAAATCACTCCTGTGGAGAATATAACACCTCCCTAGAGTACCGACTGCCCGTGAAAACGGAACATTGGTTGATACGAATCGGTACGGTCTGTTCATACGAATGAAATTGGTGAAACCTTATATTTTATTCCTATGCAGAGGTCCCTAATCTTCCCATTGGATCCCTACCAAGGCGACCTCCACCCACCTTTTTTTTTACTATTAATAGGGCCAACTGCTCCATCAGTTGCCATTTATTCAATTCGTTCGTAATCATCGTCTTGATTTAAATCTTCTTTTATTTGTCAATGCAAGATGGTACTAGCATAATATCAAATACTGATTTGTAATGAATCTATTCTGAAAACTTGTTCAAGGATACTCGCCTGATGTTATATTATCTTGCTGAATATCCTCACTACCCTGATATGACTCCTTTGGCAGATTCAGCCTCTTTCCTGCTATTTAGATGCAAATTAATCTACGGTTTGATTATTTATAAGATTCTGGTCATTATAAGATTTCTATTAATTATATTCATGACTCGCAAATTTTCCTTTCATTCCTTTACACAGAGTGCAATAGTTCCCAGTTCATTTTAATAGTGTCCAAAATTTAGATGCAAGAATTAAGCAATTACAGGCTATTGTATTCTAAATAATCATTTTGATTACTGGCGAATTTGCAATATTAGCTTTAATAATATACAGGCGCATGCTTACAATTATTCTATCTCATAGCAATTAAACATGAAGTTTATTTATAGTCTACATAATTTCTTACTAGGATCCTTATTAGTATCTTCTTATTTTTGCTCTATTTGACTCTATGTTTAACTGCCTCTTCATTTCTGGTTTTTCACTGGGCTTTCGGCCTCTCTCTACTGCCGACGCCTCCTCTCTTTTTCTTTTACCCCCACCGACGCCTCCTCTTTACTCCTCTGCCGACGCCTCTCCATCTCCCCTCCTTTTTCCTCTTTTCTCGCCCCCTCCGTCAGTTCTCCTTCTCTCGGCCTCCCTGCTCTCCCTCCTCACGCTGCCTCCCCTCGGCTCCGGGTCTCAGCGCTGCCGCCCGGTTCGGCTCCCCTCACGCGCCGCCTCTCTCTCTCTCGCCCGCGCCTCGGCGCCTCTGCCCCGGTGCCGCTCCCCCTCACGCCGGCTCCCCGTCGCCCCCTCATGCCTCCCCTCCGACGCCTCTCCTGGCCGGCCATTCCCGTCGGAATGACCGGCGCCACTTGGGATCTCCGGCCAGATCTGGCCAAATCAGATGTTTCCCCTCTTTTTCCCCTTTCTTGTTTGATTTAAATTTTGTAAATCGCTAACTTTTTGTGAGGTTTGCCTAGGGTTCGGTTTTGGGAGGCGGGAACCGTGGTCGTCTCCGCCGGTGAACCGTCGCCGACGGGGAGTACTGGTGTGTGTGAACCGTGGCTCGGCCAGAAACCCGTGAGCGCCGCCCTCACGGTAACCCTCTTCTCTCCTCTTCTTTTACCTCCGGTGACACGCTTGAATGGTTCATGTGCTCTACCGTGGTGAGTGCTTATGGTTTCTAGCCTATGTTGAATGGATTGGGTAATGGCATTACATGGATGTTGGGATTGTGGGGTTTACCTGCACTGGTGCTTGTGAGGGATGCTAGGGTTTGGGGTTGGGGTGGTGGCCGGTTGGCGATGGCTGATGCTTGATGCTGGCTTGCGGTTTTCCTGTGGCCGTCACGTCCCCATCTCCCTTCGGCTTGTCGGTTCTTCACTCCCTGGACCTTCGGCTCCACTCGGTGACAAACGCCTCTGCGGTCTGGGGATTGGCTGGTGGTGGGGAAAGTCTACCTTACCTTTCCTTGACTCTCTGCCCTTTCCTCTCGGTTTGGCTACTGGTATGCAATGTGGGATATTTGGTTGGATGGCTTGCCCGTGAGGCTTTGTTGGCTGTCGATGCTCCCTGGGCGTGGCTGCTCTGGCCCGGTGCTATCTGGTTCACTGTGGTTGATATTTGCATGGTGAGGGCTTTGACAGGTGTTTTCTCTGTTGTGGGTTTGGGCTGAAATGGTTTGTGCTGTCCTAGTCTTTGCCTTGTTTGGATTCCTATGTTCAGAACAGGTTTGTATATATATATAATACCGTATGATGAGCCTATAGTTGTGAGAGGTGCCGACTGGCCCCCGGACGGTCAGGTATCTCCGTGAACGGATTACTCCACCCGAAGTTAATCCTTAGGGCTCTGACGGCAACACTTACTTTATATTGCCTTATTTTCAATTAACTCTTTTGTTTGGTATTTTTCGGTCTTATAATCTAATTATTGGTTCATAAATAAAATAATGTTGTATCAGTAGTTGATAGCAATTGAATTCCTGTAAGAAATGTTCATGGATGTAACTTTGAAACTTCTTGTAATATAAACATGTTTCTCCCATTGTAACATTATGTTTTAGTTTGAATTGCAATCCGAATGTATGCAATACTGTATAATTGTAATAAAGTTTCTGTTTACTTTCGTTCCATTTCAATTGTAATTAGCTGATGAATTGAGCCATTAAATAATTAATAGTAAATTTTAATTTGGTTCCAATAATCACGATGATTAACGCTAATGACAACGCGAAAATTAATTAATAACCGCGGGGTGTCACAGCAGCTCGGTGTCGAAGCCGCTCAGGATGTTGTAGGACTCGTCTCCGCGCTCTTGCCTTGCTCCGACTCCGACTCCGACGACTCGGATTCGCCATCACCGTACCGCTGCAGCTCGTCTGCCCGCCGGCTAGCCGGAAATGCTGCAAAAGAACAGAGCATATGTTGATCTTTGCCATGTTCTCCATTAACATCAGTCCTACGCACGTACCCTGAAGGATGCGTCGAGCTGGTTGGCGTTGTTGATGACGTCGTCCACGGCAATGGCCACCACAGTCGCCGCCGTTGAATGTTTTCACCACACTATTACATAGCCTGACTAGCTCACATCCCTCGTCGATGTTCCACCACTGCACATCACCCACTAAATCTAAGATTGGAACACCCTATGAACCCGAACGAAACCTATTGAAAGCAAAATCTTGTTGGGGGTATGATTTAGTGGCTCGGAATTTGAAAACTTTTTGAGAGGAATCATTTGACTGATTTTTAACAAATCCTTGACCCATAATGGTGTATGTACTACGATGGTTGTACTGCTCTACGTGCGTCGTGCAGTTGCAGTGCATGGCGTGTTGGACAGTAGCGCGCGGTAGGCGAGGCCGGCGGGAGCGGATATGGCGACCTGGGGGGCAGAGGCGCGTTGCCACATGAGGGGGCCGTGGTGCCACGAGGAGGCATGCATGCCAGATCGGTGCATGCAGTGTGTCTCTAACTCCCTCCATGAGTGCGTGCGCGGCTTTGCATGTCAGATGGTGAGTTCCAGCACGCGCGTGCATCCGTGCATGTACGTCCAATCTCCAAGTTTTTGCCAAAGTTGCAGTGACGCGGGCGGGCCGGCCGGCCGGCGATAGAGTGCGTGCACGGCTGCCGCACACGGAGGGCGTCGGTATACCCTCGGTGAAACTGCGCGACGACGCTGTCACAGTTCCGAGGCGAGGCGCCGTGGCACGCACTGACGGACGCAGTGGTGGGGACAGCAAAGTTAGGCGGTAGCGGTGGAGGCAGCGAAGTTAGGGAGCCTAGACAAGGCTACCTTGATACTTGTTGTGCTTAGCCACGACGCCCTCCTCTTCGCGGCCTGTCCGGCGACGGCGGACCTCCATTGCTTATCACCCGCGAGCCCGAGCGGTCGCCGGCGCTTGCAGGAGGTGGCTCCGCCCCTGACGCGTGATCCATGCAAGCTGCATCCAGCTGCGCTGTGCACGCCCTGACGCATCCGCACGCTTCGCTTGGGGGCTGCAACGTGCACGCCCTGATTAGTCATGTCATCTCTTGGGCTTAATTGGGCTTTCCACGTACAGTATCAGTATGTGCCGTCCGCATGAACCATCGCCAGTGCAGTTAGGGATGGCAATTTACAGTAGATGATTCCTCTCTCTCAAAAAGAAAAGAAAAGAAAATAAAAGAAATACAGTAAGTGATGCGATGCTGTCGATCGATCCAGATTAGAAACCAGATAGAATTTTTTTTAAGTGAAAAGAAGCAGAAAGTCTTGTACTGTCCAGCTAGTCAGTTGTAGGTTAGGCGACCGCACATACCCAACTGTCATATCAGAGGTCAGCATGCAAAAGGGAGAAATGCGTGCCCATCAGGTGGCACTGGTAAGAAATTGTCTCTTCATCTCTGAACAAAACCTCATATCATAAAGTCAACAAAATCCAGCTGCGGATTGCCATACGTATGTACACTAATTGTGGGATGTCCTACTTGTCTAGCTACCCAAAAGAGAAATAACACTAGAATATATTGATCACTGCCCAATTAATATGAAATCAGAGACACAGAAACCTCAGCTAGCTAGCTCATTAGAGGTTATACATGGTGCCCGATATCAGATGAGATTGCGTGAATCTGCATCCCGACGAAAGCACTGGGAGGGCCACAATTACTCACACTGATCATGGACACAAAACACACTCCAGCTACTTTTTCAGTGGCATATAGGATATATAGTATCGTATAGTTAACGGATTAATTAGTTATATTGATTTTCTTTTGGAGAGCTACATGGCATATTCCTCATCCCATTCTCTTAGCTTTTAAGCAACCAACAAGCTAGATCGAATCTGCCCTTTTGCTGCAAGTTGGGAGCAAGGTCGATCTGTATTCTGTAGGAGAAGAAATTCTTGCACATGCCGGCCGCCCTGCCGTGAAGAAATTAATGATGAGAAGTTTCCTTGATTACACAAGATCGATTCTGGATTCTGGAGCTAGCATAATTAATCTGAAAACCATATAGCACGCACATATAGAAACTTAGTTTGAGAGAATTTAAGGATTCTTTTCTTGGCCAGACGAGCTCTTTTCCCACAAGAGGTCGGTGCTTGCTCTAAGCAACATACTAAGCCGTTTGTGAAGCAGCAGGTGTGTGTCTTTAAGTGTGATCTACTCGCTTGGCCTTTGGTACTTTGTCCACTAGACCGGAGAAAGCTAGCTTTAGATATACGCAAGATATTTATGCAGACCTGCTAGTAATTAGTCATGCGATCAAGTGATCCAAAGAAGAAAATTTATAATTAAGGATCGCTGACCAATTGGGATAATCATGCTCAGTAAGTCTGTACAAAGGAAAGACAGTTATTGGTCAGTAAAGGTCCGGTATCACTTCCACCAGCTCGAGCCAAATACGCACCCTGAGATCAGTTTTGGGTAAATACCATATGTAGGTTCAAAATTCAGTGCAATTAATCTTGTGCGACTTTATGTGTAAACTTCCAAGATTTCTCCGAATATTGATGGTTGCAAGGGAGAGGGTGTTCCATAACTCTGCAAAATTTTATAATCAAAGTCGACTTTGTTTTTTTTTTAAAGTCGATTGTATTTTCGAGGAACAAAAAGACAATCAAGCTTGATCATAGTTTTTTTTTGGCAAGGTCATGGAACATCCCTTGCTTTATATCCACCAATATTTTGAGTTTTTTTAATGTATTATTTTGCTCGTCCAACCCTCCTATTGAGTAGAAATCTCCAATGGCAATTCCAGATCAGATGTACAGTTTTCAGAAACCAACTGTTGCGGATCAGGGACGAGCGGCAGCAATGCAGGGGCGGAGAGAGGGGGGCGGGCAGGGGCCTGGCCCCCCAATGGTCCACCAGATGTATTAATAGGACCCTTTAATCACTCTTAATCACAGTCAATTAGGCCCGCTGATTTTTCAAGTCAAGATCAAGCTCAATTGGAGTGTCGACTACCACATTTTCAACTTGATGTATGCAACCATCCAGAGCTAAGTACATTGCTATCACTTGCTGATCTAACAAAGGGACTAGTGAGATTAGGTAAAAATTCTATTTATCTAATGGTCGATAGATTGCTAAGATTAGTCATAACTCTTCCAGTATCAACAGCGACCACTGAGAGAGTCTTTTCAGCCGTGAAACTTGCCAAGACACGTACTAGGACTAAAATGGGAGATGACTTTTTGCGAAGCTACATGATAGTTTATATTGAAAAGGAATTGTCAGCCAAGATTAGTTCCAATGATATTATCAAATCTTATGATCTAGTTGGTAATCGTCGTGCTAAATTCAAGTTAGTGGAGATGTAACAAATTCAAGTTTATGGAGATGTAATGAAAGTACCTTTCTTTTTGTGTTACTAGACGTATGCTACATTATTTTGCCATATGTGTTATGATTGAATTTATATGACAATATATATGCGTATGTTTAATTATATATGTGTATGTTTAATTTTGCCGACACACAGCGCCCAGGGCCCATGACGCCGGCGCCTTGGCGGGTCGGCCCCCCCTTGTTTGGATCCTGGCTCCGCCCCTGCAGCAATGGGAGGAGGCTGGGGCTTCGCGGCTCAGCTGGTTGTTTGGTCGCAGGGAAAATGACATAGTGAGAACAACATTCAGTTCTTGTTTAGGACACGAGAATTCCCATTTATTATAGAAAAATGAATATTCTCTATGAAATTCTTATATTCTAAATATACCCTTAACTTATGAGGGCACCAGGTGCTCCCTTCAGTCCTCGCCTCCTAGGTAGTTGTAAGTCTTGTAGTTTTCGTTTTTGCTGCTTTATTCAAGTTATTTTTCCATGTGCCATTGCACCGTAACCCGAACCTCTCTTGTTATTAATCTTTACCACTTAGAAAAGAGCTGGTGAGTGTTGATAGGTTGTCTCCCCTCCCATCTCCCTTTTCATCTCCCTAAAATATCTCAAACAAAAAAAATCTCCCCACAAACAAGTTAACTTCAGTACAAATGAAGTTTGACTAGGCATGTCGGTAGAGCCGAGGGCACGGTAACACCCCGCCCACCATCTGGGCCAGAATGTTACCACCTCCGCATACTCTTACCAACTCATCAACACTAGAAGAATTTACGCCAACACTCAGTTTGATCATATTCGCATTCGAAACAACATAGCATTTTTAGCGATTACTCTAGCCCAGTAAAGGCTAAGATAAACTGACAAAAGGTGATACAAAGAGTGCTGCTGGTTCGTGCCAATTATTCATGTGCTACTCCCGCCCATGCATGTCGTCCTCAATGGTCACCTAAAACATTAACAAAGCAAGGGTGAGTCCGAAGGCTCAACAAGTACATAATAGAACAATAGACACTACCAACATAAGTAAAACATAATCCACATATATCATCACGTTCGTATCGTCATCCTCTTAGCCAAACATTGCCATGCCATCAATGCAATGCAACATTACTCTACATGTTCTTTTGCTCTTCACATTGCAAGTACCGGTACTGCCGAGTGAACACCCGTCGATGTTCACCCATCGTGGGCCCGCCCTCATAGGCACGGGACCCCTCCACTCCCGTGGAGGCCTACCGAAGTAGGTCTTACTCAAGAGCACTCCGGATTAGTCCACTAGCTTTACTCATAGCTAGGGACTTTCTCACCGCCCTCACTCTTGAGTGCTCCTCATGCAAATGCATATGCCCATGATCATAATCACGCTCATCATTAACATTATTAGCAGATAAGCATCATTGCCTACCTCACTCCATCATCATTTACCATGCAACCTTATGTCATGTAAACATCACATTTCCACATAGATATCATGTAATCAACGCATTTCCAAAAAAAATATTATCATATCAGGTAAACATCATATTCATAAACCTTGGTCTACCGCTCTACCATGTACTTGCACATAACCAAGCGGAGCGACACGACGTCGCGAACGGCGTCGACTCGAGGCCTCCACTGGACAAGCAATTAATCCGACTTAACGCATCATATCGGAGCAAAAGATTAAATAGACGCACGCGATACTAGCTGCATATCCGGATCAGCGTAAAGCGCGGGTTTCGGGGACTGTCGCGCAGTGCGAACCCCCTTTTTCTTTTTCTTTTTCTCCTCTTTTCTTTTCTTTCTCTCTTCTTTTCTCTTTTTTTTCTTTTCTTTTCTTGGCCGAATGGCCTACCTCTCCATGCCATTCTCTCTCTCCCCTTTCTTCATTCCAAACGGCCAACAGGGCCTTATCCCCTCACCAAGTCTCTCTCTCTCCACTGGTCTTCCTCCTCACCTAAATCTCTCTCTCTCTCCCACACCAGCCGGCCGAATGGGGCCTCCTCCCCCCTCGCCGGTCTCGCTGGGCGCGGGAGGCTTGCCGCCCGGCTCGCCCGCCCGGCCAGCGGGCGCCGGCGGCCCCCTGCCTGCCGTCGGTTCCTCCATAACCCCCTCCTCCTCTCTTGCGCAGCCGGCGGCCGCCTCTCCGGCGGCGCGACGGCGCCGCAGCGGGCTCGCGCACGCCGCCTCGAGCCCGTCGGCGGCGGTGCCCCTCTGGCGCTGCCTCCCTCCTCACGCCTCCTCACGCATCGATCCGGCGGTGCCTCCCCAGATCCGGCCACCCACGGCCGGTCCCCGTCGGCTGGCTGCCTCCCCTACGCGTGCGGTGGTGGAGCGCTGCCGGCACGGCCAACGGCCGCCGGCCGCCTACTCCGCCCTTGGCGATTTGCACCACCACACGCTACCGTCCCCCCGGCTACGGCTTAAAGGCGCTAGGCCTCGCCCCCAAAGGAGCCGAGCACGCCGGTTCATCTCTCTCTTTATGTGTCCGTGTTGTGCAATGGGGTTGAGGGAAGGTGAGCATACTCGAGGGTGGCTTGGCGCGTGATTGACGGCCGTCGACGTCCTCCGTTGTCGTTGGCGCCGTCCTCTTATTCTAGCCCCCCGAGCTCCTTCTCCTCTTCGGCTTTCTCCTCCTCGCCTCCTCCTTGCAGTGGTGCGGTTGTGCTTGGGTCTTGGGGTGGCTCTCGGCTTGGCAGTGGGAAGGAATGGAGTGAGCTTCTACTAGTGTTAATCTTACCTTGGCTGTGAGGTTACTCAGCTTTTGTGGCTGTGTGTTGTCTTGTCTACTTAAGAGGCATGGCCATCACTCTCAATGTGAAATGGCACTTTTGCCCTTCCCCTTTTTGCTTTGGCTGGTTATGGCACCATGGGCTTTTTAGTCCAATGGCATCCTTATACTATTTGGTGCTCTTCTACTACGGCAGGTAAATCGATGACAGGTAAGGTTAGACTTTGCCGGACGATGAATACCCACGCCGCGAGATGGTGCCGACTGTCCCTAGGCGGTCCGGGAACCTCTGAGAGCGCTAATTATACGGCTCTCTAGACGGTGCTGACCGTCCTGGGATGGTCTGGGAACCTCTGTGCGCGAAAATAAATCGATACTCCAAAAGTCGATGGGTCTGACGGCAAAACCTTCTTTATCTCTAATGTTTTCCTTTATGCAAATTTGGGGTATTACACCCTTAACTTATGAGGGCACCAGGTGCTCCCTTCAGTCCTCGCCTCCTAGGTAGTTGTAAGTCCTGTAGTTTTCGTTTTTGCTGCTTTATTCAAGTTATTTTTCCATGTGCCATTGCACCGTAACCTGAACCTCTCTTGTTATTAATCTTTACCACTTAGAAAAGAGCTGGTGAGTGTTGATAGGTTGTCTCCCCTCCCATCTCCCTTTTCATCTCCCTAAAATATCTCAAACAAAAAAATCTCCCCACAAACAAGTTAACTTCAGTACAAATGAAGTTTGACTAGGCATGTCGGTAGAGCCGAGGGCACGGTATAGACCAGGCACGTCATCGAAGGAGCGACGCTAGCTTGATCAGAGCTATGATCGAGTGTCATGGCAAAGTTGACGGCCTGGAGAAACCTAATCCTAATGACGTTGACATACTAGAGTAATATGATATTTTATTTATCTATAGCAAAACATAAACATTCAACTAGTACAAATAAAAAAATCAGATGTCTAGTTTGAACCAGGGCCCTCACTTCGAGATTGTTCGCAAGAAAAAAAAGGACACCAACACACAAAAGCATAGCAGAGGTTTGAGGGAGTACCCATGAGGTTATGAGTAGGGTGGCAATCAGAGTGGCAATTTTCAACCAACTCATCGATCAAAGGTTTTAGACCGAATTTCAACTTAAAAAAAATACAAAATAGGATATGAAATGAGCAATATTTGGTATGCACGCCAACGACTCACGACCCCTCAGACAAAGCCAAACCAAAACAGGAAGTTTCACAGCCCCCCTCTAGTAAGAAAGGAAGCAGCAAATTAAGGCGCAGGCAGGCAGAGGTAGGCAGGAAGATGCCTGCCGCCCAACACTGTGTACTAGTCAACCACATAGCGTGAGTCTTACGCCCAAACGCCGAAAGCTATCACGCGCCACCTTTCCATCGATCCCACGCCAACCACGCTATAAAGAGCATCACCTTCCCATACGTCTCCTACACACACACACACAGTCTCTCCCTCTGTGATCTATCGCAGACACACACATCATCGAAGCCAAAGCCAACCATGTCCTGCTTCGGCATGGCCACCACGTCGTCGTCGTCGAGGAGGGGCAGGCCGAAGCCGTGGCGGTGGTGGCGCAAGTGCGCCGGCCTCGCCGTCGCCGTCCACTCCAAGCTCCGCCGCTCCGGCCGGGCCGTCCGGTGGTCAGTCCCGGGGCTCGGCGTCGACAGCCGCCGTCGGCGAACGCCGCAGTCGTCGTCCCTGCAGCGCGGGTGGTGCCACCTCCGGAGCTTCCCGCCGGTCTACGTGGACGAGCTCTACAACCAGCCCAAGAGCCTCAGCGTCGTGCAGGAGCACGCCCTGCAGGAGGAGCCGAGCACCAGCGGCAGCAAACTCGCACGTGTGGTCGACGCCGCCGCCGGTACCGCTCGTGTCAGCGCGCGTGCCAATGGCAGTAAGGCACGTGTGGGTGACAATACCAGTAGTACTAGCGTTGGCGCGCGTGCCAGTGGCAGTAAGGCACGTGTGGATGCTACTCCTTCCAAGAGTGATGGTGTGAGGAGGAGCGTGTTGCCGATGAGCCCAAGCAGAGGAGGAGGAGGTGGAGTTCTTGGGGTGGTGAAGGGGATGGGGGAGGTGGATCTGAGAGCAGAGCTCTTCATAAGGAAGTTCAGGGAGGAGATGAGGCTGCAGAGCCAGAAGTCGGCAGAAGAATTCCAGGCCATGCTTGCAAGAGGGCTATGACATTAATAATCTCTTGTCATATGGTTTAACCGTGAGGATATGACAAGCTTAGCGTAGAACTTTAGATCATGTGGTTTGCTAAGATTGCTAGTATGCGTTTGGTTTGTCATTCCTTGGGGACTTGGTTTTCGTGTTGTACATAGGATTGTTGCATTCATTGGTTGCATGTACGTACATGTATTATTGGATGGTCATCTAAGGGAAAAATATGGAAAAAAGAATTGTTTATACAACTATGCTATCGCCTTGTCCAGCTTGTATTTCTCATATATTCTCGCTTTATCTAATTCGATGATACAGCCATACAGGTACTTCTAGCCAGTAAAACTCTAAACATAAGATTCTCTAGTTCTAGTCATGAGCTGATCACTGAGTTGGTCGTGCCGATTATTTCTTCCACCAAACACATGTAACTGACCGAATCACAGAACTAGCAATAAGCAACGATTATTAAACAAGAAAGAAAAATCGATACACAGTTAAAAAGAACGAATGAGCACATCTTACGTTCTGCTTTGTACATCTAGTCTTCTGTTCCTCTGATGTGTCGTTCACATCAGCAACTCAGAAACAGCCATGACATTCCTTCTTCTGTTCTTCATTTCACTCTCTTGAGACATCAGTGCTACAAAAGCAATCATCCGTCCAAGGATGGTAGCACTGGGAAAGTGAACACTTGGCTCTACATTATCATAAAATCATAATCCGTTAAGAGGCATAGCCAGATTACACGTACATTACACAACATCTGCCGCTGCAAGGCAGGGTGTTCTACTGATACATGAGCAGCCAGGGGATGCATGACGCCTACTGGAGAAAATCTTTCATAGGGTCGTCATAGTGTATTCTCTTCATACGGTAGGCCTCCATGTCTTCTGCAGTAACCTCGTCGTTCCATTTCACATTGTACTTCCTCTTTCTTTCATCTGTCTCCTCCTTCCTCCTTGCACCTCCTACAGAAAATGAAACCCAGCTTCAGCATCTACAACAGCAAACCAGTTCCCCAAATGAGCACAAAGGTCAAATAGAAGATGCCAACCTTCTTCAGGGATTCATCAAGCAGCTTCTTGTCAAGAACAAGATCATGAGGCACATCAGTTCCCCAAGTGGCTAGTCGCTTTTCTTCATGTTGTACAGGTTCATCTGCATCAAGCAATTTCAAGTTAACTGAAATTCATGATCATGGTAGTTGGACATGGCTAAAATGAAGTAGAGTAGAATCTCACTTAAACCAGTTTACTTGGAAACAAATTTAGTTGCATGCAGTTACATATCATTGTCCATTTCAAATCAAACATAAAAGCACAAAATAAGCTAAGCATGAAGCAATCAAGACCTGAGACCTCACGCAATCACTAACAATTAGGACAATTTTCAGACAATTAGGAGAATAATTTTTATAACAAATTGGTAGCTTTGTGATTGACGCTAAGGCATGAGCTTATAGTTCAGACAACTTGGGGAATGATTTTTTCAACAAGTGATTATTTTATCCTATGAAACTAAGCTAGCAAAATGTGATGGTTTTATCCTATGTACAGTGTGAGTTGTCCAGATATGCATAAATGAGCCAAACTATTCTCTCGATAACATACCTTCTGCAGCCTCCTTACGGGCCATATTTGCCTTCATCAAATCTGCTGAAGCTTCAGCAGCCACAATTCCAGCCAAGCCTGTGCAGTAACTATTTCGGATAGTCTGCTTGCAGCATTTGTAGCCCCATTGATGATCTTTCCACCATGAACCCCACACAGTTGTGTGGTTATTAATCAAGACGTCCTCTTCATATTTGCTCTTGGGAAGAGATACATCCTGCAGGTAATAAGTTTTGTGTACTTGTTAGCATTCAAGATCATACCAAGACCAAGTAATAATGTGAACAGTTGACCGGAAAGGTAGCATCTGACCTAAGCCAGGAAACAAAACCACTGGCATCAAGCGAAAGAGAATACAGTTTTAACGTTTCTGTAACTGCATTCATTTGTAGAAAGGGTTCTGTGCTCATTGTTTCACACTTTGAAGTTTAATAGAGAATTTTAGAGGTTCACATAGTCTTTTTCTTGTATTCAATGGTCTCCATGCTTACAAGAAACCTTAAGCTTCTCATCATCTCTGGTGCAACATGCCGCTGCAGTTAGCTACATAACATTCTAAAAGCAAGGATTACAAAGAATGCAACAGCACATAATCTATGGTGAAAACATATGGTGCTCTACAGTGTCAGGTTATGGAAATAGCTAAAAGACATCATTCACAATGTAAGACTTGACAGAAAAAAATAAAAACTTTGAATTTCAAGGACAACATTAGACTGAAATCACAGCCTCCTTACATCCTAGCTGAAAGTATTCTGAGACCAGCAAGTGGCTAGAAAGACATAAGGCATGTTCTTTTTTTGGATTATGGCTATGGCTTTTGGCTGAAATTTTTTAATTTTGGGCTGTTCGCAATAGAGATTACGGAGAGAGAGATACTCGCTTGTGATTTTGACTAGCACAGATGTTGGATTTTTAATATATACTACAATTAACTTGTAGACCCCGTCTTGAGAAAATACTCCATTTGATAGTTAGGTACTGTAGCAAAAGCCAAAAACCGCTTTTAAAAGACGCAAAGAACAGACCCATAATTAACAATGATGAGTATAATGTACTAACCTGTCCTTTGATTATTCGACCAGTTCGGTCATACTCAATTTCTCTCTCACTTTGTCCAAGAAGAAGCTCTCGGGCAATCGGTTCTTCTGACGCAGCGTTCCCATACATTTCCATAATTTTATCCTTACTTTCAGATTTCAACTGCTCTTTCTTGATCTTGAAACTCTTGTACAGTAGTTCAGCTTGAGATGGAGCTGCTTGCATATGGATATCCTGCCCCTTATCAAAAGCTTCCCATGCATGGATGTTGAGTTGCTTAAACTCCAGAGCTTGTCCACTAAGTCGATTTTGGTTATCACCCTGCATCATAAGAATACATCAGTATACTGAATACAATAGCCTAGCCAACATAAAATTTTGATGTGACATTTAACAAAGTGTAAAGCATTCAGTTCATATGTTAGATCACTTACCACATAGAACTTATCATTGGGGTCTGCATCTGGCAAAGGGTCTTCACGCATGGAGCGGGTTTTTGGATCATAATATGCGGAGTTCACATCAAGATTCAGAAGATATTTTGCAGTGTCTTCTCTAATGCGCAAATTCCTGTAAAGAACATTAACATAGAGCATAAGCATTAAGAACTTACATCTCAGATGCACACGCCCTGGTAATCTGAAGGAACGGAATTTGTTTGTAAATCAGAACACACCTCACTGTTCCAGTGCTTCCACCACCTGTTGTGCGCACACGCTTCTCTACCTTAGCAAAATCCATTTGACTGCTCTCATCAACTTTAGCCTCATCTATCTTCAGACCATCTTCTTCATCCTCTTCACTACCCACATTCTCACCATCCTCCTCACCATCCTTCTCCTCAAGTTTCTTGAGCTGTTGTTCTTTCAGATACTTTTTCCTAGCCTCTTCTCTAGCTTCATAATCTGAGATAACACGAGTGTAGGTTGATGGGTCATAACCATTCCAGCGATCACGCTTCCCCTCATAATCAAGTTCAAATGACTCCACTTTCTCATCTGGCGCTATCTTCGTATTAGTCCATTTAGCTCCCACACTTCGAGGCCGCTCCATGCATGACTTCTTGTCATGAGTCATGGCTCCACAGCTGGAACATCAAGAAAAATTGTCTGTTAGACAAGCTGGACTGGGCAGGCCAAAGAATGGAGGGCAGAACATGGTAAAAAGCAAAGCATTTTCTTCAGTCTGAAAACCTCAAGCTTAGGAAAGATCGAGATTCAAGCCTCAATTTCCCTTTGGTTTGGGCTATTCAGAATCAAAATCAAACTATAACTAGATTCTAAGGCCCCGTTTGGCATAGCTCTAGCTCCAAGATCTATGCTGGATCTGTAGTTTGTTGACTAAATTAAAGTGATTTAAATATTTTTATTTAATATATAATATAAATGAAATGAGTCATGTAAATGCACTTAACATGCCTGCAACTCTAGATCCAGGATTTCCTAGAGCTACAGATGACCAGCTCTAGGAAATCTACAGATTTCCTAGAGCTAAAGCTCTACCAAACGGGGCCTAAAGACAAAGCGTGGATCTTGTATATTAACACATCCTAAGTATTTATCCCTAAGTCCCAGTTAGGACCAACAAGAACATCCACATAACAACAAGCATCCAAGTTGAATAATGTTGCAATAACAACATCATGAAATGAACACCATACTTACTTTTCGCAAGCGCCTTTCCTGTATTTATTGGCCTGGAAAATCTTCGCGCCCCTATCATACCACGACTTGGTGTAGTTCGGATCTGATTTCCATTTCCGCTGATGCTTCAAACTCTGAACCCATCAAACCAACAGTGAGTCAGAGCTTTCCGCAACCAAATTCCTTGCATCGCACAAACTAAAATTTCGGTGCAGCAAGCAGAAACTTACCGGCTTCTCGGCGTTAAGATACCACGGGGCCGAGGACATGTACTGAGGGATATGGGGGTTGATCTCCTTCCCATCCTCGTCGACCTCGGCAGGCGCGAGCCCCGCCTTCCGCGCCTCCTCGAGCTCGAGCTGCTTCCGGTGGTCCTCCCGAGACTTGAACGATACTGCCACAAACGCGAAATCATCGTAATAAGAGAATCGTCCACGGAAACTCGCCGCTCCTTGCAACCAGAAAAGCTCCGATCCCAAAATCAGGAACCAACAACACGCACGGCTCCCTAAGGAACCCTAATTCCCGTCGAATCGAAGCGAAGTGACACGGAGAATAACCCTCCGGGTATAAAGCTAGCAAAACCGGGTAGAATCCACGCGGTTTCGCGATAAAATTTGGGGCGGAGAAGAATTGAGCTAGGGTTAGTGTTACGGGATGTTCAACTCACCTGAAGCGGTCGCCATGGCGCTCTCCTCGCTCCGCTTCGCCGGCCGGGGAGGGGGGCGCGACGCGACGCGACGACGCGGCGGTGAAATAAGAAGATGATGAGGAAGAGGAACGCGAGACGAGGGCGAAACGAATTGGGAGATGACTTTGCGCGACACGGCGCCTGGGCCCCTTTGTACGCGGCAGCCGGCGGCCAGCCGCCATTGCGATATGGGCTGTAAAAGCCCATCAGGCTCAGTAGTCAGCACGACGGTTTAGGCCTGGCCTGTTTTGTGCCCGGTGACGGCCCGACCGACCTTCCGCGAGGGGCGAAGCCAGCCCTGGCTCAAGCCTCGGATTGGTCCGGCTATCATAGGTCAAATCTGTAAAGGAACAACAAATCTGCAAAGGTACAGCATATTCTCAAATCCTAAGTTTTAATCGGCTTTGATCATGGTCCTCAGGTCTAGATTGCCACTGGCGATGACCCAAACAGACCGGGCAAAATTGATGGTGGACGGACGGCGATGGGGTTCGTCGGAGGGGGTGGCGCCGACGCCTGGTGCGACTCGGCAACGTTCATGGTGAGGGCATGGGCGGCGGCAAGGAAGTCCACCGCGACCTCGCAATGAGGGTGGCGGGAAGATGAGAGAGCTTGGTGCAGCGTTACTCTTGTTGGGAATAGGTGTGCTATGCTTTGAGATTTGTGCTGCTAGGTGGCAAAATCTGAGATGGAGTCCTAAAAGGTGGGGTTCAAGGCCTGTCCCATCGATTTTTTTTTCCTGAGCGCATGCTTGTATTTTATCAATTCTGGAACTCAAGATAAAAGGCGCCGGCTTATGAAAATATTTAATTTGCATATTTTAACAGCGATGTAATGTATGAAATTGTATCAAATTTTAATCCATGATAAGCTTTGATGAATCCTTTCAGCATTGTGCTTGTGTTTCCCAAGTAATTTCAGCAGATGCTCCTTCATTTGGCCTCAAAACTTATGGCAGAAGGCTATCCTATGCTGTTCACATTCCAAAGCTGTATAAAACTATAAATGAAGTGAGCATCTTGGTTGATATGGGGTAAAAAAGAGCATCCGCAAGAGGCAAGTTCAGCTGTGCGACAAGGAAAACACTGCAGCGTGCACTAAAATGCTATTCCACGGAAATTTTATTCATTTTTCATTGAATAAATACATAGTTTCTGCATGAACAAAAGGACATAAGTATTGCACGTGTTTGATACAGTTGTGTTAAAACTTCAAAGTTGAGACAACCAACCTGCAAGAAATAATCAGCCCCTGGCACTTTCTCTGGTTCTTGTCTAATTAACCAAAGGGTTTCCATTATTGTTTGTTAAATTAAAATAAATCATGAAAAAATAGGTAAAATAACAGTGGCAGCCATTGCCCCAACCGACCCCTTAGAACATCTCGTGAAAATGTTTTCACTACGAAATTTCACCTCAACCACTTCAGAATACAACGAATTGATTATTTGTCAGTTAGCTACAGAAGAATGGCATAACTTTTCTCTCAAGAAACTGACATGGTGTTTTGCAGAAAATTAAATATACATATACACAACACATTATCTAGCACAAGCTGGATTTCCGAAAACATATATCCAATTTGGATTCTAAAACTTCAGCGCAATTAGCATGAAGCTAAAAAGACTGGATCCGCCAGTCAGGAGAATCAACCACTGTTACCAAGCCCGGCTATCATGCCTCTAAATGTGGCTATCGCAAATCCAAGAACCCCGCCAGCAAAAACCTGATGAGAGAACTCAGCATCAATAATATGTCACATACGAGACTAAAAATGTCAACTATGTTTACAGGCACATGACAGCTTTCGCAGAAGCATGCACTTGTGGAAGGTAAAATGCAGATATGATTGTGTAGCATGCACTTTTGTTAGGTAAGATGCAGTATGATCGAACAAGTATAATGGTTCATGCACAGAATTTATCCAGTATCCTTTCTGTGTGTGTGCACGGGCATAATGTGAGTCAATAAAGGAGGCATTCCTCATCCTCAGCACGTTTGACATAGGAGCAATAGATCAAACCTGTGAGGGGGTGTGCCCTAGGAGCTCTCGCAGCGGTCTTGTTTCAGCCAGTGGATGCTCTGATGGAAGCTCGTACACAATTTGATTCAAAACCTGGCATTTTAAAATAGTTATAACTGAAAGACAATGGAAGCATCTCTAGAAGCAAAATAAACTGTGGAGATTTTCAATAGAAAAATCAACATGATGCTTCCCAAGATATGCATACAGATTTAAGAATAGCATGGCCTCTCAAGTATACTTTTTTTTTTGCTTTTGATGACTTCTGTTATAATTTACACAGTAGATTCACAGTAGGAGCTTCTAAGTGAACTTGAGCAGCAATGCAAGCAAGAAAACTGCATGTGGTACTAGTACTACAAAGTGTTGTTACCAGCCAGCTAGCGTGAACCTTCCTAGCTGAATAAGAGAGACAGTTTTAGCAATTCACCGCAACTTGCCACTCAGAAAGTTGTTCTACAAGAATGACTATTAAACCAATATCACTTGACAGATAATTTTTTTGCCTCTATAAACTATTTTTCTTTTCAGTGGTCAAAGAAAAAGGTTTCAGGTCATGCCTCTGCTTGCTTCCCAGCATGTAGCCTAACACCAAAAGCATCATACATCACCTACAAAGAATTGCCAAAAAAACAGCTTTAGCCAAGTCGGTGAAAACAACAGTAAAACATATAGAATGTTGAATTCTGCATTTCTGAAGAAGATGACCACAAATTCATAAGAACAACAATCAGTTCGAGGATGCCACAATGCAAGCTGTGGGACAGGTGGGGTGGGAGTAAAAGCACATGATACATGCAATAGGATTAAGCAGAGAGCCTAGCTGTTGTACGGCTGCCATTGTAGTGTCACCCTTCGACATGATTGATTTTTGGTATCTATATATGTACAACTAGGGATGATTTTTTTCATGTTCATGTTAATATGCTACTGTACTTCCTTTTAATGGTTTCATTAATTGTGCAAACAACGTCAGGTACTGGGTGAGCTCTAAAGGAATGCACTAGGCACACAACTAAATACACCTTCTCAGTCAATTAACCTGATGATATATCATCTCTGCCACATTGCAATGAAACAAAACAAAAATTGCAGCTGTGGCTACCATGGTCGCAACCGAATTCATTATCTTCTAGATAATCAGCCAAATTTCATACGGCACTTGCAGTTTCTTCTCATATGTACTTCACTCTTATCCACAATCTAATCAAGATGTACATTCAAAACATAATACAGACTTAAATGAACTAAAGAGGTCGAGTAAAAGGTACAAAGGACATAAATTTTTACTCGTTCCCAACAAATCACCTTGCAAAGATCCATGGCTACTTATCGGATCCACAGCTCATTGTCGAAAGCTTGATCATTGTTTACGGAGATAGAGAGAGAAACTAACCACGGAGGCGAAGATGGCGGCGGTGGCGAAGAGGGAGCTGCCAAACCCCTCCTGAAGGCCGACGCCGACGGCGAGCGCCGTGACTGTGGCCGAGTGCGACGACGGCATCCCCCCGGACCCCACCAGCTGCTTCGCGTCCCACCGGTTCTCCTTATACCTACACGCGCCGCCGCCGCCACACACGGATCCCATCATAGAGAGCTCAGATCCAGCCGGTAACAGACGCCAAGGCAGGCAAGAGAGGCGTACCAGGTGGTGAAGACCTTGATGGACTGGGCGATCGCGAAGGCGAGGACGGCGGCGACGAGGGGCAGTTGCCGAGAACGGCCAGGTAGGAGAAGTCCGACGACGACGCCGACGGCGGCGGGCTGCGTCTCCCATGGACGGCTGGCTCTAGAAACTTCCTCCTCCTCTCGAGAAGATTCAGCTCGGACGCTTCCTCGTCGCGGCGCGAGGGCGGCTCGTCGTGGACCTGGACCACCGACCAGCCGGCTCCTCCTCGTGGCGTCTATTTTTGTTCTCTTCTGTTCCCTTTCATGTGTAGTTGTTTTGGTGGCCGTAGTCGCGCGGAAGGTGGAGTCGAAGGGTCTCTCAGAAGAGGAATTGCTACGGGCACCCCGAAGGGAGAGGTTGGAAGTGTCCGAGCTGGCAAGGTGGGCCCCTGCTGGTTTTAGTGTTGGTTGAAATTTCACTTTAGGCTAAGCTGTCTGCAGTGCAATGTGTAATAAACTGGCATAATTAGTTGCCTTAGTTAATGGAGGTATTTTGGTATATCACTTCCTTGTAATGTCATAAGAGTGGTATAGTATGTATACGAGCTAATTTTACTATATAATGTTCCACATGAAAGACTCTTATGTAGATGAATAAGAGACTTCTTTTTTTTGCGACTTGTGGCTTTTGGTGCGCTTGTGTTTTTGAGTTGTTTGTGCAAGAGATTACAGAGTAATAAAAACTCACGTCTGGTTTTTTGATATAAATGAAGTTAGTAAAGTATGTACTACAATTAACTAGTAGACTCTATCTTGAAAAAAAAATACTCCGTTTAAAAGCTAGTTACTGTAGAAAAGTCGAAAAGCAGCTTTTAGAAGCTGAAAAGAACATGGCCTAAATCTCTATAGATGTATCCAGATTAATATATGCAAGTATTGAAGCTGTGCTCAGCTCTTTTTGAAAGTGTTGCATGGTTTACTAAGTATTTTGATTTGTTTGCATAAACTATAGAATAGCATGTGTACATAGAATACTACATTTTATGCAACAAATGTATTTACAAATCGCATCACTGCAACAATGTGTGAGCATGAGTTTTAAAATTTCTATCACAAACCAAATACCAACTGAGAAGGCATGACTTTGTGGGTTGGGCTTTTCCAGGTTTTGACCAATAGACCCATTTATATATCAACTTTAATATTTTATGGTAGACAAAAAAATGTTTGATTTGGGCCACAAGCAAATCTCTCCTAAAAAGGATGCTTGGAGGTGGCATGGTATTGCCAAGCAAACGCTCACGTATTCATATAGATGAGTGATCCAATTGTCCTTATGCATTTAAAGGCCCGTAATTTTTTTTTAAAAAGCCTATGTAGATTACTTCCCCAAGAATCAATTTCTACGCGCCCTCTATGCAATTCATGTGTCCGTAGTTGAATCTTGCAAACCCCAGTAGTGCAACCGTGGTTTGTGAGAATCGCGATAGGTGCTTCGACAAATGTAGCCCTAGCCCTCTGGACACGCAATCGCCCTATCACCGTCCCTTCCAAAAAACAACGGCGGGATCTTCCTCACAAGTCGCACCTGGTTGCCACATTTCATTTCAATCACATGTAGGTGGGACCAAGCAAAAAGGTCCCATAGCTTAGTCGCAGGCACACTCTCAATCTGCGGTTTACAAAAGGGCCCCGCTTTGCTATTCAAACCTAAAAACCCCAAAGCTCGCAAAGGACACAATGACAGAGGAGAGAGAAACCCTATGTCTCGCCATCTCGATGACATAGGAGAGACTAAGACATAGGAGAGAGAACCAAATAACCAACAAAGGAGGCATGGCTTCGTGGGTTGGGCTTTTCTAAGATCTGACCAATAGGTCCATTTGTATATCAATGTTAACATTTTTATGGTAGATAAAAAATTGTTTGATTTGAGCCACAACCAAAACTCTCCTAAAAAGGATTCTTGGAGGCAGCACCATATAAACTACAACGGTATCTGCCATACAAATGTTCACGTATTCATACAGATAAGCGAGCTAATTATCCTTATGTGTTTAATGGCCCATAAATACTTTAGAAAAGCCTATGTAGATTACTTCCCCAAGAATCAATTTCTACACCCCCTCCATGCAATTCCTGTGTTTCACCGCTGATTCTTGCAAACCACTAAGAGCAAGTATTATAAGAGGTCATGTCAGTCAGTATCTTTGAGGAGGAAGAGAGAGAGAGGAGAGAGAAGAGGTGGGTCAGAAGCTTACTGACCACCAAGCACTAGAACTAATAAACTTTGTGAGAGGAAGGGTAGATCATACTGACCTTGGTGGTTGTAACTACTATATGAGTAGGGTGATAAATGGGTCAGTAGTATCTATATAACCAGTGAAGGTCAGTATTATAAGACTTGCTCTAACGGTGTAATGTGGTTTGTGAGAATTACGATAAGTGTTCCTAACAAATGTAGCCTTGGCCCTTTGGACACGCAACCACCCTACCGTCCGTTCCAAAAACCCAACGGCCAGGATCTTCCCTCACAAGTCGCAACCGGTCGTCACATTTCGTCTCAGTCACTGAAAGGTGGGTCCCTGAAGCAAAGGCCCCACAGCTCAGCCACCGGGCACACTCCCAATCTGCCGCTTACAAAAGGGGCCCTCCCCTCGCGACTCGAGCCTAAAAGCCCCAAAGCTCGCGAGCGACACGGCGACAGAGGAGAGAGAAACCACAGGTCTCGCCGCCTCAGCGACACAGTGAGGGAGAGTCGGAGAGAGAAACCCCAGGTCTCGCCGCCTCCGCTCCGCGCTTCGTTCGAGGAGGAGCTCTAGGGTTCGCGCCGCGGCGCGCCGTGCCTGCGGAAGGCCTCGAGATCTCGCGGCGGCGCCGCCGGCTGGGCGTGGTGGTGGTGGTGCTGCTCGGTGAGTTGGCTCGATCTCTCGCCGCGGCGATTCCGATCGAGCTGCTTCGCCCCCCGATCCGAGGGTTTTGGGGCCGCCTCCTGCTCGTGCCGGTCTCGCAATAAACTAACCACTCGCCTCAGAGGGGTTAGGGTTAGGTTTTGCGAAATTGTGGTGAAAATTTCTGGCCGAGGCGGCGCATTGTGATCGTGAGGAGGCTGCTCTGCGTGTCTCGGCGCGCAATGATGGGGAAGACGCAGAAGTTCTCGAAGAGGCATCCGCTCGGCTTCGTGCCAGACTACCGGCACGGGGTGGAGACAGTGGGGGAGTCAAAGGGGCCTGGGAGTCCGGCTCGGATTGAACTGAAGAGGAAATGCCTGAATACAGAGGAAGGGGGCGAGGTTCCGGGATTCAATGTGCCGAAGGAGGTCTTTTTGCTGCCGAAGATGTCGGCCTCAGATAGGAAGGAGCTGGAGACTAGGCTCTGTGAGGAGCTCGCGCAGGTGAGGGACCTCCAGAATAGGCTGTTATTGGGAGGGGCTGCTGTGAGCATGAATTTTGAGACCGCGTTGGCTCCCAGAGGTGATGTGGACGACAAGAAAACGGACTGGAGGCTTAAGCGGAGCAATTCAGTGCAGTCTGGCAGAGGAGTGCCGCCATCAATGGTCCCACCTGTGGTCAGCTCTATTAACTATGCAGCATCGTTTATAAAATGTGGCGAACTTCTGAAGGTTCTTATGATGCATATGTATTCAGTCCCATTTCTTGCCCCAGTTGATGTTGTAGCGTTGAACATACCTGATTATTTTGAAATAATCAAGCACCCGATGGATTTGGGTACCGTCCAGAAAAAGCTGAATGAAGGCATGTACTATACACCTCGGAGTTTGCTGCAGATGTGAGGCTTACTTTTAGCAATGCTATGACTTATAACCCAGTCAATAATGTTGTTCATGTATGGGCCAAAGCTTTGAGCAAGGTGTTTGAATCTAGATGGAGGTTTATTGAAAAGAAGCTTCCTCAGCCAGAGGAGAAGCCCTCTGTGAGAGAGCCCACGAAAAAGGTGCAAGTAAGAAAGATATCATTGAGAAAGAAAACCCTTCTGGGAAAAAGTCCTCAAAGAAAGGTGCACATAAGAAAGACATCTTTGAGAAAGAAGATGCTGTGGGCAAGTCAGTTTTGCAACCGAAGAAGAGAAAAACCTCTCCTTTGGTTCAGGATGCTTCAGTAGCACCAGTAGTACGGACTGCTAAGGTGGTTGAGGATGCTCCAGTGGTGCAGACTGCTACGGAGATGATGACGGATGAGCAAAGGTTTATCTAAGCGAAAGACTACAATCATATGGTGGATTAATTCCAGATCATGTAGTTGAGTTCATAAGGAGGCACGTGTCTGATGATAATGAGGCCGATGAAGATGAGTTAGAGCTTGATATGAATGCTCTCAGTGATGATACACTATTTGAATTACAGAAGCTTCTTGATGACTATGATAGGGTAAATCAGTCAGGAAACCCTACAAAAGATGGGCCTCGTGAGGTTGAGGTGGGTGATGTTGTATTAGAGATTGATAACTCATTGGTTAATTTGCTGATCCTGATCATTGTTTTCTGCTCTGTTCAACAGTTCCAAAGTGAATATCGGCTCATGAACTCATCAGTGCACGACGAAGAAGGTCTGTTTCTCCCCATTCACTGTTTCTTTTTTATACTGATTGTTGTTGCAACTTAAAATCTTATATGCATGTTAGCAGGCAATGAGTTTGTTGAAGAAGATGTTGATATCGGTGGGAATGATCCTCCACTTTTAACATATCCTCCTGTGGTATTTGAAAGTGAAACAGCAGACAGAAGCAGCAAGCACATTACTTCTAGCAGTTCTAGTAGTCACTCAGCATCATCCTCCAGTGGTATGAATATTCATTCCACTATCGTTTATCTTCACTAGTTACATTCCATGTTGCATGATGCAAATTGATGGCGTTGTTGACATTATTGTCCTTACGGCTGTTCAAATACTTGGTCTGTGCTATCATAGTTGAAAAGGTGGATAGATTGAAGTTTAATGTTTTTAAGTTGAGATCGATAGTATTGATAACTGTAAGCTGTTTGTTTGTTTTTTTAAGAAAGAGGCAGGAACTCTGCCTAAAATTCTTTATAGCAGGAAGAAACAAGCATACACAAGCAGGAACGAAAGATCAAAAGAAAGGAAAAGGAAAAAAGCCTAATGGGGCTGCAGCCCACAGCAACCCAGGGGCAAAAGGCCAGCTACAAAGGGAGAAAGAAACTAAAGGAAGACAGATGTTCAATATACTAAATGTTATTCATAACAAACCTATGGTAGCTATTGGATTTAATTAACATGGCACCAAGAAGAGCCGTATGCCTGTACGCATGTCACACAGGCTGCTTGTAAGTGGGATGAATAAGAAAGTTGAACTTACATATCTGTCAGGGTAACGAGTGTAGCAATGCTTTTTTGGCATGTGATTCCGTTGGGCTGTTCACTTTTGAGGCACAGTTACTAACCATTGGTTGCAAATCACAGTATCACACCTTGGTGCACAAGAATGCCATCATTAAAATGTTACACAATATTCTTTTTTTAAGTCATTGTGTTCCTTTATATTTTATATTGCGTTGCTAGCTCACAGGTTATCATGGTATGTTTATGTTCACTTCTCAGACAGCTAACAATCCATGTTCTCGTTTTGCTCATACTACTGTTCGCTTACTTCGAACATGCATTTGCTTGAATCTGGACAATAAGGCTTGATTCCCCCTTCCCCCTACCTGGGTGTCAGTGTCATCCATGTGCACAGTTGCATGTTTTTTTGATGATTGGATTTCATGAATATTAGTATATTACCAAACTACACCATTATGTGAATCATGCTAGGTAGTAGGTATTCAACAAGTATGCATTTGTGATTGCATTATTCTCATCCCCATATAATTGTGAGGAATTTTGTCAATGACTCTATTTCTTTCCCTCTTGTGCTTTCACCATTATGTGAATCATGCTAGGTAGTAGGTATTGAACCATACTCATGATTTTCCTAGGTTGCAACAGTGAAATACATGTCACAATTCATGAACAGAGTGTGCTTGCTCCCCACAGTGTATGGTGAAATAACTCTAATATGAGATGGGTGTGTGGCAAGGTTAGATAGTCCTTTAGGAAGTGTCTCCTACCTGTTTCACTGATCAAACTCTAATATGACGGGTGTGTGGCAAGGTTAGATGGTTCTTTAGGAAGTGTCTTCTACCTGTTTCACTGATCAAATTTAACCAGTAACTATTGTCAAACTTGTGTACTCGCACTGTCGCGCATGGGGATAGGTTCAGGGTAGGTTGTACTGTGCCATAAGATGTCCATCTCCAATAACAAATTTACAAATCAACCCGACTGGATTGATGGGATAGGAGTTGAAGCACTATGTTTAAAGCTTTATGGGCATGTTTCACATTTTTATTTAGGGCATGTGCTTTTCGTAGTGTAGTTCACCCTTCACCTGAGTTGATTCCCAGCTAAAGGTAGCAGTTAACACAGAGCATGATTTATACCATAATATATGGTTTGGTGGTAAATTTAATTATGCTTCCTTTGTGAATACCTTTTATCTTTTTCACTTCGGGTGTGTCATGCTTGCGATTGTGAGCTACATAGGGCCCAATTCCATTTTAGCGAGTCCAGTAAGATCCATGAAATGGACAAAAAGGAAGGGGAATAATCGAATGGAAACTGGGGCTCTTTGTAATTATCTACCTTGCTTTGCACTGTTGTATGTTTTTGCCCATGTCTAACTGTTGCAGTTGTTCCATGGAGAGAATGTGGTAGTGCTAGCCAAGTTAGAAAAGGTTTACCACTATAAACGTTCCTAGTTTACTCGTGCCAAATTCCATAAAGAAAATTTTGCACCAAGTATTTCGCTGAATTATAGGAGCTAATATATTGGAAGTTAGCGATCCATGTACCGGAACCATAAGAAAGTTTAGGCGTAGTGTTTTAGACTCTTAGCTCAGATGGCAGGTTGTACGGCTTAGGGTTTTTGCATTGTAGATTTTCAAGCCTCTCGTCTCTTTGACCTTGAAGAGGTTTCATTCCTAGCGCACCCTAACTTGTTTAGGACAAAAAGCTTTGTTGTTGTTGTATAGGAGCTAGTATAAACTGTTAATTGGTGCCTTGTTTCATTAATGTAATATAGAACATATCCTCTATTACCAAGGTCCAATTGCACAAATAATGCTTTTGAATTGTCCTGCTGTTTTTCTGCACAACTCTCTGGCTGCATACCACTACAGCAATTCTGGAGAACCGTTTAGCTCACCCTGTAAACCTGTAGTTAAAGTAAGATGGACCCTCTGTTTTTCAGGTTCCATTGAATTATGCCTTTGAAAGGCATGCTTTTGAAATGCTCTATCTTGAGTTATAATGAATGGATCCCTTATTGTGCCCCCTCGAAGGAATTGATATTTGATTGTGTATGGCCTCTTGTATCTCCCCTCTGTCTTGATGGAATATATTACAATTAATGTTTTTGTTCCATTTAAAATTATAAATAACTAATCAATAAAATCAGTTTGAATTGGACCAACCTACCGCAACTTTGCTAATGTCTTCATTGTTAGCAATTGGCAATTCCAGTACAATTTTACAGAATATCAGCTCAGAACTATCAAAACTCAAAATCATTGATACAAAAGTCCATGAGCTTCCTCTTTTCATAATATTACACAATAGAACAGACATGAAGAAAACCTGCCGGTATCTCTTGGTGCATGCTGTTTCTCTTTCTTGGCATTTTTCCTTAGATTGTGTAGATTTTCATGCCCAACAAGGTGATGGTTTTATTTCCTTTTTTAAAAAAATCAGATTCAGATTCAAGTAGCTCTTCTGGAAGTGATTTGGATGTCAAAGTTCCTCCACCAGCCAAGGTGCTTCTGCACACTTTCATTATCTGAAAAGTTTTGGAAACAGTAAAAGTCTTGCACCAAATTGAACCTGCTACTATACAAAGAATATTTTGGGACATGGGTTTTCTCAATGGTTGCTCTCTTTTTTACCTGCAGGAGAACACGCTATCTGTGGTTAATTTGGATCAGGAAAATGGTAAGATGCTTTAACCTAATACCTTGGTATTTTGAAGCTCAACCCAAACTTGCCTGTTGCATATCTGCAAGCATAACTTCCTCATGGAGCCCAACCCAAAACCAACCAGACCACTTGATAGTTGATACAGTAACGCAGGCACGCAGCCCAATCCTAAAGCATTAACACCAACAACCTGTTTCTGTAATTTTTGGCCGAATAAGACTAAGCACCTTTTTTTTACTATCTTATGTGACCCAATGGACTAAACTCATTCAGCGTTTTAAACCTTAAATAATGCTACAACATTAGACTTGACCCAAGCCAAGCCAACAAATTTTGGACAATCCAACCAAATTGAACCCATTTAAGCCTGCCAAATATCAAACTGTTCAAAACTGTCGTGGATCCAGACTGCATTACATGTGGGGTCTACTGTTGGGTATAGGATAATTCAGCCAAATTTAACCCACTTGTTTAGACCCATTTTAACCTATCAAATATCAAACTATTAGAAACAGTGAATGATCCAGACTGCATTTCATGCAGGGTCTATTATTGGGTGTAGGACAATCCCATATCTAACCATTTTTCAGACCCCCACTTTAACCCACCAAATATCAAACTGTTAGAAAAGATGGTGGATCCAGACTTACATGTAGGGTCAATTATTGGGTGTACATGATAATTTTGGGCAGTTTCTTTAAAATCTTTGTACTTATTTTGAACTTCTATGCAATTTCTTATAGGCAACATATATAATTCTCATAGATATTGGAGCATTTTATAAAAACGTTGTGGGATTCAATTGACCCCCACACCTCTCAAAGAACTTGTAGATAGGCTTTGTTGAACTTTTGTAATTTTAGAATAGCTACTTGCGTCTTATGTACGTTAACTACTTTCAATTCTTCTGTTTGCAGATTCATTGAGCACATTGAATCTACCAGAACAAAGTACTGATCCTGTACCTATTTCTGCCGATGATGAGGGTAAGCATGAACTGCATGAACTTTTATGATGATCTTTTTGAATACCCAAAGCGTCTTTGGTAGACAAAATGGTTTCCCTTACAGTTTTTAAAAATGAATATTTCAGGAGAATACCTCTGAGAAACAGGTCTCCCTGGAAAGCAATACCGAGCTGCCCTTTTGAGAGGCCGCTTTGCTGATACAATTCTTAAGGCTCGTGAGAAGGCTCTTGATCAGGTGTGTATTGGAAAGTAATCCATTGAGGGCATTGTTGCGTTGGCTTTGGCTGATGCAGTGATGCTATTCCCAGTAAACTACACTTGATTGTTAATATCAGGTTGCGAAAAAGGATCCTGAGAAAATTCGTCGAGAAGGAGGAGCTTGAAAGGTTACAAAGAGAAGGTGAGATGAAATTGATAATCTTTTGGCTGATAAGCCAACTGCAGTTCTGTGTATTGAGGCACAATCTTCATTACAGAGAGCTCGGTTACAAGCTGAGGCTAGAGCTGCTGAGCATGCTCGCAAGAGGGCTGAAGCAGCGGCTGGTGCGGAAGCTAAACGCCAAAGAGAACTTGAGAGAGAAGCGGCTCGTAAAGCCTTACAACAGGTAAATCTACGATGAGATTCTGGCTGGCAACATCATTCTCTGTTGATATTTATACTCTGACGTGTAAACACCATTTATCCTGCAGATGGAGAAAACCGTAGAAATCAACGAAGGGAGCCTCTTTTTCAAAGATCTTGAAATGCTCGGATCCATCACAGGTGAACAGCTTCCCAGTTCGGTTGGTGAAACGAGTCCAACTCAAACACCTGAGGCTCTCGGGTTTCAACTGGGAAGTAACCCCCTAGAACAGCTTGGATTGTATATGAAAAATGATGACGAAGAGGTTGAGGAAGGTGAATCTGCAGATGAACCAACAGTTGATGTTGAGGAGGGCGAAATAGATTGACCTGCTTATGGACCATTCTGTTATACATTAAGGGGGACCCTGTTGGCATGGCTGGTCTGGATAGCTGTTTTCTGATGTCTTCGATATATGAAGTGAGCAACAATCCAGGCGGTTCCATTCCTGTACTGACTGTTATGAATTGCACAAGTTTTTGGAGCCAAATGATTGGTTGGCCAGTGATCCAAGTAATGGGTTATTTAGAGCATGTCCAATGCAAGATGCTTATATATGAGTGCTTAAAGAGAGAGAATATAGCCACATCATCAAGCACTCATGCAAAAGTTATTTCCTCCAATGCAAGCATCTCTTCCATAGGTGCTTAGATGCTATATTATCTATTAATAGATATAGTTATACACATAAGCACCTACTAAGCACGGTGCTTATTTAAGCATCGATGCTTCAAAATAAGCACCTTATCTATCCTATGTGGCAAGAAAAATCAGTTTTTTATTACTAAGCATCTCTCTAAGCGCCTGCATTGAACATGCTCTTAGAAGGCGATAATTTTTGGAGGAAAAATATGTGTGTGTGTGTGTGTGGTTGGGGGGGGGGGTCCGTGGCTTTTCAACACCTTATGTGTGAGCCGTTTTTGAGGGATAGTTTTTTTTGTGGCATTTCCTGTTCTCAATGTAATCTTAAAACTGTACAAAAAGTTTGCCTGATAGATGGAATCATGGAAAACAGTATCTTAAGTTTTTCTATGCCGGTTCTTTTGATTTTACTAATATCTGTCTGTACAGTGGGTGGCCGATAGGTACCCACTGTCCATCAGGACGTATGTGAGATCTTGTTGCCCGAGTGATTCCCACTTATTCGAATCTAGAGGTAACATATATTTGTAGTTATGAGATGTTTGGCAACTGCTGATGTGAGTGGTGACTTGGTAGAGACTAGAGAGACGACGAGCTTTGGTTTCTGTTAAACTTGTTTTGTTTGTGTTCACGTGGTGATGATGGCATTCTTTTCACCCCAAATATCGGTAGGAAATTTGTAGTTGTTTAATTTGAACACATTCTATTGGCATTGATTTAAAACTCAGTTAAACCAAACGCGTATTCAGTTTTATCCATGCTCTTTTTCTGGTTGTTCGATATGACAGCAATTCATAAAGAACACGTCATCTGGTAGTAACAGATTAACTGTGAAAGGAACAGAAACAACCAGTAGCCACACTCTTTTCTGCATACAAAAGCGAAGCCAAGTTCGGCCTACAATATAATAAACCAATTACAAACATACATATATAGTATGGTTAACCCCAACACAATACTTTTGGTGCAATTAAGCCATAATTAACGCCTCGTGGCACGTCTCAAGACCAACCATCGTCTACAACAAGCTGTGGTACGATGATCGATCCTTCTCTTTGCACAACAAAAAACTCGCAGTAGACGCGCTGTAACTGATTTTCTTGCATGTTCACGCGTCACATGACGATGATGAATCTACGAGTAGAATTTGTATGTCTTGGCGTCCATGATGATCTGCCGGAGTCCTCCGATTGGCGACAGGATCATCAGTATTACTCCAAGAACGATGCAGATCTGAAGATCGTGGAAACGCAGAGAAAATTAGCATGGAACATCAAGCAGAGACGACTATTGCAGAGAGAGAGAGGCTTGCAAATTGTTCTTACCCAGTTGGTGCACCATGAGAGGCTGAATCTTTTCGGCTTGTAGATTGCGAGCCACATGATGCAGGGAAGCTGGCACAAACAAGGCATTAATTCTGATCAGCTCTGAACTAACATTGCTGCCTGTAATGGAAGTGAAATGGATCCGAAATGCTTACGAAGTAGGTCGTCGGCGCGAAGGCGAACCCTCCGAAGAATCCGAGCAGTCCACCGAAGAACGGGAAGGTGATGGCTATGAACATTGTGAACGCTGCACAGATTGCATCTCATCAGCCTTCTTTGTTCAGTGTAAGACACTCATTTGGCGAAGAGCTGTTTCAGTTCAGAGAGAGGGGCATTACCAACATAGACAGTCCTTGCAATCAAACGGAGCGTCAGGCCGGGAGGGAAACGCAGCTTCTTCACCAGCACCGTCTCGATCATGTCGAACACCGGCATCGCGTAAATCTGCTCACAAATTAGAACATCCAGTTTTCAGTGCTGTCATTCCTGTTTCCGTTCGATACCGTGTTGAGTTTGATGTATCGACGCGGCTTAAACGAGATGAGTGTCAGGCTATGTAATTTGTATGTACCTGGTAGCTTCCAATGACATGGATGACAACCATCATGTTGGCGAGGGCGATGAGCCACTTGGGCTTGGAGAGGGTGATGAGGAGGTTGTCGTCGACACTGTTGCCGAAGGCCCAGTAGCCGATGAGCGCGACGGGGAAGTAGCAGAGCGCGACGATGATGTACGCGACCACCACGCCCTTCCACATGGGCTTCTTGGACGGCTTCTCCGGCGTCGACGGGATGGTGGCCTGGATCTCCAGCACCACGTTGTGCCCCGCGTACGCGAAGGCCACCTCGCCTAGCGCCCCGAAGAAGCCGAACACCTTCCCCGGCGTCGTCGTCGCCCTCAGGTGGTAGTCCACGTTCGCCACCTTCCCCTTGTCCACAGACGCGCCCCAAGCAATCGTCGAGTAACTGTTGTGTGTGTGTTGATGTCAGTGACAATTAAGAATTTGCCGTATTTGCTACAGCGCAGAGCAGAGGAGACTAAATGTAAGAATCCAAGAAGTGAGGTGAAATGGTACCTGAGTGACATGACGGCGGCGGCGAGGGAGACGCCGGAGATGGAGTTGAAGTTGGGGAGCTGGGAGAGGACGAAGTGCACGGAAGCGAAGATCATGATGAAGTAGGTGAGCTTGATGTCCTTGCACTTGCCGTCGCAGATGACGTCGTGGAACTTCTTGAGCGACTTGCCGCCGGTGACCATGTACACGATGTTCACGCCGACCTCGACGACGAGCTGCTGCGGCACGACGATCCACAGCCCAAGCTTCTCGCCGAACGCGTGCTGCCCCAGCTCGTGGTACCGGTCGAACCGCTTCCCGGGCACCATCTCATGCATCTCCACCATCTGCCACAGCGTGTACAGCGTGATGATCCACGACAGGATCAACACCGCGATGCCAGGACCCCTGCAACCAACAAGATCAATGAGAGATCAGCCAATTGATGACATATGTAATGGCTGCCATGGCAGGTGGCACTAAGTACGCACCAGCCGAGCTCGGACAAGGCGTAGGGAAGGCTGAGGACGCCGGCGCCGACCATGGCGGTGACATTGTGGAAGGCGGAGTACCACCACTTGGCGTTCCTCGACGAGGTGATCGGGAGCCAGTCATCGACCGCCTTCTCGTGCGCACTCTTGCCATCCTGCGAGATTTTGCCATTGTTGTTAGCCGACGCGGCCACTGGACGCGCAAGCTAGAGATTGATCACACAGGATAGCTCGCACGACAAAGAACACTACAGAAATTAAGGATGTGTTTGGTTGTTGGGATAGAGTGGGATGGGATAGGATGAGGATGGGATGAGATGGTTTCACAAAAAAAGTAGAACCACATGGTCCAGCATCTAAGAAGAATATTCTCTAAATTTGCACAGGCTCATCCCACTTTGGACCATTCCATCCCACCCTATCCCTCAAACCAAACACATGAATAGGCTTGGTCAAAGGAACCATCCTATTCCATCCCACCCCATCCTAGCAACCAAACACACCCTAAAGTGACATGTAGGCCACCAGTAACCAGCTAGATATTTGTAATACACTAGTACTAATATATACTCCCTCCAGTCACAAATACATGCCGTTTTGAATATCGACATGATTCATAAAACACAACTTTAACCACTAATTTATATTATAATATATTTATAAAACTTAATATTATAAAAGTATTTTTCGAGTGACTCTATGCATATGATTTTCATGTATCTAATATAAATATTTAAAAAGATATCAACAACAAAAATTTCTAAAGTTTAACTGTACGTATCCTAAGACGATATGTATTTATGACCAGTGAAAGTATGTTGCTAAATTTTCCTAAGCTTGGAAGACGGAATTTTTCTTAGAATTTCGGAGGAGTTGGAACATCTACTCTCAGTGACGTGGTTTCCTAAGGAATTCTTACGAGTCTCATGTTTACCAAACGGACTGCAGTTTTGCTATAGAGGTAAAATACAGCGAAAAAGGACCATATAACAGAGGAATCATCCCTACATAGACAGCTAATCTTTTTAACAAAATTGAGTCATAAGTGATACTAGAAAGATCATCTACCGTAAATACTAGGAAAAATGATTCGTGGAAAAATTACAAAGTGAGAGAGGTATTGCTGGTGGACCATGAGACAAAGACAACCAGAGACCAGAGACAAGAACCCTTTTGTTTCTACTCATAAGCCCCTCTTTTTAATTTCAGATTTCCAGAACAAAAAGAAAGAAATTAGAAACATATTTGCTGTAAAAGAACAGAGTGGAGGATAATGGAAAGTAATTCAGCAATATCACAGCTCAAGAACAGCGAAGAACAGAGGGGCATGCAGCAGCCAAATAATATTTTTTTTTAAAAAAAGGAAAATTCTACAATTAAGGCAAAGTATCACAAATCACACCTATCCTATGACGCTGATATTTGATAGATACTCCATATGTTCTTTTTGAAAAAGGAAGGCAAAAAGGCAGGAAAAAGAAGTGAGTAGCAATCTACCATTTCACATGAAGAAGATGAAGTGATGAACTACTATGGTATAGGTGCTACTACGAACTTGCTTGGTGTGGGGACCTGTAATTGGTGTGCGATGCCCCATGCCGGAAGAATCCATGCAAAAGGCATCCAAAAAACAACTTTTCTCCCGTGTGCAAAGGTATCTGAACTGTACCCTTTTTTTCATTCGTTATCCGATATGGCTTTGTCCATTTCATGCCGACCTCTAAAGCTCCCTGCTTCTCGCAGCTCGACAGATTCTCTACGTTGATTTCTTTTGTTCGTCCTTTTACTCTCCACAAAGAAATGGTTTGAAGAAACCTTTTTGAATTCTTACTTCGTTACTCGTGTGTTTTCATTTGGATATACAAGGAGGGAGGAAAATACGACGCAGATGCCATGGCTAGCGAAGCATGGTCAAGAAAACTGAAAGAAACATCGATCATACATCACCAACACGAGAGCGAGAGAGAGATGTTTACCTTGGGCGGCGGAGGGTAGTTCTCCGGTGCCTGCGTCCCCATGGCCGGCGGGACCTGTACTACTTTCCTGACAGATACCACCGGGGTAGGATTCAACAGCAATGGAGGAAGAAAGCACGAGAGAGACAAGAGAGAGAGATGCAAGATGAGAGAGAAGGGGAGATATGAGCGAGGGAGAGAGAGTGACTACTTATAAGGAGGCTGCAGAGCCGTCTTCTTCTTATACAGGATTGGTCAGCAGAGCAGAGGTGGAATGCATCGCCATAGGCCATAGCCATACGTTGTGAGCGCGAGCAGATTAACGCTAGGCCTCTGGGCTGACCGTTGACTCCAGCGCAGCAGTTGCACGGATACTAGCGAGGGATCCTCTGCGCCGCGGTTCCAACGGTACACCACCTGTGTGGTTCCTCCAGGTCTGGCGTCCGTCCGATCTTTTGGTTTTACGGTCCGCATGAGGTGCACGTCGGCGAGCTTAATTTCTTGATTTATTAACTCGAAATGGCACATGAAACGAAGGACGAGCCTTGGAGAACGCTAAACATACGCCAAAATTCTCCTCTTGGTTAGGCTCAGTACATGGGAAAGCACTTCGTACGTGCCTGGCGTGTTTAAATTCTATTCGAGAGTTGACTAACGATGGAATTCTTCTAGACCGATAACTTATGGTTTAAATATTTGAATTCTGACTATTCGTGAAAGACAGTATACAGAAAAAAATAGTCGTATATGATTTTGACCAATACAACTGAACTTAGTACACTTTTTATTACAATTTTTCTATTAATCCTATCTTGAAAAATACATCGTTTAAAAAGTAGTTATTATAGACAATGTAAGTATAAGCTAATTTTTTTTAAAAAAAACTCAGAATTAAAGAAATCGCACCGTACATAATGGAAACAAGGATTCGAAACAGGCGGTAAGCATGCATGGTTGTCCCTTACGGAATCACTCTATTATTTAGCGTTGACTTCTGATCAAACAGTCAAGATAGCGCGTTACAGATGAACAGAGTACATAGGCCAGCTAGAGATCGAGGGGCGACGTGCATGCAGTAGTGCGCAGCTAACTCAGTACCTAGCTACCTACCAATGTTCACCACCTGCACGTGCCTAGGTAGACATAGAATTCAGTCGTCAATTTGGTTCGAGTTGTTCAAAGAGACGTGCTAATATTATTCAACCTATTGACTTGCTCGATTGATTTCTCAATGCGTGTCAACTTTACCGCGTCGTCTGTTCAGATGATCGATCGGTTTGTACGTGCATGGCCGTCTTCTTCGATCGAGAATTTCTAGCTATTCCCGAAAGTGATTGGAGCGATCAGATCATGGCTGGATTCAGCTCCACTTATGATTTTTTTTTACTTTTTATTTTTATTTCTGTAATTAATTTTTAAATGATACATTTTTAAGATAGATTTATAAGTTAATTATAGTAGGTAATGTAACAAGTTCAGTTATACTGGTTAAAATCATATAGAACTATTTTTTTTCTTCGTACTATTTCTTACAAATAGTTAGAATTCAAAAATCATAAACCAAATATCACAGTCTAAAACAATTCACCCTATTGTAGTGTGGATACATGTATCTGTTCACTTGGTTATAGATCCATCCATTCATAATTAAAAAAAAACGTTCTAGTCTTTCAAAGAAAAAGAATTAAGGAAGTACCATTTGATTGGTATCTTACGACTGCAAATGCTGCCAGAATCTGCGGGGACGTACTGATGGTTGATGCATACAAGACTCCGTCCGGGTTGGCCGCATCCCGATCCCTAGCTAGCTTGTTCAGACGAGGGACAAAATCGTTCAGACGATCAAGATCTCTACCATTCATTTTCATTTTAGAAAAAAGAATACAATACTAATCGTCAGCATTGAAGAAGCCACAAACCGAAGTTATTGCGGTTAGAACACCAAGGCCGGCTTAAGGTGGTGATCGGTTCGGCTGAAAAGCTCATGGCTGAAAATACTGTAGATGGCTGAAAAAAGCACTGTAGCTGACAGATGCTTATTTAGCGTAATTAAATTTAAAAAAATTTAAAAATAAAAAAATTTGTTAGCCCATTACGTATAATACAAACAAATACGGGAAAAAAAGAACCGGCAAAAAAGCTCAACAAAAAGCCAAAAGTTCAGAAAAAGACGAAACTTATGAATAGTGAAAAATAAGCCAGAAGCCAGAAGCCGAAGCCGAGTTGATCAGGGCATAATTGTTGGACCAGCGGTTTATTGCTTTGGTGCAGACTCCATTCCAGCATTGAAAATAGTTAATTTGCGAAACATTCGATCCGGCAATATTATAGCAAAAGCCAAAAGCCGCCGGCTCCGTTTAACTTGTATGTCTGACTTTTATTATAGCAACAATATTTTGCCTGTACAAATCAAGTATGAACTGGCCTAGTACCCAACTGATTCCTCCATGTTAATAGGACGATTCTCTGTATAATTGTAGCAAGATTGCTGTGCACTAAGCTAGAGGGAGTTGAATTATATGGAGCGACAGTTGCAGGTGATCGTGGAGACTAGCCAGAGGGAGTTGAATTATTTGGAACGCTATGGCAATTAAAGGAATTGAGCATGCAAAAGACCAAGGTCGGTATCTCTACATTTTCATTTTAGAAAAAAGAATACAATACTAATCGTCAGCATTGAAGAAGCCACAAACCGAGGTTATTGCGGTTAGAACACCAAGGCCGGCTTAACTGTTGGACCAGCGGTTTATTGCTTCCGTGCAGACTCCATTCCAGCATTGAAAACAGCTAATTTGCGAAACATTCGATCCGGCAATGTTTCAATGGAACATACTCACGTACTAGTCCTTATCTAGGTCTCCAAGCCAAGAGGAATTATTGAGCCCTCAAAAACAAAGAGAATAATTATTGAGCAATGTTGTCCGTCTTTTTCCGCCTATATACACACTATCTATATCTACTTATATACTAGCATGCTGACTCCTGTGACATCTGCTCAAGGGACGTATAATTTCACATATCCAATTGTCCATAAAATGCCTCTCCAAAAACTGTCCATAAATCAGAAATGGATGTGAGCACAAGAGGAGTACATGCAAACCACGTCCATATCTGATAGCTAATTTCACCATTACCATTTTTAAAACCCTCCAACCCTTTAGCAGCAAGTATTGTATTCAAACCAATGCCAACTGCTTATATTTTACCCTAAAGTGTGAAACGAGTATTAAACATATCATGTGGCCTTGCCTATGGTATCTATGTGACTTGAATCAGCTTACTATAACAATTTCACAGGACAAGCTCTAGTATTTCACACTAGGTTACCGAATAACCGATTACAAGAATTGAGTCCAAATCTACACTAGTAAAACGTAGCGGTCCTATTCTTTTAGGCTACGGCTAATAGTTTTTAGCTATACTTTTTAATACGGTAGCGGACATAAACGACATATATGGTGACTCAAAGTGTAAAAAAATATCTAGTGTATAGCCTGAGTAAATTTAGTCCAGTCTGAGTAACATTTTTATGGTCCAGCCCAGATAGTCTAGATCATTCTATCTCCCCAGAGCGTAACCAAATCCTAGCTCTGTCACTGCACGTCAGATTTTCTGGCCATTTACCCTTCTGATCTTCTTCTCCCTTCATATGTGACGGTTTTTTCACTACCTGCTCAAATAGCGCGGAGCTCCCAGAAATTTCCCTGGCAACGCACTGCTATCCACCTAGTTGTACAAAGCAAGTTATCACAAATCTGTCACAGCTATGAGACCTCGTTCACTTTGAAATGTAAAACTGTGCAAGCATTTTCCAATAAAAAACATTTTTTATGCATTTAGGGTATTTAAATTCCTTTTACATAGTACACCACATTTAGAGTACATCACATTTAGTATTAATCTGTGTGCATAGATTTATATAGCTGTTTGACAACCCATAATAACTGTATGTCTGACTTTTATTATAGCAACAATATTTTGTCCGTACAAATTAAGTATGAACTGGCCTAGTACCCAACTGATTCCTCCATGTTAATAGTACGATTCTCTGTATAGATTGTAGCAAGATTGCTGTGCACTAAGCTAGAGGGAGTTGAATTATATGGAGCGGCAGTTGCAGGTGATCGTGGAGACTAGCCAGAGGGAGTTGAATTATTTGGAACGCTATGGCAATTAAGTAACCGAGCATTAGCTCAGCGGTAGGTTCGGATGTTTTGAACCCACCGATCCTGTGTTTCGAAGAATTTTGTACTTACCACTTTAGGTTAGGTCTCGAAAAGAGAAAGCACATATAAATAAATAAGTTCAGTGATTAAAACATATGCTCATGCTTCGTGAGATGTAGACCTCCGCTCTAACTATAGTGGATACACCAACGTGTATATAAGTTGAGTTAGGACGTGTATGCAGGGTGTGTGTATCCACGGTTGTACTCTAAAAAAACGAAATGGCAATTATACGTGGCAACTGGCGTCCTGTTCAGAATGTATGTACCTTATTCTCTCGCCAACTTCGTTTGGTCCATGCATCGTCATCGATCATGCCGGCCAGACGATTGCTCGATAATATTTTCAAGAATGGAAGAATTTGTTAATCATATAATTTATATATACGCCAGTCCAAACACATGAGAACAATAGGTACTAATCCAACAGAGACGGTAACAAGCAAGAGTAGAATTGCAGAACTCTAAAAGTCAAGCAAATGATGGAACATAATTGTCTGCGGTGGAAAAGGGTACAATGCAATATAGTATATATATTGTGGACTATCCGATTAAGGTGCGTTTGTATTGGTTTCTGTTAGTGACTTTTTTTTATCTATAGCTAATAGTTTTTGGCTAAAAATGAATAGTAGTGATTGAAAGAAACGGTTTTTTGAAGGAGGGAGCAAGCGGTGTAAAAAAAATGAGGAATAAATACGTGTGCGAGATGAAAACGAAAGAAATAGGGTAAATGATGCGCCCGTGACCCTTCCTGATTTATTCTCGGAGCGAGATGGGACCTGGGAGCGAGAGGAGTGAAGATAATATTTCGAGAAGTTAGGTGTTCATATTGTTTTTTGGTTTCTTCAAGTAGAAACTAGAAACAGAAGTTAATATAAACAATACCTAAACAATTGACGGTCCGAATCAAAGATGTAGGGGTGGGAGAGAGAGTTGATTTTAGACCCCTTTAGAATGCATGAATATCGCAGAAATTTTATATTAAATAATTTAAGTTATGGAGAAACCAGGAAAAAAAATCTATATTTCAAACGGAGGAGTCTATTTTTCAATTATTGGCTTGGATGTGCGCGCAGTTTGCTTTGTACCATCCAAATATGACATGGCGTACGTGTTCAGTGAACAAAATTACAGACTTTAAGAAAAACGAGGAAATTAAACAAGTCCCCTTCAACATCAAGTAGAGCAGAAGAGTTGTACTTGACTTGGAATCTCAAGCCACGTAGGGCCCGTGGCACACATACGCTGACTTTTATTAGCGGTGCAGCCTCTGGCCAAATAGCACGCGGACTCCCCTCGTGCGCACTACACCGCCAAACTTCTTTGTTTTTATCTCCATATTGGAGTTCCTAATCACATAAATATGCTACTTGAAATGAAAAATGAAATTAAGATAACATCCGACTGAAATGAAATGCTTGCAAATGTAATCTCAGTCTTCATTCTAATCTCAGTCGACTGAAAAAAAAATATAAGCGTCACCAAATTTTGATTTACTTTGATATTAGGACAAAATTAAAAGACTGTGAGATTATAAATTGATTAATAAAAAGAAGAAGAAAAAGGACTCGTATGATGGATAATTGCATTGCCAGCAAATGCATAGTACAGATGCAAACGGTGCATGCATCTCCACCGGCCGACTGAAAACAAGGAAACAATTTAATTTCCTGGAATATCGGGGAGAAAATTCGTTGATATATAAAGTCCAACAAGTGTATATATATAGTGCATTTCTTTTTTCTGTCAGCACCAGGTTACACTGTATGCTTTCAGTCCTGAGAACAAATGGTTGTCGCAGTTTGCGATTGCAGTCGGCATGATGCTGGAGCTAGCTCAGCTATTGATAGGCTCCATCCTTGATTTATCATATCATTTTCCTTTTGCAAGGATCAATCATGTTGTTACATGCCTTCATAGAAGATGTTTTAGAGAGGAATCAATGTTCTAGGTCATGTTTGTTAGAGTACAATACATATTTGGTAGGATAGAGTCCAATTGGGATTACAATCCTATGTACCGTCTTGCCCCCAAGTCTTGTACCTCTATATATACCGCCCGAGAGGCTCAATGCAATTGTAACACCCCGCCCGCTCACCGGGCCAAGATGTTACCACCTCTGTAACTCTTACCACTTTATTAACACAGGAGAATTTAAGCCAACATTAAATTTATTTATTTTTCTGCGTTCGGATACATCATAGTAGTTCCAGTGATTACTCTAGCCTAACAAAGCTAAAGTACACTGACAAAAGCGATACAAAAGTGCTGCTGGTTCGTGCCAGTTATCCATGTGCTACTCCCGCCCGTGCCTGACGCCTTCAACGGTCACCTAAAAAAAACATCAACAAAGCAAGGCTGAGTCCACCGACTCAAGCAAGTACAAAGCAAAACAAAGAAATAGCGTGTTCATTCATTATTAGACCATTATTATTCCAATTTCATTATCCACTCTTCCATTCAACCATTTCAAGATCCGTTGGGCTATTCATCATGCACATGCCCCTTTTTTTCATATCCTAATCGATTCTCATCCACCGATTATTATGCATATGCCCACGCACATGCTCATGCACATTCTCAATTCTTTAGCCTATACTACTTATCGGTTATCACTTCCCATCTCTGTGGACTACACCTCACTATCTCTCAACATTCTACTATCATCACTCTCCATTTCTATGAGCTATACATCACTATCCTCAGATCTGCTTCATTATTAACTCTTTTATGCAATACAATGCAAGCTGTAATGCGCCTCAGAATCGTAGCCTATACGGTATACCACCCACCGAGGTAGGTCCTGTTGTCTGTGTATGAGTGCAATGCATAATGCAACATGCTTTCACTGTGGCACTTAATCATAAGCAACACTCATCCAAATACGATTAGCACGAAATCATAGGTCACTGTAGAACACGTCACCAAAGACATAAAGATACCAATATTTCACCACAATCCACTGTTCTACCATGTACATACAAGTTTATTATGCTTTTCAACCTATCATGTCTTAACGTTCATCGTTCATCTTTTCTTACTATGCTCCCGGAAAAGGTAACCTTACCCCAGATTATTCAATTTTAACCGAAATCACTACCCGAATTCACCGCTTTACAATGCACTTGCCTGGTTAGCCTCGGGGATGACGCGTGGACGGCTCCGACCCGGGACCTCCACCTGCGCAACACATCCACTCGACTCAACAGCAAAACAAAACAGAGCTGGAACGAAGAATAACGACTCTAAGCATAAATCCCACTCTGGCGTAAATGCCCGGGTTTTGAGGGACCTGTCGCGCAGGCGCCGAACCCACTTTTTCTCTCTCTCTTTCTTTTTCTCCTCTTTTCTTTTTCTCCTCTTTTTTTTTCCTTTCCTCTTCTTTTCCCTTCCTTTTCTTTTTTTTTTCCTTTTTCTTTTCTTTCCTTCTCTCTCCTTCTCCCAGATTCGGCCAATGGCCTTGCCTCCTCCCATTTGCTTTTGGCCACAGGGCCTTATTCCTCACCCCTACCCACTCTCTCTCTCCCCATTCTTCACCGGCCGAATGGCCTCCCAGGCGGCGCGCATGGCGGCCGGCCCCTCACCGCCGGCGCCCTCCCGCCGCCCCTTCCTTCCTCCTCCACCCCTCTCACGCCTCCTCTCTCCTCCGCCGGCCGGCCGGCGCTGGCGCATGCGCATGGCTGCTCGGCGCCGCCCCCCACCTCGCCGCCGGCAGCCCGCCGGCCTCGCCTCCGCCTCCTCCGACTTCCCTTCCTCACGCGCGCGCACCGGCCGGGGCCTCCCGAGGCACGCGGCGGCGCGTGGATGCGCCCGGCCGCCGGGATGCCGCCGCCGCCGGCTCCTCAACGCCGCCTCTCTCCCGGTGGCTCGCGGCATGGGAGTCTCGGCCGAGGAGCGCCGGCGCTGTGGCCCTCCCGCCGGCCGGCCAGGGCCCAAATCCGCCAACTCCCTCGCCGACGGTGACTCCCCTTCCGGCCACCCCGCCCTCCTTCACTCTGTGTGCATGTGGAGACTCACCGGATTCCTAAAAAGAAAATTAGCACGGATGGGGTCGAGGTTCAGCGGCTCCTCCTCTTGCCGTCACGGTCGGCCGCTCTATGCATCTCCTCCTTCGGCTCCATCTTCTTTTCCTGCTCCTTGTGGCGGGCTTTGGGGATGTGCTTGCGTGTTAGCTTCTTGGTTGGCGGAGAATGAAGTGGAGAGTGGTATGCTACTGTTAGCTTTGTTCCTGTGCTATGCTCTTACCTTGGTGGAGAATGGATGAGAAAATGTGGGCTTGGCTGCATGAGCTAGTTTATATGTGGGCACGGTTGGAGGCTTGCCCTTTGCATTGGTGAAATGGAGCTTGGTCTCACGGTTGGGGAATGAAAATGGTCTTTGCTATGGGGTGCTGATTTTATATGGGGCTGCCTTTGCAATAGTGAAATGACCGGATGCCCTCTCACACACTTGGCTGCCCAAGGGCATTTTGGTCCACGGCTATGCTGGTTTTTGGGGTTTCTTTTACTGCGGTGGTAAGTCGGTAATAAAGGTAAGGATTTGCTTGGATGATGAACACCAAACGCGAGACGGTGCCGATGTCCCTAGGCGGTCCGGAACCTCGAGCGCTAAATATGCGGTTCTCTAGACGGTGCCGACCGCCCGGGATGGTCTGGGAACCTCTGCACACGACACTAAATCGACACTCTAAAAGGTCGATGGGTCTGACGGCAAAATTCGCTCTTTTTCCCTAATGTCTCCCTTTATGTAGATTTGGGGTATTATATTCTACCCCCCTTAACAGAATTCGACCCCGAATTCTGGCATTCGGCAATAAGCACAAACGAACAAAATAACAAACGGCTCATAACATCACGTCACAACAAATACATTAGGCAATTAACACCAAGAAAACGGAGAGATGCAACAAAATCCAAATATGACATTACCCTAGTTGACGCGCCCGGGCCCACTCTAGACTCTCAACTCAAGACAACCAAAATTACAAGTTTGGGAAATGCTCGGACTCATTCCTGAGTACGCCTAGGACTTCGTTCCTAGGTACGCCCGAAACTTACGCGTTCGGGAGCGCCACGGACCACTCGTCCGGGAAATCTCATATGCAGAAGTGAGGGAAGTCATGTAGCACTCACGACACATGCACATAAATTAATCTGTGAGTCATGCAGATCTCCTACCGTACCTCCAAGTATTCATCATTGGTGGAGCCGAACATGACCTCTTTCGAAGTCATGAACTTCAAATGGTAATGCACGCTAAAACACACAGGACACAATAGTAAGCAACACTAGGATTGAAATGAACAAGGGCATCGCATAGGTCTATTAACACGGTACCTGTCACTACGTCAGGTCGACCCGCGGACTCGCAGAAAGAGTGGCGAGTAGACTCCGGTGGTGTCGGGCGGCGAGAGCTCCGACGCTCACTGGTGGCGGCAACGAAATGGAGGTGATGTAGCATGCTTTGGAATGGAGGAGTTGGTGCAGATGCCGATAATACCCAGCAGTGGAGCCCAAGATAAAGGAGGTCTGCGGCACGAGGGGCGCCGCCATCATCCGGATCGACCACGAGATGAAACATTCAATGACGTAGATAGCGGCTCCCACTTGATGATGCAGAGGGATTCGACGACGACCTTCTCCATATGGCTCGCACGACCACGGTGGTGACATTCCCCGTCCCAGAACATTCGATAGCACGGTGCCCACCACCACACTTGAAATGATCATGCCTTGCCCGGGACGGGCGCAAGGCGAGAGGTGCAGAGAAGACTTTGACGACTTAGACTCGGATGATTGTGGGGGCGCTGCCCCACTTGGACTTCTTAGGAGCGGATCGCGAGACGAACCACCCCTTCGATGAGACTTCGCTCGGTCACCACGAGCGCTTGAACCACTGAAGGTTGCGGCCCTTTAGTGAGTGCATCTCCGCCCCATCCTCCGGCTTGCTCCACCATCGACCTAAAGTCGCGCGTGCAAGAGCTCCCATGACATGCCGAAACTCGAGTTGAGCCCTCGGCGGAACCTTTTGGCCTTCTCAAGGTCGTTTTTCGCGACCGATGGCACGAAGCGGATCAAGTCATTGAATCCCGCCTCGCACTCAGCTATGGTCATCTTCCTCGCACGGTGGCAGGCGACCTCCATACACTCCACAAAAGAATCTGGGTAGTACTTCGCCTTGAACTGCTCGGCGAAGATTTCCTAGGTAACAGGACCCTGGCCAGGGGTCCTAGCTGTAAGAACCCCTTCCCACCAGATGTCCGCTTGACCCTTCAACTGGAAAGCCACAAAGCGAGCTCTCATCTGAGAGCTCATCTCTAAGGCTTCAATCGCCTCTCCATGTAGCGCAACCAATCCATGACTTGGACCGGTGTGCCCGAACCATCAAAGGTGTCTGAGACGCAGGCCAACCACTCACGAAGGCCCATTCTTGCCTCCCGTGTCGGCGAACGGCAACAGGGGCAACAATGGTACAGCCAGCAGCAATGCCGCCGGCGCTGACGACGGCAGCGCACGGACTTCCTCTAAGAACTCTTGCAAAGAAGGTGAAGACCTTGCCGGATCTCTAGCTACGGAATGTTCAGCAGAAGTAACCTCTGCACTAGGTGCCTCCTGCTGAACCTCAAGCGGTGGCTCCGCTTGGGCATGACCACGGCCACGACCCCGGCCTCCACGGCCATGTCCACGTCCTCTACCTCTCGGCATATCTGTTCACGACAGACAGCCAATCACACAACTAGCCCACAAACATTCATTTCAACAGCACAAATCATCAACAAAGCTAGCGAAAGCGTAAATGCAATATAAGACCCATCCCCATCCTATGGTGCACCAGTGTGTCAAATTTTTTAATTTAATTGTTAGGCCTAAGTCAATTTTTAGCTGAATAGTAAAACTAAGCTATCAAATTTCTTTACCACGGACCTAACGCCCGCTCGATACCAATCAGAACACCCGCCAGCCACCGGCCAAGATGTTACCACCTCTGTAACTCTTACCACTTCATTAACACAGAGAATTTAAGCCAACATTAAATTTATTTATTTTTCTCGTTCGGATACATCATAGTAGTTCCAGTGATTACTCTAGCCTAACAAAGCTAAAGTACACCGACAAAGCGATACAAAAGTCTTTGCTTTGGTTCGTGCGCTTATCCATGTGCTACTCCCGCCCGTTCGACGCCTTCAACGGTCACCTAAAAACATCAACAAAGCAAGGTGAGTCCACCGACTCAAGTAAGTACAAAGCAAAACAAAGAAATAGCGAGTTCATTCATTATTAGACCATTATTATTCCAATTTCATTATCCACTCTTCCATTCAACCATTTCAAGATCCGTTGGGCTATTCATCATGCACATGCCCCTTTTTTTCATATCCTAATCGATTCTCATCCACCGATTATTATGCATATGCCCACGCACATGCTCATGCACATTCTCAATTCTTTAGCCTATACTACTTATCGGTTATCACTTCCCATCTCTGTGGACTACACCTCACTATCTCAGTAACATTCTACTATCATCACTCTCCATTTCTATGAGCTATACATCACTATCCTCAGTATTCGCTTCATTATTAACTCTTTTATGCAATACAATGCAATCGTAATGCGTCAGAATCGTAGCCTATACCGGTATACCACCCACCGAGGTAGGTCCTGTTGTCTGTGTATGAGTGCAATGCATAATGCAACATGCTTTCACTGTGGCACTTAATCATAAGCAACACTCATCCAAATACGATTAGCACGAAATCATAGGTCACTGTAGAACACGTCACCAAAGACATAAAGATACCAATATTTCACCACAATCCACTGTTCTACCATGTACATACAAGTTTATTATGCTTTTCAACCTATCATGTCTTAACGCTCATCGCTCATCTTTTCTTACTATGCTCCGGAAAAGGTAACCTTACCCCAGTTATTCAATTTTAACCGAAATCACTACCCGATTCACCGCTTTACAATGCACTTGCACGGTTAGCCTCGGGGATGACGCGTGGACGGCTCCGACCCGGGACCTCCACCTGCGCAACACATCCACTCGACTCAACAAAGAAACAAAACAGAGCCGAACGAAGAATAACGACTCTAAGCATAAATCCCACTCGCGTAAATGCCGGGTTTTGAGGACTGTCATGCAGCGCCAACCCACTTTTTTTTCTCTCTTTCTTTTTCTCCTCTTTTCTTTTTCTCCTCTTTTTTCCTTTCCTCTTCTTTTCCCTTCCTTTTCTTTTTTTTCCTTTTCTTTTCTTTCCTTCTCTCTCCTTCTCACCCAATTCGGCCGAATGGCCTTGCCTCCTCCCATTTGCTTTTGGCCACAGGGCCTTATTCCCTCACCCCTACCCACTCTCTCTCTCCCCATTCTTCACCGGCCGAATGGCCTCCCAGAGCGGCGCGCATGGCCGGCCCCCCTCACCGCCGGCGCCCTCCCGCCGCCTCTTCCTTCCTCCTCCACCCCTCTCACGCCTCCTCTCTCCTCCGCCGGCCGGGCCGGCGCGGCGCGGCGGCGCATGGTGGCTCGGCGTCGCCGCCCCCCACCCGCCGCCGGCCCGCCGCCTCGCCTCCGCCTCCTCCGACTTCCCTTCCTCGCGCGCACCGACCGGCCGGCGGGCCTCCCGAGCGGCGCGGCGGCGTGGATGCGCCGGCCGCCGGGATGCCGGCCGCCGCCGCTCTCAACGCCGCCTCCTCTCTCCCGGTGGCTCGCGGCATGGGAGTCTCGGCCAGGAGCGCCGCCGGTGTGGCCCTCTCCCACCGGCCGACCGGCCCAAATCCGCCAACTCCCCGCCGACGGTGACTCCTTCCGCCACCCCGCCTCCTTCACTCTCTGTGTGCATGTGGAGACTCACCTGATTCCTAAAAGAAAATTAGCACGGATGGGGTCGAGGTTCAGCGGCTCCTCCTCTTGCCGTCACGGTCGGCCGCTCCTATGCATCTCCTCCTTCGGCTCCATCTTCTTTCCTGCTCCTTGTGGCGGGCTTTGGGGATGTGCTTGCGTGTTAGCTTCTTGGTTGGCAGGAGAATGAAGTGGAGAGTGGTATGCTACGGTTAGCTTTGTTCCTGTGCTATGCTCTTACCTTGGCTGGAGAATGGATGAGAAAATGTGGGCTTGGTGCATGAGCTAGTTTATATGTGGGCACGGTTGGAGGCTTGCCTTTGCATTGGTGAAATGGAGCTTGGTCTCACGGTTGGGGAATGAAAATGGTCTTTGCTATGGGGTGCTGATTTTATATGGGGCTGCCTTTGCAATAGTGAAATGACCGGATGCCCTCTCACACACTTGGCTGCCCAAGGGCATTTTGGTCCACGGCTATGCTGGTTTTGGGGTTTCTTTTACTGCAGTGGTAAGTCGGTAATAAAGGTAAGGATTTGCTTGGATGATGAACACCGAAACGCGAGACGGTGCCGACCGTCCCTAGGCGGTCCGGGAACCTCTGAGCGCTAAATATGCGGTTCTCTAGACGGTGCCGACCGTCCCGGGATGGTGCAGGAACCTCTGCACGCGACACTAAATCGACACTCTAAAAGGTCGATGGGTCCGACGGCAAAATTCGCTCTTTTTCCCTAATGTCTCCCTTTATGTAGATTTGGGGTATTATAGCAATACATCCTATTCCACCCAACCTTGTCTTCCTTCATGGTATCAGACGTCTAGGTTTAGATCCTAACCCTAGCCGCCTTCACCTTCAAGATCGCGCGCCCGGAGATCTATCTCCGCGGCAGCGCCACCGTTAAACGGCGGATCCTATTGATCCGCCGCCATTGTCGTCGTCATCACGCAGCAGCAGATCAGCCCTCCCTCGTCGCGTTCCCGAGGCTCGTCGCCGGGCCGTCGCCGTCACCCTTCCGGATCTTCGCGCCCGTCTGCGCCGCCGTGGTGGCGGCGGGCTTGGCCGCGCTCGACCCCGAGCCGCCTTGGTGGCGGCCGCCGACGCGCGCCATCCGAGGCGGCGGTCGGCGCGCCGGAAGCTGCGGCGTCGCGCGACCTCCGCACCACGGCGCTCGGCGACCATCCGCCGCGCCTCCTCGCGCAGCTCTGCGACCACCGCTTGAGCCGCGCCTCTTCTCGCCGATCGATCCGCGCCGAGCCGCTGGAGAGGTCCGCCGGGCCGCCGCCGAGAGGTCCGTCCCCATCCGCTTGACGCCACCGCACCGACATCGCCCGGCCTCCGCGCGGTCGGGCTTCCGCCACCGGATCCGTCCGATCCGGCCGCCGCCATCGACCACCGCTTGAGCCGCGCCTCTTCTCATCGAGATCCGCCGCCGAGCCGCCTGGAGAGGTCCGCCGGGCGCGCGCGTCAGAGGTCCGCCCCTATCCGCTTGGACGCCACCGCCTCTGCACCGACATCGCCCCGGCCTCCCCGCGCCAGATCGGGCTTCCCCGCCACCGGATCCGTCCAGATCCGGCCGGCCGCCACCGACCACCGCGCGCCGCCAGGCCAGATCCGACCGTCTGCTGGCCGCGACCACTGCGCCTTGGCGAAGACGAGGACGTGCGCCCGGGCTCCTCCACCGCGCTGCTCAATGCAATACATCCTATTCCACCCAACCTTGTCTTCCTTCAATGTTATATAGTCCATCAAGACTTCATTTTTGCTTCTTCGATCGTCCTCTCAATGTTAACAAGTCATTCAGTTGTCGTTGCATGCATCGGAGATGCAAGCTACTAGATGACTGATCACCAACCTAGGAGGTTCAAGAAATTGACAACCTGAGCCGTAAACAAGGGACTAACCATTAACCACTCATCTCAGCAAATTGAAAAAGGTATCTAACTACTCTTCATCCTTTGTCCATGTTCATTCAGTTAGTCATCCGTACGTAACTATAGCCGCAAAAAACACTAGTAGGACAAATTGACAGTAACTGCTCCGCTTCTGCACATATATTATCTCGCATCAGCGTAATCGAAGTCTCTTGTTGAAGTATACTTAATTCAGTATATAGTATGCTTATGTAACCATCAAATATGGTCAACTCGTAGTGTGTGTACACGCAGGAGCAATGCAGAGGTTGCAAGGCATCAGTTGGCTTTCTTCACTTGGTTGTTTTTCTTTTGTTTCTTGATTGGATTCTTCCCTTAGTTGTTGATAACTACGGGTTGAAGATTTCACCCAATTATGAGGCCCGACAAGTCCAAGCATATGCGCGTATCATGTTGACTTGTCAATTGCAAAAGATATAAAATAGAACTGAAATTTAATGACGCTGCTGATATTTGCTTTTGGGTAGGAAAAATCTGAGGCAGGTGATGTCGTCGGCGAAGACTTCGAAAAGTTCACGTTAACCAATCGAACGCAGACGCTGGGCAAGTCAAGAAATCGGCAAGAATTAGATTTCGTTTGTCCAAAGTTTCCTGTGTTTCTTGTTTTGGGGCAAGAAATTTGCTCGTGTAAAAGCATGCTTATCTGGATAATTTGTTTTGCTTTTGGACTGAAGAATGCATAAGAGGCCCCAGTTTCACTTATGAAGAAGATTCGTAATATGTATGCGCTTGTTTTCCAACAATATTCAGTCGAAGCGTCCAACCTAAAGCAATCCACTTGTTACATATGACCTTAGCAGAACAGGATTGCAAAAACTAGTTATCTCTGAAGGGTGAGAAATTTCAGGCAAGCGTCATGCAGCGTGCTCACGTCAGCCTGCCATCGCGGTGCTTAGCCAAAGAAATTGTTGGACCTGTATGGTAACAGAGGGATAAATGATGGCTTTAAATTTTTCTCTAAGTATTCATCGATTCTTCTCTCTAATATCTATGAGAATCTATGAAGATCAAGAATCCAAAATTCCGAAGATCACTATGTTACAATAATTTTAGTTCGGTGAACAATAAAACAACGGTATTTCAAATCCAAAAAGCAATGTAATTTTCTATCTGTAGATCCAAAAATTTTGAAATTTGAACTAATACTAGATCACTAGATTATAACCTTAAGAACCTATCCCAACAAAAAATCTTAAAAAAAATGAGAGAATCAGGATCCTTTAATTCATAAAGCACTACTGCACTAAAACCGGACTAAAACCACAAATTGAGCAAACATCAAACCTAGGCTTCAAATCACTTGAAATTTGGTATACACTTTCCCTAGATGTTAGAAACTTATTCTAATTAACGATCAAGAAAATCATTTCTAAAGTTCTAACCTTTTTCCGTTTAAAAAGAGGCAAAAACAAAAAAAAATGATGAATATAATTTGCTCGTGGGTGATGGATGGGCAAGATGGCTCTACATGTATTCCCACAGAGGCGGAGCCACACCCCGGGCAGGGTAGGCTTTAGCCCAGGGTGTGGAAAAAATATCTAGTTTATAACCCGGGTAAATTCAGTTCAACCTAGGTAACATTTCATGGTCCAGTTCAGATAGCCTAGATCATTCCACCACTGAGTCTAGGGTGTAATCAAATCTTGGCTCCTCCACTGTATTCCCACATATCACAACAAACTAGAACACCTAAGGAATCTAGGTAAAAACACCTGAATTAAGAAATCACTCGGACTTATCACGCATATCAATCACAATAAGAGCAAATCAGCCAAAACAAGAGTAAATCAACTAAAACAAGAGGGGATCTATGAGAGATGAACAAAATTGATATTTTGCTACTTGAGGATAAAAGTTTTACAGCCGCTCTACCTAGAGGACAAGAATGCATACCACAACACTAACATTTCTCAAACCTTAACCTTAAAACACTTGATTTCAATGGGTAAAATTATGATAGTTGGATAGTTAACTTGCAAGTCTTTATCTTAACCCATTAAATAGACAAAGACAACTAGCCTTATCTAACTCTAATGGATACTATCTACTTAGGATAAATAGGAGAACCCACTAACCCCCACATAACATGGATTTTGCTCACACAATACACTTATACACACTTTTCAAAGCACATAACTTTGAATCCACTAAGTTCTTAGTCTTTTATTCACTTGATCATCTTAGCTCCTCCTTGACTTAAACTATCTTTACAAACATCATGTTTTTGATACAAGATAATTTCTAGTATTTTGTCAACTTATTAAAATATATTTTCTTAACCCGGTCTTTATCTTCTCTTGCAAGCAATCGTCATGATTGTCACATATAGATGCACCGCTAACTTAGCACATGTAGGTAAGTCTCTCCCGTTTCAGTTCCACCAGACCACACTTCACTTAGACCAATCAAGCCACGTGGTGCAATCCGTCGCTTGAATTTTTCTTCAACATTTCGCACATTCCTTGTGCCATGCTTAAGCTCAGATATCTCATCCACTATTCTTAATTATTCTGGGTGTCGACTTCTTTATAAGTATAGTCCCGATTCTCGCCATTGACTATGGTTGACTCTACGTGCATCTACACATCCAAAGACTAATAAATCATTTTCAGACACAAGTTTTTCACAACATGACGTATATGAACTAAAACATGCATTATGTCACATATATATAAAGACCTAGTTTAAATCAAATTATCTCATGACTTAAATTTTTTAAAATCATCTATTTTGACTGCCACCTCTGCAAGTTGTTTAGATTTTAGAAAAATCTATAAATTTACAAAATTCTAAATTTTCATTTTTTTAAATTGATAATAATTCATCACAATAGAACCTTTGGACCTTTTCACATGGTACTTCAGAAACCATCTCTCAACTGGGGATTTTTCTTTTGCGTCTTTCTCTATCTTCTCATTTAGAAATTTCTTAAAATGATCCGATAGGTACAGTCGAAGCAAGCATTGAAATGTCATACGTTACGAGCTGAAGACTCTGATTTTTCAAGTCATGGGGGTGACACAAGTTTCCACTCGGAGGTCGGAGGCCCGACCGCTAAAAAACAGCCAGCATAGAGAGAGCGTACGGTGGCGTAGTCCGGCGTGCCAATCACGGCGTTGACATTGCTAGGAAAGATGCGCGCTTAGAAATGACGATGATAGGAAGATCGAGAGCTATCCGAGCAAACATCATGTGATGTCTCTTTGTAGCAAATTCCGTACTTGAGTTCCCAGCAAATGATCTCCTCCTAGTCAAGATTCAAGAAGCCTCTTGCCATTTTTCTGACAGAAGGCAGTGCAAGGAAGAAAGTTTCAAAGCATCATGCAACCAGTCCTACTGTACTGCATCACATGAATGGTTGTGACAGGACGGCCAACTGAAGAAGCTTGTGTATACAGTTGCCGGGCGGTGGAAGGGGAACCATTGTGAGCCGCTGCCGCTCTAAGCGCGCGCGCGCGCCGTAGGGCACCCCCGGTGGCTTCGGACCCTGAGCCGGCGAGCAGCGTCTCCGACGCTACAACAGAGGAGGATGTGGCCATGTCTCTCGTGATGCTGCCTCGGGACTCGTGGACGCGCTCCAGATTCGAGCAGTGTATAACACTGTACTAACAGGCTAGATATTGATCTCCTGGCGCTCTCCAGTGAACGAGCCCGAACCCAGCCAGCGGCTGGCTACGCCCCTGCCCACTGGCCCGTCTGAGCTCCGGCAGCCGGTACCAGTGCGACGTCTGCAAGAAGGTTTTCCGGTCGTACCACCCCCTCAGTGTCCACCGCGTGAACCACAAGAAAGGCAGGGGCGGCTGCGTACAGCCTTCGCCGCCACTTCCCTACCGCGCAGAAGATGTCGCGGCGCCCATCGTCCATGAGCCATGAGTGCCTGCTTCCGCGTGTTCGACTCTGGTCAAGCTTTGGGCGGTCACAAGCGATCGCACATGTCGTTGGCGGCCTCGTCATCTACGATCCCATCGGAGCCAAAGGAGAATTGGGGCGGCAGCTTCGGGTCTATCGATCTAAACCATCCGGTAATTACGGAGGACGGTTGCGAGCTCTCTACCCTTACAATTACTAGAGGTTTATGCGTCAGTAAGTCGCAAGCCCGCTCCAGAAGTACGAGCTTCATTTTCATGACAAAACTTCACAATCAATGTAGATAAACAGAATACACCCGTAGCACTAATGGCGATCGCTCAGCATTGTAGCTCCAACACAAATTACGATCAAGTGACTACATTGATAAACTTTACAATCAAGTGATACCACTGTGCCAGGGACTCAATTGCAAATTTTGAATCATTTAAGATCCTCCACAAACAACAAAGGACCAAAGTTTAATATACTGAACTTGGCAGGGGCCGCGCGGACGCGTACCCCCTCTACCACAAATTATGACGTCCACTCTCCCACTTGGGGAGATGGTAGACCAACACGCTCACCAAGTGCAATGTGAGCCATTGATCTAGGCCACGAGCCTTCTTGATCGCCCGTAGACCCCGTCCAGGTAAGTATGTTGAGCAGGCGGCCTTAGCCTCTGTTATATAGCCTTCTCTTCCCCGCGAACCCCTCGCGTTAGCGGTGTGGTACTAAATGGAGGCATCGGCTCTTTCTTTCCGTGCGCGATTGGGCCGGTTGAGAAGCTGCTGCTGCTTATGAAGTTGGGCCTTAAGCCGGCACAGCCCAAGAGCGCCAAAGCTTGAGCCCCCGCGAATCTGAGCCTACAAAATCTCTTCTTCTAACTGCCGCTTGCCGTCTCGATTCCCATGTCCTCGTCGGCAGCGGTGGAGGAGGAGGGCGCTGCCGTAGCGATGGGTGGCGAAGAGGCAGTGGCGGAGACGAAGCCTGCCTCCTCGAGTTCCAAGGATGAGGACGAAGAGATGGACGACTATGACTCGGACGACGTAGACGAAGACTCCGAGGAGGAGGACGGCGACGACGAGGATGAGATGGGTGTCGAGCAGCGCGAGGACGGACGCGGCGTAGCTACGGATTCATCGACTGCAGTGAAGGCGGAGAAGGTGGCGTAAGCGGGTGACGGCGTGGAGTATTCGGAGCAGCCGCCGGTGGCCATTTGCTACGTCTGCATGGAGCCCTGGACCTCCGACGGCGCGCATCGCATCTGGTGAGACCAGAATTCTACACATAGTCAATGTGTAATACTGTCTTACTCTAGATCAGTGCGTGCGCGCAAATTAAAGGAGATTGAAACTTTTACTGCTCCCCTGCCCCCTTGGGCGCTGAACATGATGTGCTCGATGAAATGCCTGCCCTGAAGAGAGCCGCGCAGACGCATGCAAATGACTTCTCCTGATTTAATCGCATGTTGTTATGCAATGTCGTCAGATGGGACATCTCATCTGGGAGAGGCAAGGATGACTGCGATCAGTAATTGGTATAGAAGCATTTTATTCCAGGTTTTGGCCTTTTGGGTTTTGTTGGGAACAAATGGAATTCTTTATGTTCCAGAAGACAAGGATGATTTCTGCGTAGCATTTAGGTTGCTTTATTATCTCCAATTCATGTTAGGAATCATCGCAGGCAATTTTTTCCTCGCAAAAAAAAAAAACATCGCATACAATTTGTTCATGAGAAGATAATATTACAGCCAATCAATTTGGGAATCGTACACATAGCTGCTTAATAGTGAGGAGATTTAGGTGCATGTAAACAATGTGCATGTGTAGTTATGAAAGTGGCATGCACTGATATTTCATCGGTGGTTGATCAGTAGCTCGCATTGGAATTATTGAGGTTACTAATCACCGCCTATGTGTTACTTGCAGCTGTATTCCTTGTGGACATGTGTAGGGCAGATCCTGCCTGGACAAATGGCTGCGACTGCTGCGGGAGCAGCACAGCGAAGGTATGTTGTTTCTTCTCATTTCGAAATTATAGCTGCCTTTTTTTTAAAAAAAAAGAAATTATAGCTGCGCCCATATAGTTGTTATACCTGTGGTACTACTTTTGATCTGATCATCTCGCTTTCACTCTATTTTCAGTGCCCTCAATGCAGTCAGATGTATGAGCGCAAGCATATTATCAATCTCTATTCAACAGAACATCTGTGGAACGATTGCTGCCATAAAAAGGTTTGGCTTCTTTTCTCATTTCTTTTAGGGAAAATATCTACTTAATCATAATTTGCCGATCCCATTATGGCATGTCATTAAAGCTATATCGACTCGTTAACACGGCTGAACTTGTTAAGTTGTGGCCACCAATGCAAGTCTACAAACAGTGCTAGTATATCCAAATTAGCCAAGGCCGGACTTGTTAACTTGTTAAACTCTGGATTTTGACATTTAACAAGCTCTTATGCCAGGAAATTGCGAAATTCAAGCAATCTGGTGTTGACAGGATTCTCCTGGCACGCAAGCGACATTCCCAGAACGTGCATGAATGGATTGAGAAGGTGGTTAATGATCAAGTTGAATGAAGCTCGATAAGGTGCTTGGAGATAAAATTGCAACGGAGAAATGTAGGCTTGAAGATGGTGAAGATGGAGGAGCAGCAGGGCGCATCAGCAACAGAGCTGATGGATTTCTTGATACAGAATTGGCACTGCATACCTCGTCGTAAACCACCTCTTAAAATGATTCGATAGGTACAGTCGGAGCAAGCATTGAAATGTCACACGTGACGAGCTGAAGACTGTGATTTTTCATGTCATGGGGGTGACAAGCTTCCTCTCGGAGGTCGGAGGCCCGGCCGCTAAAAAGCAGCCAGCAGAGAGGGCGTACGGTGGCGAAATCCGGCGTGCCAATCACGGCGTTGTCATTGCTAGGAAAGATGCGTGCATAAAAATGACGATGATAGGAAGATCTCGAGTGTTATCCGAGCGATGTCCCTTTGTAGCAAATTCCGTACTTGAGTTTCCAGCAAATGATCTCCTCCTAGTCAAAGCATCTTGCCACTTTTCTGACAGAAGGCAGTACAAGGAAGAAAGTTTCAAGCACCATACAACCAGTCCTACTGTACTGCATCACAGATTCAGAGACACACATGAGTGGTCGTGACACGACGGCCAACTGAAGAAGCTTGTGTATACAATACAGATCGAGCAGAACAATTGGGAGCCACATGAATATGTTTTTTTTCCTTTGCAATATCCATATATAACGGTGTTTTCCCCTATTTTTATTTATTTTACTTTAATTAAACATTAATCAACAAAACTAACAGTCGCTTCAGTACCATTACACTTTAGAACATGGCTATAAAAAAATTGATATACCAACATTGGTTTCAAATTAACCTGGAACTTGCTCATATTGGAGCTGCTCCAACCGGCTCTGGCTTACGGCTTCAGGCTTCGGTAAGCCAGTAGTCTATTGGAGTGGGTGGGCTTCTCGCGCGTGGACTACGTAAGCTATAAGCCCGTAGCTCCCCACATGCGACGGATCAATCCCACCCCCTCCCTTCTTTTCCGCACTCAGAGGCGGTGGTGCGCATTGTCTCCCTCCTCCTCTTGATAAGCGAGCCGCTCCGCCCACCGTGGCGAACGCCACAACATCCTGATCCGCACAGGGTGCTCGGGCCCGTGGTTGTCGACATCGCCAGGAAGCTCCTCTCCCCGTCTGCGTCGCATTCTCCGTCGTTTTGTCCCAGATCTGATGTCGTCCCCGACCTCTGCGTCCAACCATGGTGCGGCTCGCTCAAATGAGAGTATGCACCCTAGGCCGGTGCTCCCCTCACCCATTAGCTCACGCAATCTATGGCTCCGAAGAAGGCCGCCGTGAACAGTGAGAAACAGTTAACAATATGAATCTGGTTGAAATAGTACTGTGTTGGATTTGCTACCAGGGGCGGATCCAAAGAGGATCCAGTGAGGGCACAGGCCGCCACTCAATTCGCAGAAGTCCAAGTATATAGCCTAAGATTTAATACTAGTGCCCCCACTCAGCCCAACTAAAAGGCCCTCACTCATCTGTGATTTATCAAATTGATGAAGGAAGCCTTCATTTTGCCCTCTACTAAAAGGCCCAGGTATACTTGACTTTGTGGGTGTGCCCCTCTTAGATTTTGTCCTGGATCCGCCCCTGTTTGCTACAGTTCGTTCTCGGTTATGTGAACAGTGTCGCTACAGTACTGGCCTCGCACATGGCTTGTCCCAACTGGCCTTCGGCCCTTAGGCCGTTCGACCTGGCCCAAGCTAGCTTGGCCTTCGTCTTCCTCAAGCGCGCACAGTGCGCCCGAACAGAACTGATGCGCACTCCGGAGAGGTTCTTAGTGGCAAGAGAACATACTAATGGGCTTAGCAACGTGATGGGGTTCCATTTTTTTTAGGTTGGCAGGGTCTCTAGATGGCTAGAGTTGGCCGATGGCGAGAGGGGCTCATCGACGATCTCCCATGGCACGGCGGCGTTTTGGAGGGTAATGGTTGAGGTGAAGGGCGCTAGAGCATCTAGGGTTCATGGTGAAGGTCGTTGCAATGACGATTTAAGCTCTAAGGGCTCATGGAAAGCTGTCCACAGTGAGGTGCTCCATCTGGCCATGGAGCTCATCACCGGTAGTCTACGGGCAAAGAGCTGCTAGGGCGAGGCCAGAGTTGTGTTCGCGAGATCCTAGCGGTGCTATGGCTAGGGTTAATTGAGTTTTGGTGGAGGTTTTCGCAGAATTGGTTTCTTGCCTTACCTTTCGGCTTACGGTGGCGACGGCGAGTTCTTCAATCAGAGGTGGGAAGCGAGGGGTTAACTGGCTGTGGGGTTGCTAAAGGAGCAATTAGCGAAGCCTTGGCCGGATTTTATAGCGTTGGGAAGGTGGTGGGAAGCAGTAGCAGCCGGCTGTGGCAGCAGCGCGTGGGATGCGGCGGTGGGGTTAGCAACGTGATGGGGTTCCATTTTTTAGGTTGGCAGGGTCTCTAGATGGCGCTAGAAACCTAAGCCAAAATGAGCGAGGCCAAAGTTTGAAACTGCTGCATGCAGTATTGCAGTACAACACTAGCATTAGTCAGCTTAGTTTTCAACTTGTAACCAAGCGTAACTATTTGTTTCGTGTTACTCTATTAGCCTACAATCACACAACTCAAACCACTCGTGCACGAGCAGACAAGCTAGCATAGGCTTATTTCATTCTCCATTCGATGCATGCGTGCCTAGATCATCAGAAGAAGGCCCTGAGGGCCGCCGGCGCGAGGTGAGCTGTGGCCATGGCCGCCATGGGGAAGCGGCGGACGTGGAAGGAGAGCAACGCGAGTGAAGCAGACCAAAATTTCGACAATTTTGAATTCTCATGAATTTTGACCGAATTTTGATTTCTTACCTAATTCAGAAATTTTCCGGCCGAATACGCTTTCTTCTTTTCATTTCTAGTCTCCTCCAACCACTGGCGCCCTCGTGAAATCCGTTTCCACCCCTAGCCAGCCAACCAGCCGCTTCCTATTCGCCGTCGCCGTCTGCACCTTCGTTTACACCACTACTGCAGCCCGTCAACCCACCGTACCTTGCCTTGCCGCACCTCTGACAGCCCCTTAATCGCCCGTCACATCGCTCGACCACGCGCCGTGGCCGCCCGACCCCGTTTTCTCACCACTGCCACGATATGCTCTCCCTGGGCGACCCGTGCGTCCGCCCTTGAATGTTGTCGCTCGTCAGCTCGCCAGCCCCGAGGAAAACGTCGGAATCGAGGCACCAACGCGCCTGCCAACGGCCAACGAAAAAAAAGGATGTTTTTTTAAAGTTAACTAAAGCGACTTAGACTTTGTGTGCTCAAAATGGTTGAATTTTGAGTGGTTTATAGCTGAAAAGCACTGTAGCTAGCTGAAAAAGTACTGTAGCTGATGGTGGCTTATTTGGTGTAATTAAATTTAAAAAAATCAAAAATAGAAAAACAGGTTAGCCTATCCTGAACAGTACAAATGAATATAGGAAAAAAAAGAACCGACAAAAAAACTTAAAAAACCGAAAAACTAAAAAAAGATGAAATTGTTGAATAGTAAAAAATAAACCAAAAGTCTAAGTCGTTTTGAACGGGTTGTTGGGTCTTTTTTACACTAGGCCAGGGCCATTATCCTAATTAGCCCCTTGATGCCCATCTCTATTGACCATTAACTTCCTGGCCCTTCCGAAAATGCATCTACAGATGTACTCGATTCGATCGACACAATTGCAAACTTGTAGTTGCTCACGAGTTTCACTGGCATATCTGACTCGTTGGGCTAACCAGGCGCTGTTATCTGGGCCGGAAAGCTTGAGCGGCTGGAAAAATGCACCACGATTTCATGCAACCTTGAGTTTGAGCCCAATTGCCCAAGTATACATAAACTGGGGCGCGGCGGGCGACGATTGATGACATTGTAATGACGATAGCCATGTCATCATCGGCTTAAAAATAGTGCGCCATCCCTTATCAAATACTGTTTGACATTACAAAATTGGGATGTTCGAAAATATAAGAATTTTAAAACTTTTTAATGCACTTTGTTGACGTTCGGATTTTCTAGAATTTATTTAAGCTTTTCTAAAATTTTGTGTTATGCAAAATAATACAAGAAAAAATATATAATAAATAATAATAATAACAATAACAACAACAACAATAATAAAAGGATGGAAAATTGGAAGCAGTAAAATTTGAATTCAAATTCTAAACTCAAATTCAAACCCAAAACCGAAATCAAATTCAGCAAAAAAATCGTTGGGTGCGGCCTATTTTCCTTCTTTTCCCTCTCGGCCGACGCCAGCCCAACTCCCGGCCCACCTCTTACTAGTTGGCATGTTTCGAGTTTTGCCCTCGTGCGCGTAATATTGTAATAATGTTGCTCGTGTCTTGGCGGTAGTGTCTTGACCAACTGAGCCGGCACTATCCTAGCTCAACGGAAAGCTTTACCATCATCAGACTTTCAGACTAACTGCCAAAGTATACATAAACTAGGAAATAATGGGGGCATTGCGGGCGAGTGGCGACGATCGATCGATCATATTGTAATGACTGCAAGGAAGAATAACCGGCCAGTAGCCAACCATTGGCGCTTTAAGTATCACCTAACCCGTGGTGCGTAAACCTTTGGCCAGATCATATTTGCCTCACTTTTCTATCGCAGCGCCTTCTCATCTGTACCTGTTGCAGTAGCCTCATTTTTCTATTGCGGCGCCTTCTCACCCGTACCTATTGCAGTCTCTATCTCTAGCTCTCTCTATATATGGCTGCTCGAGCTCACCGAAACTAGCAGACACACGACTAGCAACCCTTGCATAGTGATTGTACTCCACAGATATAAGCTGCAGCTAGCAGAGCCCACAATGGCAGCTCCTCCTCCTCCTCCGGCACCATTGATGAACAACGCTCGAGTCGACGCCGGCGACCCGGCTGCCGATCTTGATGTCCGTCTGGAGCGGCGGCTCCACTTCTACGCCGCTGTGTACATGATGCTGGGCGGCTCCTTCCTCCTCCGCGCCGCCGTCCCTCAGGCGGCCGACAGCCATGTCGTCATTGGTTTCCTGCTGTGGACGGCGGCCGTGGCACTCGCGCTGCTCTCCTTCCACCTCCGCCGCTTCCCCGTGGCGGCCATGGCCGCGTCTCGCCTCGCGCAGGCGGCCCTCAGGGCATTCTTCTGATAATCTAGGCACGCATGCATCGAATGGATCGAAAGACATGAAATAAGCCCCTGCTAGCTTGTCTGCTCGTGCACGGGTGGTTTGAGTTGTGTGATTGTTGGCTAATAGAGTAACACGAAACACACAGTTATGCCATGGTTGCAAGTTGAAAACTAAGCTGACTGATGCCACTGCTGTACTGCAATACTGCATGCAGCAGTTTCAGACTTTTGGGTGTTTTTACAACCATTATTTTCCAGGCCCTTCGGAAAATGCATCTACTGATAAGTCGTTTCGAAAAGACTAAATCATTTCGAAAAAACAATGAAAAAGTCATCCGTTTATTTATTGGGAGAAAGCCATCAACTGAAATGAATAGGGCTTTTTTTTCAAGTTAACTGAAGCGAGTCACGCTTTGTTGGGTATGTTTACACTGGGCCAGGGCCATTATCCTAATTAGCCCCTTGAGGCCCATATCTATTGACCATTAATGTCCTGGCCCTTCCGAAAATGCATCTACGGATTTACTGGCATATCTGACTCGTTGGGCTAACCACGCGTTCTTAGTTGGGCCGGAAAACTTGAGCGGCTGGAAAAATGCACCACGATTCCATTCAACCTTGAGTTTCAGACTAACTGCCAAAGTATACATAAACTAGGAAATAATGGGGGCACAGCTGGCGACGATTGATCAGATTGTAATGGCTGCAGCCATGTCATCATCGGATACATCAGCGGTTCGAAGAATCGCTAGCCATTAGCGCTTTAAGTATCACCTAACGTGAGCGAAAGGGCCTTTAGCCTGATGGTTAGAGCGCCTCAGTAGCACTCCCAAGTCCTGAATTCGACTCCTAATAGGAGCGAATTTCAGGCTTAGGTGGAAAAAATCCCCTCGCCTGCTACCACACCAAAGCACACGGTCAAGAACCCGCCATGGCGTTGATCCAAAGGATCCGCTGGTCGCTCTCACAAGGTCGGGCGTTGGTTCCGGTGTAAGAGTGGAGCGAGGGCTCGAGAGGTTTTCTGGTGCGTGAGAAGACCTTCTTCTTAAGTAATACCGGGATTCTTCCCCGCAGGTCGAGTTTTTTTTTTAAGTATCACCTAACGTGCCTATTGCAGTCCTAGCGGTGTAGACGAGTACTGGTTCAGTAGATTGCTTTCGAAATCATTCTCATTTGCGGCAAAACTCATGCAACAATGCTTATGTTATCGAAAAGCTGGAATTGTGTCCACTGTCTGGTGATTGAAATCTTGGCAGAACAAGCTAGTTATACTTGGTTTTGGACTAGAACGATTGTATGAATAGTTCACTTTACTCACCGTTTAAATTTGGTTTTTATAAACTTGACATTTTTGCTGGTATCCTCGTCAAGGCAGCACCAGCAATTCTTGTGAATTACTCCTTCCGTTCTTTTTTCCTAAAATCCGTAGACCATTAATAGATTCAAAATTATTTAGATTGGCTATACGAAAGTTATATAATTAGATTTATCGTTAAAAATATTTTCATAATATTATAATTTTGTTAATATATTTTAGTATAAAATTATAAAAAATAATATCAAAGTTATATGTTAGACCATAAAAAATAAAAAACGTGAAGTACAAACGTCCAGAGGGAGTAGGAGATATCGTTGTTTGGGTAAGCTTTTGTTTACGGTAAGCTCTTGTTTGGCTTGACTAGTCATAAGTTGGCAAACGTAGTTGCACCCTGTATGATTGTTAACGCATCAGTTAACTGCGGCTGATGGATATCTTTACTATTATAAAAGAACGGGTTGGTGATTATATGTTCATTTTTCTTCAACTATTCTGTTCTCTCAACTTCTCACACTTTTCACTATTCTTCACTTTTCAACCGATCAGAGCAACTCTCTTCTATAGCACGATTATCTGTATATTCAATGAATTTCGTTACAACGCATATATACATAACTAGAATGATGTAAAATTGAAACGGAATTGGTCTGAGATGTCCAAGCCCAAGTAGCTGTGACAGACAGTTCTTCCCAACTTCCTTTTCTGAGCTGAAGTAGATCAGTTGCATGTGGTGTCGTATTAGTCACTGTTTATTTTCACGCCACATTAGTCACTCTTCGGCCCTTGCAGCACAGCGACTCCGGATTTGCGACATGGCCCGTGCGTTCTTGGAGATTTGCGTGTAGCAACGGGTACTACTGTGCTAGCGTACTCTTCATGAAGCCGGAGCACCGCTTTCTGACCATGAAATCAGATGAGGGTCGCTGCGTTGGGTCAGGGACGCCTGGGCTCATGATAGGATGAAGCATCAGCCCTGAGCCATGCAGGAATGCCATCGGTCCATCATCTTCACGTTGTGACGCTAGGTCTCGTAGAGTTGTTTCGTCACGTTGGGTCGGTTGTCGGGTAGAATTCGTTTGTTGCGATCATGCTATTTGTATTTGTGCCATGGACCGATCGAGGTTGTTCTGTGCGTCGGACAATGATCGTGCTATTCGTACTTGTGCCATGAACTGAGGCTGTGGGCTCGGTATGTACGCTTTTCGTCTGTATTGCGTGAACCGAGAAACGCCGTGTGTGATGCAGTTGCTCTGTGATGCTTTGAGGATCATTGCTCTGTGATGCAGCTGTGTGGTTTGTGCTGGCTGCATTGGCTCGATCCTATGTTTTTTATTGCCTGTGTGCTGTTCGGTTGCTTTGACGATCATTGCTCTGTGATGCAGGTGTGTGGTTTTGTTAGTGCTAGCTACACTGGCTCGGCCCTCTGTGTGTGTGTGTGTTTGCCTGTGTGCTGTTCGGCTGCTATGTGTTTAGTGCTGATCATTTTTGCATGTTTTCACGGCCGTGCTGTTTCATTCGGTGATGCAGGTGTGATCGACACAGCAAGGGGTGTGGGCTTGTCCCAATTTCGCAGATGAACATGAAACAAAACCAAAATTTTAAAATTAATTTGAATTCTTGTTTGGATTTGATTTTTTGTAAATCCTAGCCAAATTCCATATCTATCTCAGCCACCCAAGCCTCAATCTACATGCCGCATCGTTTCCTTGAACCATTTTCGTGCGGGCACTGTTCACAGACTGAAAATATTATCGCCGCCTAGGGGTGCAAACGGAACGGATACGGACGAATATTGCTTATTCCGTATCTTTTTCCATATTTTTTTTGTCGGAGTCGGACACAGACAGTGCCGGATACGAATACGAAGCAAATACATCCGCTCCGAATACGGTTAGTTTCGGTCACGAATATTTAATCCGATAATGCGCGAAAGCAAATTTCACATGGTGGCAAAGATAAATTAAGCAAACTAAGATCTAATACGAGTATACTAACGTTGCAACAGCCACCGAAACAAGCAATCTTATATAAATAAATGATGCTACATTTTAAGAAGAGTCGGAGATCCCACCTGGCCGGTGGAGAGGCCAGGTATCCGACTGCGTTTCCGTATCCAGTAACTATCCGGGTAACTATCTGGTAACTATCCAGGAATCTATCCGGTAACTATCCGGATAGTTCCGTATCCGTCGGATAATGCTTGTTTCGAATCCGTTTCCGTATCCAATAAAAAATATCCGAATCTGTTTCCGTATCCGATAAAACCTTCGGATATCCGAAAATTTTCTCCGAATTGTATCCGAATTAAAACAGACGGACGGTCGGTCGGGAAATATTCGCTCCATTTGCACCCCTACCACCGCCTGATCTTTTCGCCGCTGCCCCTTCCCGTTACTTCTTGTCGTTGCCACGCCCCTGCCAACTGGTCAGAGCCCGTACCACCTCGTCTCTCTTGCCTTTGACACCTCTTAATTGCACCGGCAATGCGTCAGCCTAGCCAGTAGAACTCGTCGCCGCCATGGCTCTTCCCGCACTCTGTTTTCTTCTCAACCAACTGCTTTGTGCTGCAAACCGCCTTGTCGCCCTGCCAACCACTGCCAAGTTAGTGTACGACAACCCTGACACTTGGCACACTTCTTGATGGCCACAGCTCTCACCTGGTCGAGCCGTCATGGTAAATTCACCGCAATTGTCCAAGTTCGCTCTCTCTACCCTCATCCTTTCATTGTCGACCTAACTCGCCTCTGACCGCTTTTGACCGCCGCAAATGTTGTGCCTGAGACAACCCGTACCTCCCCTTTGCCAGCTCAAGTCACTGTACACCTTTTCCTTCGTTGTTGTAAACCTCACCCCACCGCCTTGCCGACCACCCTTTTCTCTCTGCTCTTACTCACATACCATCGCCTCGCCGACCTCCCTGCTCTTTCTCTGCTCTCATTCTCACAGTCGCCGCCTGACACACCACATCACCTTTTGACCGCCGCAATGCCGCGCCGAGGCAGCCTATACCTCCCTTCTCCTAACTGCGCCGTGCCCTTCCGCACCTTCCCGACCTCTGCTACACGTCGCCGCCACCTTAACCCCGACCCTGTGCTGAACCACCATGGGATGGCCATAAAAGCCCGAGACACCCTCCAGACATCGCATAGACGTCCAGTGAGCCACTACTACACCCCAATTAGGTTTTCGATCGGAGCCTCGCTGATGATCACCCGAAGACCTCAAAGTAAGCCAAGCCTCAATTCCATTTATTCAATCGATTACATTCCAATTGCCTTTTCCTATAGCACATTTATGCTCTTAGGATCACCACCGAACCACTGCCTTAGCCCCTTGAGCCCCTTACTATGCTAGCGAGCACGGCTGCCTGACCTTGAGATCTCACCGTGGACAGCTCATCTTGGCCATCTCCAACCACACCCCAAACCCAAAAATAGGATCCTCATGACCCCAGGAACCCACCCATGGTCATCGATTGTTGTTTCGACCACGGATTCTCCAACCGCATTCCCGCCTGAAATCTCCGACCGCTTCCCTATTTGAACTCTTCGACCGCTCCCTTGTTTGAACCCTCCGACAACCCTATAGTCGAGAGAAACTTCAACTGTTCCGCTTCGAGTCCTATGCAACACCACTCGGACGCCGTCCGATGTTCTCAAGCCACTCACACATCATCTGATGCTCTTAAGCCACCCAGACGTCATCTAATCCCCACAACTCATACAACATCCGATCTTCATCGACTTCACACTTGACTACTCAAGAGTCATCGTTATAACCACGCTGTCGTTATGACCATGTTATGGTTTACAACCACGTTGTCGACCGTGCTGTGGTTTACGACCACACAAAATACTCGGTCAGTAGTCGTAACTCGATTATGACCACGTCTTCCAGCTCCACAAACACTTCAACTCATGAGCACGATTTGTGCCAACAGAGACCACCCGAGTACTCGTAGAGTTCTCCGAGTACACAGTAACAACCTAGTGAACAGTAAAACCGCGATGAATAATACCAAACCCGTTACTGTTCATGAAACCTCAAAATGCATATATACATCTATTTTGATCGTTTCGAACCCGTCTATCCATTCCTCAACTTCGTTTTCCCATACCAAACTCTTATAATCCCCAAACCTATATTATTTGATTTTTATGGATTTTATTTTTTTTCTTCCTAGCTCAATCATTTGAGCATGGAATTGATTTATCTTCTTTTGATTTACGGTAGACATTGAAGATCAGCGAGTTCAAGAAGAAGAGGCTTAAGTACAAGCACTTAGTTAACCAGTACAACTGAGCAGTCGTGTAGGTTCCTAGCTATGTTGTGCTTGCTCATTTGTTCTCTGCGACCAACCTACAGTACACTGCCAGGCACCAAAACTCAAGAGCTAGAGAATGCAAGACAAGGATCTGTATCAGTATCACCCTGCAACATCTTATTAAACACAGAACCTGGTGCAGTGGATGGCATGCACCAACTCCTAGGGACAGATCAGGTGCAGTGCATACGATGTGCAGCGCAGACACACTAGCCTCGCTGGCAAATGCATGCCATGTATTTCTCTGGCAAACGCAAATGTGCACACTGCAGCATCTTATGCATTTCATCTCGCAATGCATTTCTACAAACATCAGAACTGACAATGAGTCGGCAAACTTCGCCGACCGGTCGAAAAGAGGAAGCAGCTGGGAAAAAAAACCGCATTTCCTTCTTTGCAATGAGAAGCACAAAAATAGAACTGCGAGCAACAGGGGATGAACAATATTTATTGTACATAAAATAACAGTACAATATTATGAAAATACTGAAAAATAAATAATTAAAGGACAAAAATAGTGTGATGGAACTGCGAGGATGATAGCAACCACACTGCGTGTGCATATCAAGCTCATCACTTGAGCGTACTTAGGTATTCAGTTCCGGAATGACCACTACATAGCCCTTTCGTACTTTCAAGACTATGTGTATGTACGTAGAGAGTGCTAGCATGTATACACCAAGTGCCTCTCCTATTTTTCTCCTTTTTTCTTTGTTGTGAACTCCATTGCTTTAATGGAAGGCACAGCTATACAGTGACGGTTCAGTTCAGAAAGATGCTCCTGAGATTGCACGTATCAGCGTACGACAGTGACGGTTCAGTTCAGAAAGATGCTACTGAGATTGCACGTATCAGCCTACAATAAGATTATATGCACATATATTATCTAGACTTAAATAATATCCACAGTTTATTTTTACCGTAGTCACTTGTTTGTGAATATTCGTGATCCTGCCTTTTGGCTTACAAATTCCGCTTCCTCTTTGTATTGTAATTATTTGGCCTAACAGCCCTTATGTAATCAATAATTGGACGTGATGTATTTAAACTATGATATGTATGATTAATATATAGTATGATTCAAATAATATATGAAATGATTTAGTAATGTATCTATAAACACTATTTACTGATTCAAAAAATAGTGCGATGGAATCGCATAAGACTCTAGATTATAAAATCCAAGTCCAACATTTTGGTATCTTGTCTTGAGGAAATGTTGGAATTTTAGTAAGATCAATGTGACACTTAGATGAATTAGGTTCCTAAGATCCTCAGCAAGGTGTATGCAAAAATTTAAATCATTTATATATTTATTGTAAGGATATGACTATTTCACAGGCGACTGAAATTTTTTTATCTCTCAGTCATCTGAAGTTACACTCTCAATCACCTAAAGTTGCAGACAATTTTTTGAACGGGGGCTGCAATTTCAAGTGATTGAGAGTGCAAATTCTGATGCACTCTCAATCACCTAAAGTTGCAGGTGATTTTTTTGGAGGAGGCTGCAGATTCAGTTGATTGAGAGTGCAATTTCAGATAACTGAGAGATAAAAAAATTTCAATTACCTATGCAATAGCAAAACTGTTACCGTAAAGATTGCACCATTTTTTTTTTGTTTTGATTCAGGCTTCTTCTAGTTTTAAAAACGAAGGTGCAGTCCGACCGCCCCTAGATCTACAGTTCAACCGGAGGCCGGTCAGACTGTTCTTCTCCGGCGATTACAAAGCTCGACCAATCCAATCGCTGACACAGAGTGATCCAACCGATGTTAAAATTAGTTTGCTACCGTACTTTTGTGATTTCTTTGTTGATGAGATCCGATCTTCTTAATTTCCAATAGTTAGTGAAATAGTCAGAATACCTTTTGAATATTAAATTTGAAAGTCATTCATTCCCCTCTTATTAGCGCATCGGTTCCAACACACCAGAAGACGGGTTGTCCCATGGGAGATTTGTAAGGTAGTAACGGTACAGACTGGCGTTGCGTCTGATTAAACTAGCAAAACTAGAATAGCAGAGGCAGACCGCATTGGCAGCCCCGGTGATGGCCAGCAGAAACCACCAAATGGCTACTCTAAACAGTAATAACAAGATAAGAAAGCACGAAACATCTCCGGTTTAATCATTATCTTAAACTCAATCCATATCAAAGAGCTTGTTGCCGTAGGAGCTAGACCTTCGCATCTCCTGGTCTAAGTTGCCGTAGGAGCTAGACCTTCAACGTACAGATCGATACCACTTCAACCCAGCACCACAATGGCACATGACACGTGGCACAGAACAAACCCCAAAGCCAAAACCATGTCATGTGGCAGCAAAAGGAAACCAAAACCATGTCGAGGGAGGAAAACCAACCAGTCCTCCCAGAAAAACAAAACGAACGAACGAACGAAAGAAAACCAACACAAGTCAGGAAGGCCAGAATGCCTAGGTGCCATCGAAACACCACCAAACAAGCAACGAACAATGCCAACGGGCAACAACCAACCAGTACCGCCAGGAAGCAAGACAAAGTACAGATTAATTTCCAGGACAAAAGCTCATCTATGCAACCAACCAGTCTTGCAAAATTACAACTGCACTGGACGACTTATATTCATCACAAGCAAAAAAAAAAAAAAGAGAAGAGTAAACTCAGGTCCATCCATAGTAGCAACTTCGTTACAGACTTACAGGTAGTAGTAGTAGTGAGGAAAGCAAAACGCGACTCATGTCCCAACTAGCATGAACCGGGCGTCTGGTGAACACCATCCACATTTATTCTCAGCATAGACAAGCAGGCCGGTCTCCCACTCGGCCATAAGATAAAAACACGGGAAGCAAAACGATCTACTGTGTCTTGGCCATGTGGCGGATCAGGTCGACAACACGGTTGCTGCAGAGGAAAATTTTCAAAGCGCAATCAGCCAAGAGCAAAAAATAAGCTCAGATATGGCATAGTTTGAAAATCAAAGTGTGACTCACCTGTAACCCCATTCGTTGTCGTACCAGGAGACAAGCTTGACAAAGTTCTCGTTAAGAGCAATTCCAGCCTTGGCATCGAAGATACTCGACCTAAGTGGCAAGACAAATACAAAGAATGAATAACACAATACAGGGGAACATCGTTCGTAGGCTATTTGAGAACAAATGTATCCTCCAGGTTTCTTAAAGCATAATTGACAGTTGCTGCAGCAATCTGAAGGCAACAGGAATACCTGCTGTCACCAATGAAGTCAGTGGAAACCACATCTTCCTCAACATAACCCATGATTCCCTTAAGCTTTCCCTCAGATGCCGCCCTGAAAATCAATAGCAAACTCTATTTGTAAGTAACATTCCACAAACTCTAGCCCATCTTCTACTGATCTGCACCCACACATGGAAAGAAGCTACACGGACCATACAATTTTCCATAAACTTGTAGTAGTGAGGTATTAACTAAGACTGGTGTGGGAGAAAGCAGTTAAAGAGACTTGAGATAGAAATGTATCTAAAGAGTTGGTTTTGGAAAGGAGCGCATGGAAGTTAGCGATCTACGTACAGGAACCATGACATAACAAGAAGATTTATGGACGATGTTTTAGACTTTCGGTTCAAATGGCAGGATGTAGGCTTAAGAGTTTTAGCCTTGTAGGTTTTATTACAAGTCGCTCGTTTTTTTATCTTGACAAGGTTTTATTCCTGACCTACCTTAACTTGTTTGGAACAAAATGCTTTGTTGTTGTTGTATTAGTGAGGTGTTACTCCCTGCCATAAGCAGTGGCAGCAGCACAAATAGATCTTTCTCAACATGGACTGTTACTATTTCCATAGGGATAGTGTTAAAAGCTGCACTTACTTGATAGCGTTCTTGATGTCATCGTATGAGGCAGCCTTCTCGATTCTAACAGTGAGATCAACAACTGACACATCCACAGTGGGAACCCGGAAAGACATGCCTGTAAGCTTGCCATTCAAATCAGGAAGAACCTTGCCAACAGCCTGCAATCCATCAATATTACTAGTCAATATGATGCAATCCAACTTAACAAACCACCTGTTACCACAGATAATAGAAGTGGACAGCAAAACTTTAACGTTCATGCACCTCCTTTTCCCTTAAGCATATGCAACAGCAACGCTAAACAGTCATATAAACTGCAGGCCCAACACCAGAAGAGATGTAGACTCAATATTGTTGTGAAGACAGTGATTAACCGATGAAACAAGTTTGCGGTATTAGCATTGCAATCTATCGATCGGGTCTCGTACAATAAAAACTCAAATACTTTATACTAAGATTTTGTACATGCTATTTTGTCTACAGAAATTGGACTCAAAATGAGCATGAACAGCATTACAACCATCAAATCCATCATCACAATGCTGGGCAAATCCAAAACAGAGGGAAAAGGTTTCAGTTCTTAGTATTATCACGATGTCTACTAAACATCCCTGAATAAATTTGTATCAAAACACATGTACTCACTATGTGCAACCCAAGCAATACAGAAGTGAAGTACAGATGGAAATGGGTTCAAAACAGTGGCTTACTACATATAACAACATTGTTTGTCACATACCTTGGCAGCACCAGTGCTGCTGGGAATGATGTTAAAACTGGCAGCCCTGCCACCTCTCCAGTCCTTGCTTGAGGGTCCATCAACAGTCTTCTGGGTGGCTGAAAGAAAAGTATGCCACAATTTCAATTTACAATAATGACTAGACCTTTAAATAATCTTAGAAACTGCATTGCCAAACAATCAACGAAATCTTACCAGTGATTGCATGAACAGTGGTCATCAGACCCTCAATAATACCGGTTGTCATGAATGACCTGGTGGATGACATTAGCCATTATTAAGAAATGGACCAAAATCCCAATAGCAACCATTAAAATAGTGATACGAAAGGGGAGTAAAGGATACCTTAGCAAGGGGAGCAAGGCAATTTGTGGTGCAGCTAGCATTCGAGACAATGTTAACATCCGAGGTGTATTTCTCCTCATTAACACCAACCACAAACATCGGTGCATCTTTGCTTGGGGCAGAGATGACCACCTTCTTGGCACCACCCTAATATTCAAAGAACATGTAAGATATCACAAGCATCCTGTTGGAACTGCATTGAGATAACAAAATTTCTGTAAAACAACGGAAGTAGAACACAGCATGTATCAAAAGCACAAAGAGAAAGCTATCGTAGAAAGTAAAACAATGAAAGATATCACAAGCATCCTGTTGGAACTGCATTGAGATAGCTAAATTTCTGTAAAACAACAGAAGTTAAACACAGCATATATCAAAAGCACAAAGCGAAAGCTATCGTAGAAAGTAAAACAACGGAGTCAAGACATTTAATGTGTATATTTCATTTTATTCTCAACGGTACCAAACTACCAAAATTGTTTATTTTGCAGTCCCCAAAGACGATTTCAGTAACTGTGCTAAAATCAACAAAACTAACAGCCATCGCATAGACTTACCACGGAATTGCAAGTCCCAACTAACTATATAGAAACCCTCCGGTTTGTCCTACATGTTTCTTCTACCTTTACGCGCATTAAACTCTCCCAATTGCAGCTCTTCTTAATCTAAAATCATGGATTTCAAGGTGTTTGCGTGTATCTAGTACAGGGTACAAGATACAGTTTTTAATTCTAACTTAAGCATGGAAATCATTCCAATAAACCAAAAGATTTTTTTCTTGTATGCAATCCCAGAAAACACATATTTAAACGAGAATATAGCATGCAGTAAGAACAGAAAACTGGAAGCCTGCTGAGATCAGGTTGGTTTATTAGGCAATCATACCTTCAAGTGAGCAGCAGCCTTCTCCTTGTCAGTGAAGACACCAGTGGACTCCACGACATACTCAGCACCAGCCTCAGCCCATGGGATCTCATCAGGTTCCTTTTGAATTGCAGAAGATCAACATTAGTTTCACAGCGTGAACACACAAGCTTTAGCACAACTCTTCCAAAGAAGCTGTAATATCGGACTACCTGATGCCAAAGACAGTGACTGGTTTCTCGCCGAAGAGGAGCGTCTTGGAGTCCTTGATCTTGAGGTCACTGTGCTTCCACTGGCCGTGCACGGTGTCGTACTTGAACATGTAGGTCTGCACATCAGAAAGGTGACACGAATTATGAGCATGACACAGAAAAAACATACAATCAACACCCTAAAAACAAGCCTAACACAGAGCAAACCACTAAATCTACGAACTACCACGCTATATCCGCCATCTAAATAGCATAATTAGGCAACTAAACCAACAATCACTCATATCTAAGAAAGGAAATTACCAAATCGGGACGAAAAACACCCTAAGCATGCAGGCTGATACAAATCGGAGCTAAAACCACCCTAAAGCCCTACAAGGCACCAGATCTACACATCACAGCGAGTGAAAACCACAGATCGAGGCGTATACCATGTAGTCGGTGGTGATGAAGGGGTCGTTGACGGCGACGAGCTCGACATCCTCGCTCTGGAGGGCGACCCTGGCCACGAGCCTCCCGATCCTTCCGAAACCTGCCCCAAAATCACACACGCAGACACGAAAACCCACTCAAATCACCACAAATCCAACCAAAACACACCGAAAAGGCACGAATTCGTAGATTCAGGTAGGGACTCACCGTTGATTCCGATCTTAATCTTGCCTGCATCCCAAAATTCACAAAAAAGGCAAAAAAAAAAAAGGCAATTACATCAGGAGACGAGGAAGCAGCAGTGAGCAGTAATTGGACGGAGAAATCTAATGCGGATGTGAGCAATTACCCATGGCGAGTGGAAGCGGCGAGGACGACGAGACGGAGACGGGAGATATGCGGGGAGAAGTGTCTAGAAGCGGATGCGTAGGAGTGGAGTAGGTTTAAGCGCCTCCTTTTATAAAGCCAAACTAATTAAAGGCGAAGGCGAAATGGAATAAGGAAAAATAAACAAATGGAAACAAACAAAATTAAGCGCGAGGTGCGGGGTGACCTGTCTGTCTTTCCCCCGCTTTTTCCAGAATGCGCAGGCCGTGTGAGCTGCCCCGATGACGTGTAGGCCCAGACAGTAGCGAGGCCCCACGTGTCATGGAAAGTGACGCGCACTTCGAGGTAGGTACGCTGCGTGGCGCCTCGTGGATTCTCGCGCAAGAAAGAAGAAGGCATATTTGCTTTGCAATAATGCGGCTTTAAGAAATGCGTTGGAAAAGAAAGGTTATTCTAAAAAAATAGACACGATCTTTTCAGTGTCACGCAAACAGTTTTAACTTTTGGACTTATTAATTTTAGCTTTTTTAACTTTTTGATATATATTTTTGCTTTTTCCTTATTTTTACATTATACCAAAATATATAGCGGTATGTTCTATTTTTCTTTTTACTCAATAAAAACCATAATACATTTGCAACCAAAACTCTAAAAAAACCAAAAACAAATTTTTAGCTATTTGGAGCAAGCCATCAACTTATAGGTTATGTTTTATGATTTTTCTAAAACAAATAAATATGACATCAATTTATAGTTTATGCCTTATGATTTTCTAGAACAAATAAATATGATATTTTTTCATTGCCTTTACGAAGTTGTTTATTGAAATAGTTTTTTCAATACGATTTATTAACATTAATTTGTTTATATAAATATCACACTAGAATCAAGAATTAGCTGCAACTAAAAGAACGCAACCGAAGTGTTTCATGTTTGCGGTGTGATGTGCCAGTGCCAGGCAGGAGGGGGTGTTAAGGTGTTATCTGCACACGTGTCTCTGTTTGGTTGGTCGGTGACTGGGACGGGGTAACGGAAAGTTGATGGATTGGGTTGCTCCGGGGAGCACCGGAGTTGTGGTCCGGAAGGTTGGGCGGCCACCGGCGACGACCCCGCCTTATTGTCCGACGCGCGACTAATCGAATCCTGATCCTCTGATGCATATGACTTGTGGTGATTTTACCAGCACTGGCCCACTACTCCCTCTAGTTGTTGTAAACGGGATACAATTTATTCCGAAAACAAAAATAGTGACACGCATAAGAGGACATAGATATAGTCATGTTGTGTGTAAAGTCTTAATCATCATTTTTTTGGTTTCTAGCATGCTTCTTATCGGCTCGTACGTGTAAATTGTACATTTTGCACGAGTGTTTGGTAGCCTTTGTTTATCACCTTTTCAATTTCTATTAACAATTTTTTCATGCATTCGGGAAACAAAAATACTGTTTTTGTTTTTTTGTGGGCAGTTGTGTCGGCAATTTCTACCACAGAAGCGATAGCAGCCTGTCATAAGGACCACAGGAAGAGTGGCCACGGAGGATCCTCAAATCTCGCGCGACGGGCATCCCGTGCTGCCGTGGGGTCTCCGACGACGACCGGCGACCGATAGTCTCAACGCACGGGAAATGGAATATACCCCCAGCCTGCCTTCCAGAAGCTTCTCCCCAACTTCCCAAGGCAGCTAGCCCTCTTGGTCGTCACGTACGGCGCGGGTGAGGACAACGTCTTGGTCATCGTTCTCGTTCGTCAGGTTTTCCAGAAACTCCGACCGCCGCGGCGGTTTTCGCATCATGCGGCGGCGCTAGCTCACGGTCGCCGTCGAGTCTTACGACTTGAGCAAAGTAATGCACGTCTGGTTAGCTCTCTCTCCTCTTCGACCGTATTGATCAAACTTTTGATCGAACGAACACTTGACAAATCAATACAGTTGTACGAAGTACGAACGAACGAACGAGCAATTGGACCGACGAAATAGCGACCTGTCAAGGAAAGAAAACAATAGTTTGCTTGATCTGGATTCTGGAGACATCAGATGCAACCTTTTCTTCTCTTTTTTTTATTTTTCTTTTTTTTTTCTCTAGAGCTGGTCTCGAGGCGCTTTTTTCTGAAGGTTTTGGGTGCATTATTTCAACAGAACTATTGCAATGTGACGAGTTACAACTACTTCGGATTCATCTGGGTAAGAATTTGGTGCATTATTCTTCTTTTATTTTTCTGATAAAGCTTGACGTCGTACCGACGGAAGAACTCATGAGTATGAAAACTACTATTTGACTTGCTTATTTAATGCATAATAATGAATATATTTCTGGCGTTTGTTGCAGGTTGATTATGACAAACTCTAACTCTTAAGTAATGTAGTCTTGTTATATAGAACACAAGATGATATGGAGAAGAGAAAAAGTATAGAGAATTAGACTGTCTTTCATGCAACAGCCTAATATAACACGAGAAATAAGACACATTGTATTATGAAGAAAATATGCATAGAGATATATAAAAGGATAACCCATTGTAAGAACTGTCTTTAGTGCCTTAGTACCGTCTATAGATGACGTAGAACATATTATAGATAGTAATTATCTATAGCATTGAATATCTATTTAGACTTAGCATAAAAAAGTATTACAAATAATAGAAGTTGCGCAGCTCGCAAATCCAAAGCAGGCTAGGCCAGGGAGGGAACCAAGGACAGTGACATTTCCCTCCAAGTTCCGGCCCAACTCCCATTGTCTCGAACATTTGCTGGCCTAGGACCAAGGGGCCCAACCGAAGTACTACAGCGCAAAAGACAAAGCTGCACAGAAGAAGAATTCACTTCATCACTTGCATGTTTCTTCTTGTTCTGTTCCAGTGACTTTAACCTACTCGAGCTAGCTAGGTTCAATGTGCTTAAGCTATTGAGTCCCACAAAAGAGTGAGCCAGAAGAGTTTTGAGATTGGTTTCTTTAGAAATGTATGAGCCTAATTTTGTGCCACCAAGGACAAAGATATTGAAACATCTTGCTCAAGTGACTTACACCCAAGATATACTAGAAAGCCCACAAATTAAGCATATATAGTTTTTTTTTGTTATTTTGCAATTCTCATTTTTCCAAAATGTTGGCCAAAAGATAGTTTTGAAAAACATTTGACCGGCAATCTTCTTTTCAAAATAATTTTCAAGATATATTTTTGAACATATTTTCATGCAAGTCAATTTTGGTCTATTTTTTATGATGAAATTGAAAAGATTTTAGAGACCATACAATATAGTACATTTGCATGAGAAAATATTTTTCAAAGCATTTTGGCTAAAAATAGGTCTTTTGAAAATACCAACTAGTAAGTCTTTAATATGTTCACATATAGGGTTGCAAGGATACATGAAAGATATAATGCTCCTCCTTAATGTGATATTCCCATTTGATCTCACAAAAACCAAAGCAACTAAAATCCAAATCGACAAGCATCTACCAAGTAAAGCATATGTACACATAGCAAAATATTACAAGAAATAAACATGATCATGTGATACATCGTTGAACAATCTTTTCGACGTCACGTCTCATTCTGGACCAATAGAAATGATCGGTTAACATTATATAAGTTTTCTCTTTACCAAAATATCCTATCAATTTCCCTACATGAGATTCCTGTAATGGTAAACAGATTACATGGCCCACTTGACCAAACCGATGGCTAATCAGCTGAAATTGATGGACTTCGGTCACGTCCAGGGCATGCATGCATGCATGGCCTCTATTTGGGTCCAGCCGTATGGACTGATTCCTCCGTATGGCTCTTGTCCTGATGAGTGGCCGCCAGACTTGGGAGTTGACGGCTGCTTGGCTTGACTAACCGTAGGCTTGAGCAGATCTCCTCTCGTGTTTATGGCGTTCCTTCGTCCCTCACCTCATTTTGGTGTGCCACTTGTACCATCAAACAATTCTGAATAGCTACATGGTTAATTCCATATTCTCTTAATTCAAACCTAAGAGCAATTAACATACTACACTTGGGCAGTATAATGTTCTCATCAAAAATATTAACTTGTGTATTAAGAAATAAATTCACTCTTTCTTTAAAAGCTTGGCTCGTGCTCTAGTCATCAGACCTTTTGGTGCGTCATAGTCACTTAGAAAAGGGATGTCCTCATCACCTTAACCAACATCTCTAATTAGGTTTCATCTGCTTGCATAGACTAACCTGTTAACCTAACATCATATCTGGTTTTACACTTCCACATGTACGCTTCTCAAAACACTCACACCTATTAATCCATTAGTGAATCAACATTTGATCTACTTCATATTTTTAGCATATACAAGACCTAAACCACTTAGGCCAACGCCGCAATTTCGTATACCACCACCTTTGCGGTATTGGGCGATTTACCAAAACTCTTCTCTACGGTCTTTTATAAAGTTTTCTGTTTTGTTTGCCACGAAGCATTGCCCATACTTTGTCATTTTTCATGTGGCCTTAATGACTTACTGCCAAGCCTCTTATGTGTTCAAATCCCACCGAACCGTCCTCGCTTACAAATGACCTAAGTCACTTAGCGAACCACATACTTCTCCTTACACATGATAGCACCCAGTTTCCTTAACCGTATAGGATCTTGGCTCCTCCCTCAGTTTAGTCCTGATCTACCTTGTTGTTGTCCGTCATACCCACCACTGGTAGCTCCCACTCTAGTTTCTCATTGTCCCGGTTTGTAACCACACCGCAAGTCTCAATCATCTTCAGCGGTTTCTTGATTGTTTGGACCTTAGCTCCTCCTGAGCGTAGTCTCGATTCCTTGATCGCTTTGAACCTAAGCTCTTCTAGCTTAGTCTCGATCCTATCCGTCTCACCATGACGTAACTCCGGAGTTCTACAATCAACAAAACAAGTAAATCGTCATATAGCACCACACAATATACAAAGTTATCACCTACCAATTGACACAATTCATCCATACAATGCACTATGCAAAATGTATACAATCAGACTACTGATCCTAAACCTAAAACCAAACAATAAACCTCTATGCACACAAGCAATGACCTAGGTCAACCAAACTTGTCGCAAACCTTAAATTCCCAGATACCAAAACCTGACCGAAGCGGCCCTGCTCAGTCGGTCTGACTGATCGCCCATACTGGTCAGACCGTTGACGCGTACTAGCTCGTATTGGCTATTGGTTGAACTGCTTGGGGCATCCAGTTTGACTGCCACCCTTTGGCCGATCAGATCGGCCTATCTGTTGGTCACCCAAAAAATTCGATAACTTTGCAAACTCTTAAAAACTAAACTCAAACTCTACAATATATTTGAACTAAAAATTACTTACCACAACTATAGAGTGATTTTCACATAGTCTCAAAGTACCTATGGGAACTCAAAATCAACCAAGCAGGAGTCCAACTAATATAGTTCCCCGGCCCCGATAATTTTTTATCAGGTTAGATTCAAGCATATGTTTAAAATTTTCTGGAGCCACCTTTAGCTATTGCTGCTCTATCGTCTTGCTAAAAGTTTCACATAACTTGCCAACACTAGAATCTGCTGACTTCTGCTCACTAGTATGCCCCATGATTCTTTAGCACAATAATACGTCGATAGAGACTGAGAAGTAATAACTAATTCAAAAACAAGATAAGTAGTAGCAATATCACCTTCTCTTGCGAGCTGATACTATGCCAAACCAATAGGTGCTAGTGCAAGCTTCATAAGCAGTAGAGCAACCAGCAGCAAGAGCAGGAGTCAGGTGCTCCACCAAACCACGGCGACACAGCACCGTCAAGAACTCGATTGCAGCTATATTATGCACGATCGACGCGCTCTAATGCCAATTTGGTGATTTGAGTGGATTTTGGGATTTAGGGATGAGAAGAGAAGTGTTGTATTCTTTTTGCTTGTTTTTTTTTTACTCTTAGCTTCAATTTGTTCGGAAGCTGAAACAAAGGTAATTTCTCTAAGTGATTTCGACTTCTCGAATCTAAAATTATATACACTGTTTATTGTTATCTTAAAAAATATAAGTAAAAATTATTAGCTGTAGACAACAATCATCGTATTAAAAAACAAGATAGGACACGAGCAGGGAAATTCTTGGTATCAGTCTATCTCGATCCCTCTGTAATCGGACTCTAGTAGTGTCTTTCACATTTTACAACTACTCCCTATGGACTTACCTAATTACAACGCCACACACACCAACACTGTCGAACACTCGAACCCTACGTCATTTCATCGTATATGTAGTCAGTGGCGGAGGACGGAAAAAAAATGAGGTGGGACGGATTGAAAGCAAGCCAGTTTCCAGATCAAGGTGGGAGAGCGGTGTACCAGGAGGGAGAGGTCCGGTCGGGCATTGCGTCGAGCAGTGGAGCGCGGCGGGAGAGCGGTGCGGAAGTAGAAGGCTATGAATTAGAGAAGTTGCGTTTACCTTTTTACATATTTACCGCCAATGCAGCTGAATCCCAGCCACGGCGAGCGGCGGCGAAGAGCACGCCGAGGAGCACGAGATCGCGAGGATGACCAGCAAGAGCTGGTGCCTCCACGCCCACCCGGCGCTGCCAGCGCTTCCGCTTGGCGTCCTCGCGCGAGCTCACCCTCCCACGCGCCGATTCCTCCGCCTCGGCCTCGGCGGCGGCGACCTCGGCCGGCCGCGCGCGCGCCTCGTCGGGAAGGCGGCGGAGCGCCACCGCGGCATCTCGTCGCACATCCCAGGCTCGGGAGGCATCGCGGCGGCGGAGGAAGAGCAGCAGGGGGACGCTGAGCTGCGGCGCTATGCGAGACGCGCCATGCGCGCGGCGGCGGCGCGAGTAGCAGCGCGCGCGCCGCCCGCCGCGAGTGGGTGACGTATCGGTGGTGCGGCGGCGCCTCGGCGACCAGGGCAGCGGCGGCGCCGGGAGGTCAGCGCCGCCGGCGTCGGCGGCGCGTGGCGAGCTTCGGCGACGAGGGCGTTGTCGCGGAAGGCGCAGGCGTAGAGCAGCGGGTGCGAGGCCGGGAGCATCCGAGGCAGCTCGACGGTGCGCGAGATTCCCCAAGGATTTGGTTGGACTCGAGGGCGGCGGAAAAATCAAGCCCTGGCACAAGCCAGGGCTTGCCCTATCGAGCGCTCCGCCGCTGTATGTAGTTGCTAGAAGAAAGAAAGGCAAATGCTAGACCTCTTAATACTAAACGCATGGTGCATCAGAAGCTCCAGCAACCTGTATCGATGGTTACTCAACAATCGGTTGCGACGACGAAAGGCAGGTCGAAGCTAGCCATGGCCCAAGTTCAGGAGGAAATCAGATCCGTCCTTGCAGCTCGATCCGCATCGTACAATTGCCAATCGACATCAACCGCAAGCCTTCCCCGTGCATGTGTTGATCGGCAGGCGACGACGGCCAGAGTTGACTCCCTGGGTCCTCATGACTGACGAATGTGGCCGATGATTGACCCCTTTTCCTACACACTCTCTCTCTCCTTTTTGGAGCTTCCTATCCTCTTCCTCTCTTGACCGGTTGGTCCATTAACGAGCGCTGTTTCCGGTAGACCTTGGGCGTCGTTTTTCCGGTCCAGCGGCTGGGCTGGTAGAGCGGCTGACATAAAAAAAAAAAATGGCACCAGCACCGCGTTAGCTAGTAGACTTGACTGGTACTGCCTCCGTTCCTTAAGTTGGACACGTATACTAGAAATTATATTATTTAAATAATATTTAATAAATATATATATATATATATATATATTATATTTATCTCTAATAGAAAGGATAATACTATATCTATCTAATAGGAGTAATTATAATCTAATTCTATAAATATTACTTACATAACGTGTTTGATAGATCTACGTGCTAGATTTATATTATAGGATAAAAAGAGTACATGTGTCGAATCGTGGAAGACTAGGCTGCTACAAGGGACCCGGGCGTAGCTCAATTATACGATACGATTCTAACATGAGCGCGTACCAACTTGTCAAGTAGGATTTAGTTGCCGGGAGGCGTCTTTCCCTCCAAGGCGAACGTGGTCAAGACTCAAAGAGTCGATCAGCTTCTTGTGTGTCGACGACGGCGATGGCGATGGCCGCCGCTGTCAGGAAACCGTTCATGGCTACTTCGGCTCTCGTCTTGCTCTTCTCGTTATGCCACTTGCCTCGTCTCGCTAGCTCCGTATCCTTCAACTACTCCACCTTCAGCGACCCGACTCAAAACATCAGTGTCCAGGGCGACGCGTCGTTCGGCGCCGGATGGATCGAGCTCAGCACGAGCAGCGCTTCGCCGCGCAGCCAGAGCATGGGCCGCGCGGCGTACTCCCAGCTGGTGCAGCTCCGGGACAGCGCCACCGGCGAGGTGGCCAGCTTCACCACGCGCTTCTCCTTCTCTATCGACCCCAAGGACAGAGATAATAAGGGGGACGGCATGGCCTTCTTCGTCGCCAGCTATCCGTCGACGATGCCGGGCGCGTCCGACGGCGCAGCGCTTGGACTTACCAGCCAGAGCTTTGACCACGTGTTGCCCGGCGGCGGCAACCTGTTCGTCGCAGTGGAGTTTGACACCTTCAACAACTCCTTCGACCCCAACAACACCTACGATCACATCGGCATCGACGTCAATTCCATCAAATCGGTGAAGACCTTGTCCCTGCCGAGTTTCAGCCTCATCGGAAACATGACCGCCGAGATCGAGTACGCCAGCGCTTCGAGCGTTCTGTCGGTGAAGCTGTGGCTCGGTGATGCGCCTGATGGCAGAGGCTGGAATTACAGCCTTAGCTCCAAGATTGACCTCAGGAGCACGAACACATTACCAGACCAGGTTGCCGTCGGCTTCTCGGCTGCGACGGGCGCATCCATTGAGCTGCATCAGCTGCGTTCTTGGTACTTCAACTCATCGTTCGAGCGGAAGGCGGCGCCACCCCCGCCTCCGCCGTCGCCGTCACCACCACCACCATCCCCGAGCCCCTCAGGTTCCAGACGTCGCGGAGTTATTGAGGGAGCCGCCACTGGCGCAGCTCTGTTCCTCGTGCTCCTTGCCGTGGCAGCCATCTTCGTACGTCGTAGGAACAAGAAGAAGAGAGAGGCAGAGGAGGAGGACATGGGCTCGGAAGACGATGATGGCGAGCCGATCATGGAGATTGAGATGGGGACCGGGCCGAGGCGGTTCCCGTACCACGAGCTCGTCGACGCTACGAGGGGCTTTGCGGCGGCGGAGAAGCTTGGGCAAGGTGGCTTCGGTGCGGTGTACCGAGGCTACTTGAGAGAGCATGGCCTCGCCGTGGCCATAAAACGGTTCGCCAAAGAATCCTCCATGCAAGGGAGGAAGGAGTACAAGTCGGAGATCAAGGTCATAAGCCGACTGCGCCACCGTAATCTCGTGCAGCTCATCGGCTGGTGCCATGGCCGCGACGAGCTCCTGCTCGTCTACGAGCTCGTGCCCAACCGCAGCCTCGATATCCATCTCCACGGCAAGGGCACCTTCTTGACATGGCCAATGAGGTATTATTATCCTCATTTTACCCATACTTTTGTCTTGTGAAGTTGGCAAGCATCATTTGAAACTCAAGCTGATGGATGCTGTACTTGCATCAGGATCAAGATAGTGCTTGGGCTGGGCTCTGCGCTGCAGTACCTCCATGAGGAGTGGGAGCAATGCGTGGTGCACCGCGACATCAAGCCGAGCAACGTCATGCTGGACGAGTCCTTCAATGCCAAGCTAGGCGACTTCGGGCTGGCGAGGCTCATCGACCACGCCGCCGGGATGCAGACGATGACTGCCGTTTCAGGGACCCCCGGATACGTGGACCCCGAATGCGTGATCACCGGCAGGGCTAGCGCCGAGTCGGATGCCTACAGCTTCGGCGTGGTTCTGTTGGAGGTCGCATGCGGGAAGAGGCCAATGAGTCTACTGGATAGCCAGAAGAACGGCGTCTTCCGGCTGGTTGAGTGGGTTTGGGACCTGTACGGCCGGAAAGCCGTTCTTGAGGCGGCCGACGAGCGGCTAAACGGCGACTACAACGCGGCGGAGATGGAGCGTGTCATGGTCGTCGGGCTCTGGTGCGCGCACCCGGACCCGAGCGCGCGGCCGTCTATCCGAGTAGCGATGGCCGTGCTCCAGTCCAAGGAGGCCAATCAGCTGCCTGTGCTGCCCGCCAATATGCCCGTGCCGATGTACGCGCCGCCGGTGGCCTTGCCGAACGGGATATGCTCCTACGGTGCTTCGTCTACAGGGATGTTGTCGTCCAGTGTGACGCAGTCGTCGACGACAAGCAGCTACGCCACACACACGTCCTGTTCCACCGACGCTAGCACTTCAACCGGCTCAAAGGACTCGTCTTCGTTACTCAAACATCAGTACTAATAATGCATCTGATTTGTTCTTTAGAGTTGCTTAATTCCCTTTGGCGATGTGTGTTGTATATGTACGCTGTGCTCTCAATTTTCCTGCCATTTTAGTTCATCTAAAAATCTCTCATGTCATTTTGTCTTCAACCAAACTGCCCTGTTACTTCCTCTGTTTTACTTTTTTTTCCGCTATACTTTTCAATGGACGGCCTAGTGTCAGCAGAGAGCATGAAATTGTCAAAATTGCACTAGTTCAACTAGCCAAAAATAGAACTGAAGGCCACGAGAGGAGACATTTCGTCTGACATGTTCGTTCATGTTCGTTGTTGCGGAGACGCCAATGATGCGATGCCTCTCATCCCAATATCCCACCACTGTACGACAAGTGCTTAGAGAACAATTTGAAGCTTTAAACTTGATTTGTTGCTAGAGAAAAAGCATACTAAAATAGTGATATATTTTGTTCGATGCTCCCAGTTCCCCATGTCAATGTGCAGGAGACATTTTTCCAAGAACGAAGAGAACATGCTTCAATAGGTTTTGTAATCTGTCGAAGATACCTAGGACACTGTAACAAACGCCGAGAACAGTATATTTCAGCCTAGGAGAACCAAATGCGTAGAACATCATCACAAAAAGCACATCAAAATCATATTAATGAATTCAGAACAATCGAGCGCGATTTTAGATATGTATGTTCTATCTCGCTGCTTGTTATCAACTAGTAGGAAACATAGATGAATCGGAACTCGGCAGTGCTGTTTCGAACTGGTCACCTTCTTCAGTCTTTGAGTACCGAGGAAGAGCGAAGTCTAATGTATTGTTTCAAAACAAAAGAGCAAAGCTCAATCAGAAAAAGGGCAAGAAGAGGGCACTTTTCAAGTTGGAATTCCATACAATAAAGTACGAAAAGCAAAGGACCAAACAAAATAATTGCTATTATAACTAGTAGTGTGCCCGTGCTAACGCTACGGTAAAATACAAAACAAGATAAAATTTGTAAAAAATAAAACGAACAATCAGATTCATTAAGATTCACGTCTCATATATTGTATAACCAAATATTTTTGTCACATAATAAATGTCACATAACGACTGATCATTTGAGGAGGCGACAATATCATTGGACTCACCCACCGACGACTTTCTCCATCCCCACATTGTTTAAACTTGAGGCTACAAAGAAAATAAATATTTTTGTCACATAAAGAAATATGAAACACAGTAAAGAAATAGGTGTTTGTGGACTATTTACTTACCACATCACCATGCTAGGACATCTTTATACACAATATTTTTGGTGCTCTTCCCTGAGACATCTACTTCTTTCTTTGGTTTGGCCAAAATTCTTGTCGTTTGTCTTGATACACCCCTTGATAGCGCGACATAAAGCTGTCCATTTCAGAGTTAAAGAATTAAAACTGGGCAGTTCAACAATTTAAAAGTGAAGAAATTATGCAAGCATTAACTTGTTGAAATATATTGCTATGTATTCCAAAAAAAAGTTGCATATTTTCAAGTACCTCAGTACGATATTGAGCCAGCAGAGTGGAAAACCAATGCAATGCCTCAATCCGAGTGGCCTCATGTTCACTATTCAATTCTCTGAAATAGAAAAAAAAAGGCCACATCACGAATCCCATGCAAACGGAGATCTCAAGTTACAAGTGATTTGTGCACTTTTCTGACCACATGGTACCTATTAAGCCATGGCAATATAAAGAAGACACAATCTAAAAGGAACTACATTTACATTAGTATGTAACTAAACAGTTAAATTAAATTTTCTATGCGAAGGTTTGGATAGAGAACCTCTTAGCAATTGAGAGAATCGCTCCAATGTCAAAGCCTTAGGATCTTCAATAAGTAAGAGAAGAAGACTTGAGGAGAGATCCAGGTCATTCATTTGTATGAAGTTGGATTACTTGGTACACAAATCTGGGTGAACTTAGATTAGGCATGACTGTGGGGGTGGTTGAGGGGGATGGATTTAGTAAAGAAAATTTTGGTGTATTATAGAGGGGTAGAGATTTTTCATCTAGTTTGATATTGTTTCAGGTGTCAAAAAACGGAGACGATCATTCACCTCCTCTGATTATGCCATAAAACCATACACATGTCACTTCTGTGGACCAACTCAAGCATTAAGATTTAACAGATACTATGGGCAAAGATGCAATGTGAGCAATATATCAAGCCTTTGCATATATATTATATTTTTCTCATATGCGCTTTCCTTCATGGTTGGGCAAATAGCCAAACAAAGCAGATATGTAGCATAAGAAAAAAACAAAACTATCGATATTCGCGCTTTCAGTAGGATGGATATGATCTCTGAAACCGAGGACGCTTAGGGGCAATTGTCCCAGCACTGGTCATCGGTGACCTTAGGAAATGAGGGCAGTCTCTTGGTTTCTCTGGCCTCAGCCCACATGCGGCAATACCCACCGCTGCTTGCACCGGCGAGTATGTGGAGTATGCCTCCTCCCCAGTGACCATCTCCCAGAGCACCATTCCGTAACTGTAGACGTTGCTCATGCACGTCTCCGACACACTTTCGGGATCTCCAGCAATGATCTGTGCGCAGCATGGTAGAAACTTCTTGGTAAGGACGATTTCAGTATAAAATAAGCTAGTAAAAATAATCTCAAGGTACTGTTGATTTTATTATTTTATTTTCGGCCTGTCTATTTTGTGATTGACTGTCAAAGGAAGAAGAAAATAATAGCAGCTCAAAATTGGTTTCCCATGGCTAGATGGATGAAATATTAAATACCGAGTGGACATGAGATGGTAACTGACAGGCTGATCTAACAACAACAAACAACAGCAACAAACCCGTTTGTCCCAAACAAGTTAGAGTAGACTTTGACAGGGTGATCTACTAAAAAAATCAAGCAGTGCATTTTCACAGTTTGTCTGAGAATTTTATGTTCTCCGCTGATCTACTATAGAAAAACAATCAAGTTGGGCCAGATCAAGCAGTACTTCTTTACAGTTTGTCCTGGAATTTCATGTTCTCCTACATGATAAGTAAAAAAACATGTTTCCTCCATGAACAAGACATAGTTTGATCTGATTAATGTGTATATGAACGCACCTCATGGTGCAGAGATCCGGACACAAACATCTCTGCTTCTTATTACTATTGATATTGGGTCGTTTCATAATCCCGGACAATGCCTAGCAATTAAATTAGAGCAACTACCTCCAAGAACCTCTAGCATGCTGGAACTAAACAACTCACTTTGAAAAGAGCACTTCTAGGTAGCGGTATTTATGGTGATCTAGCTCATTCCTAATCCTATTACGAAAATGCTCCTCGATTTAAAATAGCAAGGACAAGAAAAATATTAGAACATAAAAAGAATAGACCAAGTCGAGTTAATTCATTAGTGGAACAAACAAAATCGGATATCTGAGCAAACCCTACATGTGGATATGAGCGATTATCAGCTAAAAGCGTATCATTGAGTTTTACATAGACTGCATCATCGGGGCAGGAACAAATAAAAATGACTATGTTCCTTTAACCTAGATCGAGTTGCAATCATCTCGCCAAGCTTTCCAAACTGCAAACCGCAATCTACATGATATTACATAGTTAAGACCTTGTCTTGGATTGGAATGGCGAAAACAACATACAACCTTTGATTATGTTTTATGCAACACAAAAGTCGACTGAGTTCTTCATATGAATTGAATGCAGTTGCGGGGTTGAGAGCGAAGTTGCCCATTAAAACAAAGAGAGAAGGAACTACTTCCACGCTATCATAACCATCAAGAACAACTCCTAACTTCTCCATAGTCTTCTCTACGAGATAACACATATGAACATCCCGAGAGTAGGACTCAATAATAAAAGTCACACAAAATCAAGAACGATACCTCGAATTGTCCATAAAACGTCCAAAAGAATGACAAACATGTCATTCACACCTTCTTTTCTAGAGATGATAATCTTAGGCATTACTCGATACCGATGTAACAAAGATAATCGGAAAGATGTTTTTGACAAGGCCTAATTATTCAACATGTAGAGCGAATTATTGAACTTCTTGTTTCTTCGATTGGTATGACACCTCCACCAAAGAAATCAAGCCCCATAAGCGGTGAAAGTGATGCACATGTGATATTGAACTAACTCAATACTACGGTGATCTTCGTTTTACATGTGGCCGTGCCGCCGTGGTTTCTCAGTCGAAAAAATTGCCCACTTAAATAGGGACCTTACTTTGGTAGAGAAACAAAGAGGCCAGAATTTGTGTTGCGTAAGAGCTAAATGAAGCAAAAAAGCATTACCTACTCAGGTGAACCATCACCGATTTGAACAATAGAATTGCAAAGGGCTACTACCAACAACATAGAGCCACAACAACACATCAAGATATACACAAATTCTTACCTCCTGATTTGGCATAGAATATTTACCAGAGAGCAAACCATGTGCCAATTTTGTCCTAAAAATGAAAGTAAACAAGCATAAGGACATAAATATATTGGTTAAAATTCTTGCACGGCAACATGAATCCTTGCACCTTAGTTGGACAGAAAATAGAAAGCATGGTAACGATAATTTCTTAGATTATACCACGTAGTATTGAGTTCGGCAAAATATTACTAAGCGGAACCACGTGCAATTTTCTTTGGGCAGCGTGATGCATGCTTGATTTTAACACTGTTATAAGACTTACACTTGGTACCAAGTCATCAACTAACACCCCACCAAGCGACGGTGGTGAGTTCCCCAGCAGACCACCCAAGTGCGTGAGAAGACAAAAAGTGTGGGCTCACCGAATCGGATGCTAGGAGTAGTCATGCTGTTTGTGATGGTGCTCCAAGAGACTTGTAAATAAATTTGTAGACAGAATATAATGCTTTCAGCATAAGGAATAAATGCCCAAACATATCCTTTATAGATTAAAATTACATTTAGCATCAAAAGCTAAGAAAATTGCATTTGAAATCAACTACCTCAGAATAGTGACACATCAATACATATAAACACCACAACACATAGATCAGCTGGTGCACACTTACATTTGCATGTTCAGGTCTAATGTTGGATCAGTTAGGGAAATTGCAAATGCAGCTTTCAAGCTCTGCTTCTCGAAGTATCTGAAATGATTCAATGAATAAATGTTAGAGCAGGTACTACTAAAGGTGAAAAGGGGGGAAAATGCAACACTACACAAGTGAAGTATCATTATGAGAAAGTAGAACCAACCGTGATATACAAGGATGAGTTGAAAACATAACTTGCATTATTAAAGCCATATAGCAACTGTAAAGGGGGAAAGATATGTATTACTTAAGAGAATTTATTAAAAGAGAAAATAATCTCATGTAGTCAATCCATGCTACCTATTTCCAATGTTTACAAGGCCAGTATAACCAGGTCCATATAGAAGTTCGGCATCTTTGCCACTTTCTTGTATTCTATTCCAATCAAAATTTGTGTTGTGATCTAGTTCTCTTTCAGCGGTAGTCATCTCGATGCAAGAAGCCAAGAACAAAGAAAAAGCTGGTTCAAATAAGCATAGCACCTAAACAATAAACCATGTAGCCAAGCATATAAAGGAAGGGAACAAAAGCGCACATTGGTGCAATACCGTTGTAACATATTTTTGTTTAATTTCTATAAAAATATCGCAGCCACTAATCTCTTACTCGGCTATTTACAATAATTCTTAAGAGCAACCTTTTCTATTCATAGTTAAAAATCATACCAGGTATCCTCTTGAGACTTTTTTACAAAAATATAATCATGCAAGAGTCCTGATATCCAGCACTGAATGTTGAATTATTGCGGTATCCAGAATATCAATATCTAACTCCAATATGGATTTATGCTTGGTGTTTAATGCAATTATGCAGTAAGTGTACAATGAGGTGTTAGAGCATATATTTGCCATGAGAAAAATTCCATCTAATTTTACCACTTTTAAAAAAACATATTACACAGAGCTAACAATGGATCTTCAACACTATCATCTTCCGGGTATGAGTACACGTCTGAGCTGTCACAGAAAAGCTGGTATGAATAGGTATTTTAATAAATAATGAAGAAATGACTAAAGCAAACTCTGCCACCCATGCTCCTTGATAGGAAAGGTTGCATCAAGAATACTCTTTGGTAAACTTAAAAGGGTATGCAAACCAAGTAGAATTCCTAGGCCCAAGTTCCTTGGCTTTAAATGAAATATGTTTCCACCCATCAAGTCATTTGGTCCAAGGAGCACAATGGTAGTAAATAGTTTTGATCTTTCGATGCTAACAGATACCATATGCACGGTATCTAATATATTCATAGGTATCTAATATATTCATACTTTTAGCATAGTGTATCATTTCAAGATATGCTTGAACAACTAAGATCATTTCGTCCACCACAACAACAGTAAATAGTATTGATGTCTCACACTTTTACCATAATGTATCATTTCATTATGCTAGAACAATTCAGATCATTTCATTATGCTATGTAGTTGTTCTCTTTGCGAAAACAAAAAAATCCACAAAAAAGGCGATGAAAGAAAGGTACCTCTCCAAATCAAAGCCTCCAATTCCAAGCACATAATCCAAATCAACTTCACCATACTCCGCTCGTTTCAAATGAGCCATGCGATTGATACTCTGTATGCACAAAAGGATGATTTTAGAAACAACCACACGGTAAAAACAAGAGCAAAATGAATAGGCTGCATTTACCCTTATACGCTCAACCAAGGAAGAAACTTCAGGCTCACTAACAAGATCAATCTGCAAGGGAAGTAACAAAAAAAATAGCTCTTCTATTAGCAAGGGCCAAAATAATAGAAAAAAGGCTTACTAACTAAACACGCACTAATATGGACAAACCAGCAAGTATTGGCTACAAGAACATTACCTTGTTAACTATAATTCGTCAAGATATGCAATTTGGTTTGAACTACCTCATTGACTACACCCTTGGGCTTGACTTCATCCAAATGCAACCTTGCATGTTTTGCATCTACTAAAGTAACAACACCATCCACTTGACATCATTAAAAAGCGTGTCTTCGCATAGAACGTCAGTATTATGGGTCTTTGGATTCGCTAAACTCAAAAAAAGGCAAACAGAGAGTGAGAGGACTTAACATGGTAAAGCAATCAAAGGATAGCTAAGAAAATTAAAATTTTGAAAATTAGCATCGAATGGTTTTATTGATGACGAACACTGTCTATACAAATCGAAAAACTAATGTCACAGCAAATCGGATATTTGAAAGTCGGGGTGATTTTTAAACTCGAAAGATTACATCTCACAGATTTTCTTGATTACGTGGCAACCCTTCCTTACCGATGGTTTCAATAACAAGATGACCAAATTTCCCTTCTTCTTGTCAACCAATTCACCAATCATACGGACTAAATCACCACGCACGCGGTCAGCAAAGGCAACCGTTATTTAGCAATAGCATCATTATGTCCTCGGCTCAAAGGTTTGTGCGGAACTAACGAGCCATCGATATCAACTTCTCCATACTGCAATAGAAACAACAACATCAAAAGGGTATAAGCGGTTACATGTAGCTTCACCTTGCCAACTTCAAATGATCTCATTGGCCTTTTAAAATATTGCCCAATGATGAACTAAAAGTAAATTAAGCAAGATTCTTGATGTTCAAAGCCCGGCATGTGTCCAAGAGTGGAAAATTAATTGCTTCTCGTGCACTTAAATAATAAACATATAACGAAAAATATTACTCATATAGGCATACCTCATTCTCAATGACAGCGATCCGCTTTCCATGGTGAGCAATCAATATATGATTTAGTAAAGTTGTTCGCAAAACAAAACAAACCACGAATATACCGAGACGGGGTGATTCATGGTAATGAACTCATTAAAGTGAAATAAACAACATAACATATGTACACAATGCCACAAAGCTGCATAGTTAAGTCTTCTGTCATTCACTCATGTGCCAATCCATCTTTGTAAAACAACGGCGGGGGAAACATATCTACAAGCGAGATGAAAACAATTCCAGTGCGCCTCGACATCCCGAGACTGTACTACAACACATTTAGCACTTCAAGGTAATTAATACCGCATAATCGGGAGTGAACAGGAAATACACAACGATGTGCTGATATAGCAATAAGACGTCCAATATCGTTGTAGAAGAGCATCAATACATCTCGGATGCATCATGAAACGCTCATTCGCAGAAAAGCTACAGATTTTTTGGGACCCGACCTTGCCGGAGCCGAGGAAGCCGGTGATGATGGTGGCGGGATGCGGTCGTCGGGAGGATCATAGTCTCGACGCCGCTCCTCCTCCGTCGTGGAAGCGCGACGCGGCAAACCGGCGCCACGATACGCACAAACAGATCTGGCCACTCCTATTATTATATATCCTAAAACCACAGCCCAGACCCACGGAGGCATTGCAACAACTGAACAGATAGATCCAGCATGCGACCAAGGGTAAAAGGATAAGCTTGCATCACCTTGAAGTAGCTGAGATCGATGGGGAGGCGCTCAGCGGTGCGGATAGCGGTGAGGGCCTTGTCGGTCGCGTCGGAGTTAATGTGCGCCACCACCTTGCACCGCACGGCGTCCTCGTCCCCTGGCGCCGCCGCGAGAACTGCAAAATTAGCTGGGGCGTCAGTGCCACGTAGCGGTTAGGGCTTGTGGTTGCTTGACCTTGGTTGCCGACCTTGACGGCCTGGAAGAACTCGCCGGCCTGGATGTGGCTGTAGAGCGTCGTCGAGGACTTTGACTTTATATGACGTCGTCAAGCGCCACCGGATGACGTTGTCAAGCGCCGCCGCGTCCATCGGCCGGGAGCAGGGCAAACCCTAGCTGCGCTTTATCCGCGCCGATCGATGGAAAGGCGACCCGGGGGGAGCGTGCAGGCGGTGCATCGACTTGGCGAGACGAGAGAGAGAGTGGCGCATGGGAGAGGAGCGAGCAGCGGTGGCGCGGGGTGGGAGGAGGAGGCGCCGGCGGTGCGGGGTGGAGGAGGAGACGGAGGCGGAGCGGAGGGGGGGGAGGAGACGGCGCAGAGCGGAGGGGTGGGGGGAGGAGGCGGCGGCGGCGGAGCGGAGGGGGTGGGGGAAAGAGGAGGCGGCGGCGTGGGGTGGGGGGAGGCAGGAGGCGGCGGAGGAGGAGGAGGGAGGGGAGGAGGCGGCGGAGAATCTCGTGGGAGCGCACGGGTTCAGTTGGGGGAGGCAGGAGCGTGGGTGTCGGGGTGGGTGCGTGGGCGTCGGGGTAGGTTCCGGTTCAATGATATGCATGATCTAAATAATTTTGGCCTTTGGATTTTCAATGAGTAAGAGAATAAGACTTGAGGAGAGATCCAGACCATCCATTTGTATGAAGTTGGAACCCTTTGGTACACAAATCTGGGTGGACTTAGATTAGGCATGACTGTAGAGGTGGTTGAGGGGGTGGATTTAGTAAAGAAAATATAGGGTAGATGTCATTCACGGAACAATCGAGTACTGAATTATAGTACCACAAATGCCAAACAGTATGCAAAACGGTGGGCCAGTAACAGGAACCTACGCATAATAAACTACAATTCAACATAAATGGAAGATAATCTCCACCTACAGCAGACCCCCTTCGAAAACTGCAAACAGGATTGCTACCAGATTTTCTGTTACAGTAGTCCTTCAAGTGCAATTGGTCTTAATTTATGTTCCGTGGACATTGAGTTTGGTACTTTGGTATTGATTGCATAACTAAGAACATCCAAGTAAAAAAGTTCACAGAAACAATAGTATGCTTGTTAGGTGCCAAAAAAAATGATAGTATGCTTGTTAGGTGCCAAAAAAATGATCACCAATACAGAATAACCCAATTTTAAGATTCAAGATGTTCATGAAACAAACATGTCATCCAGGAACTGAAAGATGGCTCTGTTACTGCATAAAATGATGAAGCCAAATTTAAACATAGTTCACATAGGGTCAGCAGTGTTTTTTCTGCTGCAATTTCCATTGAGTTTTGGTTCGGTACATTCACTTATTCTGAGCCGTTCAATATAGCTCATCTAACGGTTCTCATGATCTTAACACCTCCGGTGTCTCTGAATGGTGTGCAGGAGTGGTGCTAGGTGCAGTTATACCCCTCGTGAATTAACGGCTAGATGCAGTGGAGGTGTTAACACCTCCAACACCTCTACGTGGACCGAACCAATTCTCATTTCCATTGCGTACAAAATCCACCGTCCACTTTGGGATTGAGCTGAAGACACTTCATAAAGACGAGAATTTCCGCAGAAATTTTATGGTTTTCTATATAATATTAATTACCGTAAAATTTCTACATTCCAAGCACGCGGAAACTATAATAGATGTCCACGAGACTTTTACGTCCAAATGCAGCAGCAGATTTACATCGGTCTCATATATGTGTGTTGTGCATGTACATTGGTGAGAAGCGAAGAATGCCCGTACTTACCACTGGACCCCGATCACCTGGCTTTGTGAAGCAAAGGCAGGGTGCTATAATATCGTGGTTTTGTGAAGCAAAGTCACGGTACTATAATATTATGAATTTGCTTTCTAGTTATCGGATTAAAAGGCAAAGGTTAAGACCGGTAGCGCCTCCTAGCAAGTACTGTAGCATATCCGCTATAGCATGCAATCTCGGTTGTCCATTTTGCATCCGACAACTTAGATCAGAGTAAAATTATGGTGCTGTAGCTCCCTAAATTTGCTTGGCAGAGCAGCTCAATTCACGTAGGGGTGGTAATGGGTTAAAACACAACTCAAATCCAACCCAACTTTCACTTAAAGAAGCTCAAAACCCCACCTAACCCATATGGCATTTCCATTCAACCTAACCCAACCCTAGTAGGGGAGCACGTCAATTCTTCTTGCCTTGCAACCGATCGAGCTACACACGTTGGAGTACGTACAATAATTGAAGAACTGTACAGCAGTCCGCGACATTCTCATGTAGTTTTCATGCATCTCCTGCAGTGCATGCAGGCAAGGACTGGCCCAACTCAATCGATCAACCAGTCGCGATTCGATCGAGAAGATACAAGCAACCGAAACCAAAGCGCTGGCCGGCCTCTCGCTGCAATTTGCCGACACGTACGTACAGGTTATCGAGTCTGATGACAGATGACTAGCCATGATAACGAGAGATTACAGATAGACCAAATGTACAAATGCGTGTTTCACTGTCGATCTCCTTTTCCTAATTTTCTCCCTCCTTTTGACTTTGACTCCTTCCTTAGCCAGCTGAGACGTCGGCTGCCGTGGCTGGCTGAGAGTGAACTAGTTAAATCTGTATACTGCGCTTTTGCAGTTTTGGGCTCCACTACAAACGGGCTTCAAATTCCACGCTTATGTTTTTTGTTTTTTCCTGATTTTTTGGTTTTTTCTTTATTCTTTTACATGTCATATAATTTTATATTTTTAATTATGTAGGATAAACTAAAAACAGTTATAATGTAAAATAAATCATAAACTCTGACTTATAAACTACTTAGAATATGCACTTGGTAGCCACGAGGTTGCAGAAAAAACGTGCGACTGACTACTACTAATTTGCTAGATGCCTGCCCGGGTGCTGTGGTGTGGGCTCTTTCTTTCGCGCACCTACATTCGAAAACAAGTAGCAGTTTCCAGGTTCCACACGCAAATTCCATTCTGGATCAGCTCATAGTTGAATGTGTGCTGTGTTCTTCCTTTCTTTCTTTCCCTCTGGAAGCTGGAACCGTTGAGACAAAGCTAAAACATGCAGTTGCTTTCTATTGCATGAATTAAATGGTGCATTGGAATTGGATGGCAGCGAGCGATCAGGACAGGTCGACCTTCCTAGTTGCTACAACCCAAACCTCTTTTTAATTTGCTTGAAAATCTATCTACGTTCATGAGATCATTATCACGGCCGAACAATTATTCCGAGGATAATCACACTTAAGTAATAGATTATTATTTGTTTAATCAATAGAACACTATTTTGGCAATAATATGTCTTTACCAAAGTCACGCAGCAGAACAATAATGTATAAACTATACTCTTATTACAACACTTACCACGAGATCTATTGTCTTAGTACAAACACATAAGTAGCAAAAGATACAATATAAATACCCTATAGCTCTCCTGCTTGGCTCAACGGGATATCTACTCGTCCCAACCGTAGTAGCACAAATACCCTATAGCTTTTCTGCTTGGCTCAACGGGACATCTACTCGTCCCAACCGTAGTATAGGGGGTTCATCTTCCCCAGCTCCTCATAGCTAACATCCTCCAATCCAGTGAACTCAGCGGTGCTCGCTGTCCCTTTATCCGGCTCGGAGTATTCTCCGGTCGGAACAGAATCTAACAAAAGAAGATAATAGTAAGGGTGAATACTAACGTACTCAGCAAGCATAATATTAGCAAGATGTATTGTATATCTCTCTTTGTCCTTATTTCCATTTCTAATCATTTGCTTTCTGAAATTAGCCTCTTTAAATTGAGTGACATCTTTTAATTTATGAAAATTCTACATTTCACTTGGATGAAGAAAGATCCCTAGTGATCACCGTAGTCCCCAATCCAACAGACTAGCATGAATGCATGATTTTATTGTGCACTGCGCAGACTTGTGTCACTGTCTCTATAGCTACTTTGAATTATCATAACTAGGTTTTTCACACTTCCTTTGGTGTCGGGTCAAGTTCAAAGTACAAAACATTTTCCAAGTTACATTGCTCAAACTCCAATCCATCTATTTTCACCAGTATACTGGGTCACTCACCCGAGCTCCACCGATTTCTAATAGCATTTGGTTGGTACCAGCTCCCGGCCCAATACTCCACCTACGTATATAGAGTCTCAGACTTACTTATTTCCAGACTGACGTTACCGGTCTTGAGTTTCATCCATCTCTACTCACACATATTTACTTACCCAAGGTAGATAAATGAATAACGTAACAGGGTAATAGTTTGCCCTCTCTCTGTCTTTTCAAGGTTCCCTTTTCCCTCCTAGTTACATACCTCTAAAGTCCTACTACTGCTTTCAGCCGGACCACGGACTCTAACTCATACTCTTCTTTTCTGTCTCTTTCTCTTTCTCCTCTTTTCTTTTCTCATTCTTAACTCTTTCATCTTCTTAATCAATTTATTTTTTTCAAATACATTTTTTGATGCAAGTATGCAGTAATGATACAGACCTGATCTACTACCTCGGCCTGACTTAGCTCGACTTCTGCATTACATGCAAACACGTTTATTATAAGAAAATATTTATTTAGGATACCAGTAGATTATAAAAAATTTCCCTACCCATTTTGGTGGATTTCTAACCTATATACGGTGTTAAAATCTATCGGGTTAAATGGCCAAATAGGTCTAGGCCTTCGGCCTAGTCTATTTAGCTCGTGGCCCAACTCGGCCTAGCTTGGCCCACAAGCACTCAGCCTAGCTTGGACGATAAAACGCCTTGCCTCCTCCGCTCTTCACACTCAGCCGACGACGCTGCTCAACGCCTCATCTCCTCGGTCTAAAAGTGCTCGGCTTTGCTCGGTCGACCAAACGCCTTGCCTCCTGTGCTCTTCACACTCAGCTACCGCTCTTGCCTCTCGCCGCTGCTCTTCCCACCTTCCTCCTTTTTCTCGGTGCTGAGGCTGGCTTCCCACTTCTGAGGCTTGATGCCCTCTCTCTATCGCTTGACTACTTGGTTCTCATACTTCCTCTGGCTCAGATCTGGGTAGATCTACCTCTCCCCGGGTCGCTCCTCATCGGATCTACGGCTATCGTCGCTTCCTGTCATCAGATCTAGTGGTTACCCACTGGATTTGGCAACTGCTCGCCGGATCTGGTGGCTACTTGATCTACAACAACTTTAGCTACCTTGACTACTTGGCCTACGCCTACTTGTCTATGACTACCTGGCCTACGCCTACTCGTCTATGACTACCTGGCTACAACCACTCGGCTACGACTACTCAGTCACAACTACTCGGTTATGACTACTCGGCTACGACTACTCGGCTGCTTCCTTAACCTCCTCTTCACCCTCAGGGAGGATGCTGCCAGCCAGGGTGGAAGTTATGGTGGGCTCGGTTCTTGGTTAGTGGTTGTGGTTGAGGGACTTGATTTCGTCTACTCCCTAGTTCTACCTCTTTCTCTACCCCTATCCGTGCTTATGCACTTTGATTCTTGTTAATGTTTTTGTTATAGTTGCACAATGTTTACCACACCCGGTTCTTGGGGGATCCTAGTGCTCGTGCTCAAGGGACTCATTTCTTGGGGTTCTCACGCTCAAGAGTGGTTCCCCAAGTCTGAGGGCGCTCACGGTGCTAGGATGAGCCGCCAATTGCTGTGGTAGTCACCGGTTGGGCTGGGTGGTCTCTTCCTCCTTCTCGGCTACCTGGCTCAACCGGTTGAGCCGAGGCAGAGTAGTGCAAACATTTTTATGTGCTTACTCAGGGTGAACCCGGAAAAGAAAAAGGAAGAAGAAAGCTGGGAGGGAAAAGTGGGCCTACTTGTGTCGGGCTGAGAATGGAAAGCTTGCTGGTTGGTTACGGTTGTGGTGTGGTCCTCACGCGGTTGTGGAAGTGGATAAAAGGGTGGCTGAGATTCTTATCACTGTCAAGGGCGTTGTCTTCTGGTGGTTGTCACCTTGTGGTGGTCCACCTAGTAGGCCTCCTGGTTCCTTGGTCCACGCTCTCCTTTGTCTTCCTCTATCTTCTGCCTCCCATTCTTCGATACTCCTCTCTTCTCACTGGTGGGCTGCTGGCTTTGGATGGGATGGCTATTTGGTCTTCGACCGAGAGCAATGGTGGGGAATATTTGGCTTGGGGTTCTTGGATATTCTTAGTTGCTTTTGGATGTTCTTGCTGGTGAGAGAGGCTTGGGTGATCTCTGCTAGTTCTGTGGGTTCTCGGCTGGTTTGTGGCTTCGGTGGTTTTGGCAATGCCGTAGACAATGTACGCAACGACTAGTTTGCTAGCTTAAGTATGGGAGGCTTTGGCCTCTCTCTCTTTGTGGCTTGGCTGTGCACAGCTGGGCATGCTCGAACTTATTCTCTCTTGAGTCTTGCACTCCTGTGACTTTGGACCGATGGTCCTAGGCGTGGACTAGTCACTGTTTTTTGGGATTCTCTAGGGTTGAGGTAAGTTGAAAAAATATGGGCTTTAGATTTTTGAATGCTGAATGATGAGGCCCACTTATGGTAAGAGGTGCCAATCGGCCCGAAACGGTCTGGGAACCTCGATAAACACCACTCTAATTTTGGCTCTAGGAGTCTGAGGGTACTGACAGCAACTTTTTCCCCTCTTTCTTTTTATTCTTCCTTGGATTGTTATTTGATTTGCTCTCCGACTACAAAAGAAAAGAAGGGGGTGGCTGTCTTGGATACTAATGTTGGCAACGTGTGGAGATAGCGCAAGGGAACGCAATGCAGAAATTAGTTTAGCCTTTAGCTTACTGTATTTGTAATAAGAAATTAGTTTTTTCATGCAAACACAATTCTTGTAATCAAAAGGGTTGTAATAATTAATTTTTAATTCATTTCTTTGAGGTCTACAGCTAAAGGTTGTAACTCATTCTCGTAATTAATGTGTTATAATAATTCTTAATTCCTTTTTAATTATGACTAATTATACTACTTTGAGTTAATTAGTGTTAGAATTCTTTCAATCATCAAGCTGCTAATCTCTCACGTGAATTCTCAAGTACACTTGGTCGATCTTGGGTTACTTATCTGTCGTTTCATTTTCTAACAGCTTCCTTCTGATGCCTACCTAGCTAGCGTAAAATTTGCCGGAGTACAGTACAGTACAGTAAAGTAAAGGGATTAGGTAAAAGTTGCTTGCACAAGCAAGTGGACAGATAGGAAGGGAAGGGACAGCACAGGCCTATCTTTGCTTTATCACATTACCCTGAAGGCCTGAACGTGACTTCTCTTTCTTGTCTTTCTTTCAGCCATTTGTTACTTGCTGCCTCAGCTTATGGTACTAACACTGACACGCAGCTTAGCTAACCACTTTTTTTGCCCCCTCACTCACTGTCTCCTGCATGTGCTAATCACCATCCATCTATTATCCACTACTGCGTTTTTTAATTCGGAAGTGCTATAGTATATGTGACTGATTTCAAGGTAAAATTAGTCAAATTTTTTTATTATGTACGTAATATTTTTTGCTTATATGTATATGAGCGAAAAATATTACAAATATGGACGAAAAATGTTGTATATATGGCAAAAAAATTTAACTGATTTTGGCTCAAAAAGCTTGCCAATGTTGTATAGATATTTCCTTTTTAATTTGTGTTTGTGGTGAATTATGCTAAACGAACCTGACAAATCAGATGAAACAAAATGATCTTCCTTGATTGAAACTTTCAGAGTGCATGGTTGATTGTACATTCTTACTCATGCTGGAGAACAAGGCATCTGATTTGAGATGTGACCGTCTTTTTTTCTAGACAAAGGACAGATTTGACCGTCCTAAATGGTGATCCAATACAAGTATGCATTTGATTTTGACTGCCTCTGCTTCTCTTCCTAGCTAGTGGTATGTTGGATCTCTTATGCAAGTGACAAGTCTATCAGCTGGGCCAGTAGCGCATCATTAGTTGGTCTTCATATTGTTTAATTTACTCTGAAATTCTCCACATGAGTTATCAATTCTCATTAACCTTTAATTTAATGCCCTTTTCCTTTTGGGTACGCGCAAAGAATACCTGAAGGAGGTGACCAAGGTTTTCTTTAGCTTAAGCCTTAATCCCATGGTGAGAATTTCAGTTACAAAACCAATAAACCGTAGTCATTACACGTGAGTACATATATTCTAAAACACCGTACGGATATATTTGTTCGACCACAGGAGAGAGGGGTTATATTAATGTAATATGGAGAAACAAAAACTGTAGGAGTTGGTATAGCGAGTCAGAGGGGGTGAATGACTTCGTAAAATCTTCTCCTAGGCGTTAGCAACACGATACAACGAAAAACACAAACTTATAAGTTTCACCAAAGACAAGAGCCAAGGACAACAAAGTTACCCGATACAACAGTCTCTCCAGTCTGACCACCGACTAGGGGGCAATCGGACTGCTTAGCCAATCTTACCGCAAGTGTGTCACTGATTAGATTGGTCTGGGCTATCGGACCGCTCAGGTAACAACAGTCTGACCGCTCGCCGAATAGAAACTAAAAACAATATGGTACACTACCAAAAAAATAGCTAACTCTTAAACCAATGATCCAAATGGAATAAAAATTGGTATAAATTCTCCCTAAGATGTTAGAAACCTATTTCAATTATAGATCATGAAGATCGATATCAAACTTCCGATCTTTATCCCAAACAAGGAATGTTGCAATAAAACTGGGCAAAAGAGAGAAACATCGATCTGCTATTGCTCATGAATCATTAATGATATAGATGATCATGCATGGGTTCTCATATATCATAGTAAGTTAAATCATAACACGAACTCAAACCAAAATACCCTCAAGATAAAAAAAAAACCCCTAAGATCACCCTTCTCTTGAGCAAAACCGGGCAATCACAATAACTTCCCATAGAAAATACCTAGATAGATAGGATTTGATCTCTAGGAGATATCTTGATCTCTTACACGTCCTTGGCACCAAAAGAAATCAAGAAGAGATGACATCCAAACAAGAAAACCAAGCAAATCAAAAGCACAATGAGGAATTCATAGCATAACTCACTTCTATAAAGTTTATATGTTTATTTTACTTTGAGAGAAATATTTTACAGCTACTCCCTTATAGAGAACAAAGCTCTAAGTATAGAGCACACACGCAAAGTTTCTAACACATGAAAACCCTCACCTCTCTCCCCAACAAAATAGGTGATATATCTCTCAACACACACAATAGTTATATAGTGAAGACTTCTCACATTCCTTTGTTCTCCGGGGTCCTCGGGGGACTGGCTTCTCAATGATCACTACGCTCTATTTCTACAGCAGGTTAGTTTGTTTTCCATAGCGAGGATGATGCACATTGGGCATTTGTTCCCACCTTAAGCCCAATTACAATAGTTTTCATCAGTGTCGTTTTTGTTAAGCTATACCCACAAGTATCTAATGATGTAGTCTGTATTGATGGTCCATGCATGTTGCGATTTGTACCGTGCGAGTATTGTAATTTTAAATTCTACAAGGCGCGTCATGTTTGTGCACAAAATTCACTATAATTTCACAACAACCAACACTTTTTCTGAGTGAAATGATAATACGGATCAACTTTTCTCAGTGAATTGACAACACATGTTAGCTTGTGTCGTTGAATTGACAACATGTACCAACTATTCTCAGTGAGTTGACAGTACACAACATCTTTTTCCATTGAGTTGATAGCATGCACCAACTTTTCGTAGTGAGTTGACAGCACCCACTAGCTATCCTCATTTAGTTGATAAAATGCACCAGTTTTTCTCACTAAATTGACAACAAGTGCTAGATGTCTTTAGTGATTTGACAACATGCACCAATTTTTCTTAGTGAAGTAGTCTTTGGCACCATCTTTTCTCAGTGAATTGACAACACGTGTCAGCTTTTCTCGTCGAGTTTACAACACGCATTGGCTTCTATCAATGAATTGATAATACATATTAGCTTTTCTTAGTGAATTGACAATGACTTGATCTTCCATGCGCCCACAACATTTTCTGTCGTCGATGTGAGTGAACTTCCATTCAGTAAAATTTACTCCCGAACACTACGCACTGACCGCCTATCAAGGCTGGCTAGACTCCATGATCAGATCCAACACTCCACTAAAACTAATCTCAAAAATAGGGGAGAGGGGAGGGACAAGATAGGACAGTAAGGGCGTCCTTTGCCGGGCGGAGCTAGGAATTGAATATAGGGGGCAATATAGACAACAAATAGAGTAGAACCAATAAACCATGCCGAATTTACCGATCCAATAGTCACATATCAGAGTAATATGTTTCGCAAATTACAATACAAAGAAAATTACATATCTATTAACTTAAACTTAGCTCTACGACTAAAACAGGGTCTAAGCCGATTAAAAGCAGGGCCTCTAGATGTGATGTGAGAGCAACTCTTGAAGTGTGTACTTATGGTTTTGTTTACATTTTTGATACCACGTGAACAGTAAATATATTGACGTGGGCGGCTCATATATTTTTAGACTCGAGAAGTCATTTTAAAAAGCGCTTTAAAAACACTCTATTTATTTTGATTTTCGAAGAAATCAAAAAACAAATCCACGAGAACATGTCCATTGTATTGCCGTAGAAATTCGGCTAAAACATTTTCTTGGCTTTTAATTAAAGGTTCCTAGCGTTATGTACTCCACCAGCTAGTAGTGCTTGAGTGATCTTCAATCACACCTATGACTAGCTACAACAGCTTCTAGTCAACTCACCAGCCTGCATTAATCATCCTAAGATTACGAACACAAATATGAATATCCTACAGATCACGGTACGCACCACCTTGTAACCTGTATTTACAAAGATCAGTAGATACAAAGCTAAAACAAGAAACAAAACAAAGAGGATTTGGGCTGCATATGACTGGGCTTTAAACATACTTTACATTTGGGCTAAATTGGGAGGGACCAAATCACTAATTAAACACATGTATACATAATAGAGGATTAGTAAAAGGTTGGGGGTGCGGGCCCTCCATTGTCTTGTCTCCATGCCAGCCATCGCATGATGTTAGGGATGTCAACTACGGAGAGATGCTTGCGAAGTAGGTTGTTAATAAGAAGGGATTCTACCCCAATAATTCTTGTAAGGATGCACCTGTGCCACCAGAGTTTCCACGTTCGCAGCACAACTGTGGTAATTCGGCATATATCATTTAGTCAACACATTGAGCCACCGCCGCCTGAGCGCACTACAGGTGCGGCAATAACCGCGAAAGCGAATGTTACATATTGATAAAATCACACTACATGTTTCATTTCACATATCACTAACCTTTTACATGCATGATGGTAGGCGATGGAGTGTGGCTACTTCTTTCAATAGATCGACGTCCCAGAGAGGTACGACAGAGCATTCATCGAGCAAAAAATACATGCTCAACTACCCAGTGGCACCCGAGAACTTCACATATTAGAAACCTTACACCCTGAATGACAAGGGAATAGGACAAACCTATATAAGTTGTGGAAGCAGAGTAGTGGGCGGCCGTCGCAAAGGCTAAAGCCGTAGGGGAGATAAGGGAAAGGCATCAATAGATCCAAATTTATACGACAAATGACTGCAAGTATGACTTCTAAAAAAAATGCACATGTATCTTAGCTGTAGTTCGGGTTGATGGTTCGTGCATATTGCTATTTGCATCGTAGAAGTAACGAGGCAAGCATACACACCTAACTAAACCCTACATGCCATGTAATCCGCACATTCACTACAAAGTGTTATGTCGGGCTAGTCCATTACTATAATATTTTCAACACTGTGTTATTAAAAAAAGCTAAACGGGGCAACCTGCCATGCTAGGTACTGTTGTTGCGCTCATCAACCTTGGCCCCACCATCTTGCCGATCTCATAGCTGAGCAGGGGTGGTGCAGCAAGCACTGTCGAGCCACGATAGCGCGGTAGGCCGGTGGCACCCACTGCCCACCGCACGCGTCGCTGCTCTACCGAGCTCGGCTGACCTCCCGCATTAGCGTCCTCCTACCAAGCTGGAGTAACGTGGCAGGAGACACATACCGCATGCTGTGATTTTCGAGTTCGAAGAGAAAGCTAGATTTACAAAAACAAATGCTCGATGACCAAAATTAAAAAAAAACATGCCTACAATGCAATATATGCAACAGCTTCTACAAAGTTACAGTCCACATAAGATGGAAATTGTATTGTGTTGGGTGCAACACAAAATGTACACTAGAATATTTACGACCGACCGAAGCTATCCGTTTTGGATTTGGTCAAAAAATATATATTTCTCCGCCTCCTCCAGTTTAATTTTCACGCCCATTTTGGCTTCGCCCACCCACTGTCTCCCCGCACTGCAACCCCAAGAAGAGACCCGATCACCCGAACGGCGACGCCTCCACCAACACCACCACCACCTCCTCCGCGAATTCCACCGAAATCCTCTCAAGTTTCTGCAGGAATCCATCCAATTCGCGCCCTTTCACCTCCCACCCGGGCCAATTCGCCTGGAAATTTGGGAAAAGGCGCGATTTTTTCGGGCTTTTCCTTTACCTTCCGACTCTTTTCCTTTTTGACCTGGCCCAGTTCTTTTTTTTTGTTGGTGTCGCCGATTGTGTTTCTCTTCGAAAGGCGCGGTTTGGGAGCGTCTCGATCGCTGATTCGGCTCCGGTGGCATCGATTTGATCCGAAGGTGCGATTCCCCCCATCTTTTTCATGCTTATGCGTGGATTTGTTTCATGCTTCTTACCGTGTTTAATTTGATCAGATAGAGGAATGATGGATTTGGGAAGAGTTCTTTAGCGCGGTTTGATCGGAGCCTTGTGTTTGGGCAATCCATTATGATTAAGCAAATCCTGGGCCGGCTTCCCAAGAAGGCGGCCAAGTCCGGGGAGAAGGATTTGGCCGGAGCCGGCTCGTCGCTGCCCAGTCCGACATCTGATGCAAGAACCACAACAGATTTGACCATGTCTAGTAGGATTGGCAATCCGAACAATTACACCACCACGGTCACAAATCCCGGCCAGGATTACACGATCAAGAACGCCGGTGTTGGTGCGGGTGTGAGCAATGGTTTCTTGGCTCTACCTGTGTATGAGGCACTTCCGAGCTTCCGGGATGTGCCGGCTTCAGAGAAGCCTGGCCTGTTCATCAGGAAACTGGCTATGTGCTGTGTGGTGTTTGACTTCACGGACCCAACAAAGGATGTGAAAGAGAAGGAGATCAAGAGGCAAACATTGCTCGAGCTCGTGGATTATGTCACCTCAGCCACCGGGAAATTCTCGGAGTCCGTGGTGCAGGAGGTCATCAAGATGGTGTCTACAAACTTGTTCCGAGCCATGACCCCTGCCCCGAGAGAGAACAAGGCACTCGAGTCGTTCGATTTGGAGGAGGAAGAGCCTGTCATGGACCCAGCATGGCCGCACTTGCAGATTGTGTACGAACTGTTCTTAAGATTCGTTCAATCTCCTGAGACAGATGCGAAGCTGGCCAAGAGACATGTCGATCACAGTTTCATTCTCAAGCTACTTGATCTCTTTGACTCGGAGGATCCTAGGGAGAGGGAGTATTTGAAGACAATCCTTCACAGGATATATGGGAAGTTCATGGTGCACCGTCCATTCATCAGGAAGGCGATTAATAATATCTTCTACAGGATGATATTTGAGACAGAAAAGCATAATGGGATTGCTGAGCTGTTAGAGATTTTGGGGAGTATAGTCAATGGTTTCGCTTTGCCACTCAAGGAAGAGCACAAATTGTTTCTAGTCCGAGTACTGATTCCACTCCACAAACCAAATTGTGTTAGCATGTATCATCAGCAACTGTCATATTGTGTCACTCAGTTTGTTGAGAAAGACTGCAAGCTTGCTGATGCTGTTATAAGGGGTTTACTTAAGTATTGGCCCATCACGAATAGCTCAAAGGAGGTGATGTTTTGGGTGAGTTAGAGGAGGTCTTGGAAGCTATACAGCCAGCAGAATTCCAGAGATGTATGGTGCCACTTTTCCGACAGATTGCCCGCTGTTTAAATAGTTCTCACTTTCAGGTAAAAAGGAATTGCAGAGTTTTAACTAAATCAAGTGTAGAATATTTACTTCTTAATAGCTCACATAAGTTCTCATCTTCAAAACTATCATTGATTTTTGGTTTTGCAACTCACTGTGCTTATGTCATGGCTTTTTATCACTTATCAATGCAAGTCAACTAAGCTGTAGCAAATGATAACTGGTAATTATAAAGTGCATACTACTTCTGTTCATGTTGATACATAAATAGTCATATTAGCCCTTACCTGTCCATTTCAGTTACTTCATGATTACTTCCTTCCCAACAGCCAGACGTATTTTTAAACAAGGAGTTGGACCAATTTATTCTTCTAACTGCTCATTATAGAGTTAATCCGTTGATTCTAACTGGGCCCTAAAACTTCCTTCCCGCTGTTTTGCTACTTCAAACCTATCCAAGTCGCAATTTGCAAGAACTATCTTGATCTAGAGAAGGTTGGAGTTGGGTAATGATTTGTTGATGACAAAACAGTTTCAGGAGATGGGGTTTGCTAAAGCAATTCAAGTCAAGTTTTCCTTACTAATCCTGGCACACCAAAGGATGTTACACCAATGCTCTTAAACTTCAATTTCATCACATTACCCTGCTATGTATTTGTAGCTGACAAATACAAAAATGCAAAACCACATGTACTGCGGGTACATGCACTATCTTAACCCTCAAAAGTGCCTTAAGATTCGTGCAAGGGTATTCAGTTATTAGAAGATGGGATGGTAGTTTGGATTTTGAATGTTTGCATCAATCTCGAGGCACATTTGACAGTGGTGATAGTACATGTACCCGCATGTATATATGGAAAAACCACATTGCAAATAATATCTTTGTGACATGGTGCTTTGTGTTAGCAATTAAACAGTATAAAATGATCATTTACCAAGGTGCTCCCCATTTTAATAACTCTTCACTAGCATCACATCATTTTCAGATAGGATGTAAGAACGCAGAACCTAGACGTGCTTAGTTTCATAGCATCTTACTACACCCATTTGCTCTTGTTTCTTTGATATATGGCACAACATTTACTGATTAACAGAATAGTCAAAACTCTGTGGTCCCTTATGGAGCATGTTAGTTCCTGATATATGATCTTTTTTGGTGAGGCAGTTGAGGAAACAATCATGACCCAATTTTTCCTGTATTGAGAATTTCCTGAAGGTACCAGCGCTGTTTACTTTTATGATTTTATCGCTTGACCACTAAAACAACATTTTGAGCTCCCGTGTTCTTCCTATCATGTTCAAACTGATTCTCTGTCATAACTCATGACAGCACTTTATGTTGGATTTATGGTATGTTACTGTGATGAACAAGCTGAATTTCTTCTGTTGTTAACACATCCTTGCATTATCATACTTAACTGTTAATTTCCTGCTGAGATGTGGAGATTTATATTTTAATTTGGCCGTTTAGGATGTGTCATGACATCCATTTTTCCAGTTGACATTTGAAAATGATCATCTGCTGCTTGGCTTTTTACCTGCTGATTTTAAATTGGATAGTTTTCCAGTAGTAGTGACAAATCAAGCAATGTATAGCAATGTTTCCATGCCTGTTCAGTGTAAAAGAAAGGTAATGATGCATCTATTCTTCTTTTGTTTTGCAGGTGGCAGAGAGAGCTCTCTTTCTATGGAACAATGATCATATTGAGGGTTTGATCAAACAGAACAGCAAGTTGATACTGCCCATAATTCTTCCTGCATTAGAGCGAAATACAAAAAGCCACTGGAACCAGGCAGTTCAAAGCTTGAGTCTTAATGTTCGCAAAATATTCCTGGACCATGACCCCGTACTGTTTGAGCAGTGTCTCAAGAAGTTTGAGGAAGACGAACCACAAGAAACTGCAGTGAGGTCAAAACGTGAGGCTACATGGAAGCGCCTAGAAGAAATTGCCATGTCAAAATCTACAAGCAGCGAGGCAGCACTTCATCCTGAGGCAATAGTTCGTCATCAGAGTTCCCCTACCTAGCTTGCTGACTGGATATGAGCAGCTCTTTCGCAGGATCAAGATAGATAACTGATCTGAATGCTCATGGATGGCTGCGTGCCTCTTGTCACTTGGTCCTGAACATTTTACAGTCTGACATGTAAATACGAGGTACATGATGGACTGTGAAGCTTTAACATAGCTCGTGAGTTCTGTCGGTTGTGTGATCATAATATCAATTTCGTCAAGGGACAAAGGAAAGAAGGCAAATCATCTATCCTGGCTTTTATGAGATGTATTTTGCGACGGCTTAATGCATAACCTGCAGCTCAGTGTCCTGATATTGAGGACGGTTAGGAGCACTTGAAAGAGTGACAAGTAGAGTAGCATCTGCTTGTCGACGGTGATTTTGCTGAAATGTAATGCTTTATGTATGAATTAATTTTCAAGTCTTGTCATGATATCATATACTTTGGGTGTGCATGTGTTTGGTTTAGTAGATGTATACAGAAATTTGGATTCGAGCAATGCTTTTGTGCATTGATCGATGCTTTAATTGCTGACCTGTTGTCAAAATTTGGCATTCTGACTGATGGCTTGCATTATGATACCAGTTTTGGATGAATAAAATTGAGGTATACTAAGAATTAGCTTTGAATAGGAGCACATAAAAGTTAGCAATCCATGTATCAGAACTATAAGAAAGTTGGGAGCAATGTTTTAGATTCTTGGTTTCGATAGCAGGATGTACAGCTTAGGGTTTGTAGTGCTATAGATTTTATTTTAAAGCTTTTATCTCTTTAATCTTAAGAAGATTTCATTTCTAATTTATCTTAACTTATTTGGGACAAAAGGTTTTGTTGTTGTTGTTGTATTTGTATGGCAAATCACCTTGCTCATGTAATATATATCAAACATGTGCAAATGACAAGAATTGTCACTTCGGGCGCTATCAATCAAAAGACACCTATATGTCAGTAAAATATGAGACAGATGACCCAGGGATCAGAATAAAATAGCCTGTGTAGAAGTACCAGATGGAGCAAGAATTGGCAAGGCGAATGGTCAAGGATCCAAGAGAAGGTATATTAGGACAGTTCATTGTCCATGATCCAGGAAGTGATGAGGGTGCTCAAGGAATGAAATCTATGATCTCTATCTACACCAGGAGGATCATCGAGCTCATCTATTTGAATCGCGTAGAACTTGCATATTTAGGGCGGTGGTAACTGGCAACATCATGCTAATCAAATTGCCTTTTCTGCTCTTCCGGTTCAAGGTGTCTTCTTTTTCACTTATAAATTATGGTTTACGGTTTATATTATAGTAACTAATTTTTAAATGATATATTTTTTTCAAAACGATTCAATAGAAAGATTATTGTAAAAAGTGTACTGAGTTTAGCTGTACTTGCTAAAATTATATATGACTATTTTTCTCTATATATTATTTTTCACGAATAATCATAATTCAAAATTTTAAGTCATAAACCATAATAAAAAAGACTCCGGACATGAGTTGTGAAATTAGTTGGTCTTGTTTCAACACGGAAAGCCGGAGCTCCGGGAATGCTTGGAGGAGGAGCACAGCTGGCTACATGGAGGGTGATGTCGTTGACGTGCGCGGCCAGCGCCGCACCTCGCGTCGTCGCCTGCACCACCGGGCTCCATTACAGTGTACTTGTGTCAGAGGGCATGAAGAAATGTGCATGGCTCTGACACAGACAAACTATTCCTAATGCCATCGCCGTAGTCGGCGACCGTTGTTCAGGCGGCGACGAGGCCGGTGGGACTTGGGAGGCGCGGCTGGCTCGGCCACCGCCCACCGCGTGCATGTGTGGCTCACCGCGGCAGGGCAAGCGCGGCAAGACGACGGCGGGGGATGGCGCGCAGAAGCGGCGGCTCCGACGTGCTAGCAGCAGTGAAGCGGCCACGCTGGCGAGGCGCGAAGCTGGATGCGGTGGCGGCTGTCTCGACTGGCGAGCCCGACGGCGACAGCGAGTCCGACGGCTGCTCCATTGATTGACCCGCTCCTGGTCTCTGCGAGACGCTCGATCACAGTTGTGTGGCTGAGATTGAGTGGGAAAACGTAGGGGAGGAACGTTTTCGCAGAGGACCCGTGCAATATCCTGTATTGTCCGTTTACACCCTTCCAGATTTGGATCGCGAATAAAATTAGCGATTGTAAACTGTTCGATCAATATTGTACGGCTAAGATCGAAGAGGATATCCTTGGAGGCACTTTTTTACGAAGAAACCTTGCATTGTTCTATATTATCTGCTTACACCCTTTCAAATTTGGATCGCGGATATAATCGCGATCGTAGGCCGTTCGATCAAATTTGCGCGGTTCTAATTTGAGGAGAGATTATTACTGGGTCTGGTGGCAATTGTTCGAAATGGCCCCTCTAAATTATTTTACGCACGCACTCCTTGTCGTGGACGATGGCTGGGGGCAGGCGAAGCGCCGGCGATCGGCTATTCGGCGGTGGCCGCGTCGGGGGGTGAGGCCGTGAAGGAGATGGCTGTCCCAGCGATCGTCCACGTTGACGAGTGGCTCCTCGAGACCGGCAAGCACGAGCGGTGAATCAGTGTACCATGGAGGCCGGCGGCGCAGGAGAGGTGCGGCCGGTGATGGCCTCCCGCGTCGCCGACCAGGACTCCGTTTCCGTGCCGCCGGTGATATCCTCCCGCGTCGGCTTCGGCGACTGCACGTGTGTTTGCTTCAGTAGATGTATACAGAAATTTGGAGATGACCAACGCTTTTGTGCATTGCTTGACGCTTTGGATTGTTGGCTTCTTATCAGAATTTCGCGTTCTGATTGATGGCTTGCATTGTGAGAGCAATCTTGGATGAACAAATTTGAGGTATATTTGCATGGCAGATTGGGTTGCTCAGTTAAGGAAATGACAAGAGTTGTCAGTGCAGGGTGCTGATTGCACATATCAATCAAAAGACACCTTTTTTTTCAGTAAATGTGACAGAGATGATCCAAGGATCAGAAGGCAAATGAGCCGTGTAAAGAAGTATCAGATGGAACCAGAGTTGTAAAGGCGGAGTGTGCTGTTCAGAAGCGCTTGAGTACTTCTTAATATTAGATATTGTAGGAGAACCAGATCTTAAATACGCTGATTTGGTTGCGTCCAATTCCAAACTGAAAATCCACCTATGAACTATCCCTAAATGACTGCAAGAGTTCATACCTTGATTAACTGAGAAGGTTGCAGGTGCCATGAATTATAAGTTTATAACCCTCCAAACACATTGCATGTTGCATCCGGGACAGCTGAAGATGAGATATTGGAGGTAACCAAATCTTGTGCCATTGCAGCTGAAGATTTGGTCCCATCCAAATCTCACGTTCAGCACTTCAGCTTCCAAGGTTCTTCTTCAGAGAAGTTAAAGCTCCCACTTGCACCATTCATTATCTGACAACTGAACGTGAGATATTGGAGGAAACCAAATCTAGTCTCACTCTGCAGTAAGATTTGGTTCCATCCAACTCTCAAATTCAACTGCCAAATATTTTGGTTCTTATACCTATCTAAACTAGCACACTGTGCACCACATCTTTGCACTCACCACCGATTGAGGAGCTGAAGATAAGGTGTTGGAGACAACTGAACTCCTGAAAGTGTCACAGATCGACAAGAAAGAGTTCAGTTTCCTACTACTCTTACCTTCAGAGCTAAAATCATATGTTTCGTTCTGCAATATCTAAGCTTTATGGGGTTGCCCTTTTATAGACCAGCTCAATCTGAAGTTCCTTCGCTACTCCACTCTAAATTTCTAATATGCTCTAGCATGAGTTGTGCATGTTCAGAAAAGAAGTTCTGTAAAGTAGTTCTTTCTAACAAACTCTGACCAGAAAATTTCTCTTGTTATGCATTTGCATTTCAGTCTTTCAGATACTTCCGCTTCCTACAAATCAGACGTTTAATGAGAGTCTTCATGAATCAGGTATGCTGCATTTTCAGAATTTCAGTGGTCTTAAACATGAATATAAAACTCAAAAATGTCTTAAATTACTACTATACTATCTGATTCCCTGTTTGCTTATACTTTATCAGGCATGCAGTATGCTGCATTTTCAACGCCAATAAATTAATACGGACAACCACCACCTTACAGAACACGTAGTCCTAACATCTACAGCAAACAAGTGATTCTCTAAATCTTCTTTTATTTATATGCTGCTTCAGAGTTCAGACTGGCTGAAGAATCTCAAGTCCTACAGCCCATGTGTCTTACATTGTACAAAATGAAAAGGTAAACTAGTTGCAGGAGCATCAGGACAGTCAATAAAGTATTACTAGGACAATAGTTTTTTGGCATGGGCTCCAGATTGGTTGGTTGCAGGTTTTAGGGTAGCAGCTCTCATACAAGTTGTTAGTACAAGCCCTTAACCATCCCCAACAAGGGTTAAAGCAGAGTTTAATATGATGGCCCTTTGAAGGACCACATTTGACTTTGCTTTGCCCTTTGAGGTAGGGTCTTCTTGGCCATATATTCCCAGATCAACCCAAAGGATAAATTTAATATTACAACCATCAAAAGTAATTATGTTGCAGGAATATATACTGTATTTAGGTCAAATTTGGGTTGAAGCTTCTCTACAGAAAGATGCATTTAGGTGCGAGTTAATACATACTTACAGGTACTAACCAAAAAATTTGTGGATATTAAGTAGGAAAAAAATACTTGTGAATGATTCAACTTCAATGGAATCCACAGCCCTTTTTTGGCATCTAGAGGTAAAAACTAAAAGAGTACTCAAACTAAAAAGGAGCAAGGTACCACGTGGTAGTATGAAAGTGCCAAAACATTTCAATCAAGTAGGACCCTAATGGTCCTAAGCAAGGATTTTCGTGACCACCAGCTTAAACACGTAGAAGCTTTCCGTGTCCAAACGCTACTCTCATTTAGCCAATCAAGGATGAAATCTTCATTTTTTTTATAAGAGAAAAAAAACACAAACCATCCATTGATATTGTGGGTGCACTAGAAACTAAACTAACACTTTAAAATAAAAAACAGCACACCAGTAATATCTGAGTTTTTTAAGTTCTAAAGAGGTACTGGAAATTTTGGAATCAATGCTATGTTCAGAATTTAAACTCCAAAAAAAATGCTTGAATGAGACATATTCTTGCTTTCACAACCTGTCTTTTCATTGTTACAACATCTATTCATCGACCCTTTTTTTCTCCCTAGTTATTTGCCTGAAACGAAAGCAACAAAGTGAATGGAATTGGAAAGAACACCATTTTCCTATGAGAAATATTGTATTCCTTAAGTAATGCCCTAATGAACGCAAAGAATTAGATACCTTCCTCCATGTGCACCCAATAATTGTTGTTTCCTTGCCAAGTACCCGGCACCAACATCCTTCCCACTTTAGACACTGATCCAGTGGACCCACATATTCCGGTCCCACACGTCATATCCCTGCCCCTCCAAAACTAACTGCCCCACGAACGCGCCTCCCCATTGGCCGGGCGTGCCCGTGCCGTTACACACAACCCCACCTGTCACTGACGGTCTGTCCCCAGGGGCCCACCTGTCATTGCCACCCCGCGCGCCGCGAGACCGCCACGCGTATCTGGCATCTCCCGCCGACATGTGGGGACAGGTGAGAACGGCTGGCCCGCCCATCAGACGCGTACGCGCGTGTATAAACGCCACCGCTGCGGCGTTGCCTTCTCACCTCGCGCAACCACCGTTGCGGATTCGGAGGCCACCTCACCACCTCCGTCTCCTCGTCATTTACGGCAACCGCTGCAGAGAGAGGGAGAGGGAGAGGTCGCCGAGACGGCTCCAATGCTCCGCGCTGCCGAGTAGCGCGGTGTAAATGGTGCGGCCTGTGGGGTTCGCTGCTGCTCGTGGATCTGAGCTGCTGCTGGGGTGGTGGTCGCGGCGGTGACGGGTGGTGAGGTGACGGACGGCTCCCGCCATGGTGATGTCGACCAAGGAGCGGAAGTTGAGCAGGCTTGGGAGTAAGGGAGCAAGCGGGGGAGGCGGAGGCGGTGGGAGTTTCGGCGCGAGGGGCCACCGGGCGGCGGCGGGGACTCAGCGGCGGCTGTTCGCGGCGTTCTTCGCTTTCCTCTGCGTCGGCGCGGTAGTATTCTGCGCCGTGCACGTCATTGGAGGTGAGCCTCCTCTCCTTTCCTTCCTCCTCTTTTTTTTTTTGGGACGGCGGCGTTGGTTGCTTGCCTCCGTGTGGGGTAAATTGGATCTTCGTTGGGTTTAGGTAGGTCTCACTGGAATTATATTCTCATGTCAATCTCGTCGTTGGAGCGTGGTGGGATCAATTTGACTCATTCGAATGATTTGGGGAAAAAAGTTCGCATTTTGAGATACGATTTTGGTTTGCGTTTGGTGTTTGTTGTTGGGGAGGCGAAAAAAGTTGGTATCTTTTTTTGTTCTTTTTTCTTTTTGCGGTGTTGCGAATGTACTGCCTTGTAGATCTGATGGGGTCTTACCACTCGGGGCAAATTTGCAGTTTTTATCATTCAATTCTTTCGTAGTTTAACGCTTGGATGGGAGCAGCTTGGCGTTACTGGATGGTAATGTTGGCGAGCGAGTAAACAATGCTAGTGGGCAAATCATCAAGTGCACGTCAACTATGGGGCAAATGATCAAATATTTCTTGATAGTACTAGAATAGAAAAAGCTCATGGCGTCACATGAAGAATGTCTGTGTTCATGTGTCTGAATTCAGGCATGCTAAATCCGTTGGTTCTTTCTTTTATGTGTGCTGTGGTAACTGATCTCGTGTTCTTGTTGTCCCCTGATGCAGCATCGTTCCGGCCGGTGCTCAAGACGGCGTGGCCGTCCGCCACCCTGAACGCCGTATCCTCGGAGCGCGGAGCGGCGCAAGCTGGCGTCGTCGGAGCCGACACCGTGTTGCCGTCTGTCCAAATCCGGCACGCCGTTGCGCTGCCGGACCGAGTTCTCTTAATACTTAGAGAAGGTTCATTGCTGCCGGCTTCAGGGCAATTCGAGTGCATGTACTCCTCGGCCAACTCCTCACAGCTGCGCCGCCTGCCGCTCTCGGTCGCCTCCTTGCCGGATGGACCCAGCCTCGTCCATTGCCCTGCCGGGCCGTCCGGGGTGGCTATGTCCCTGACACTGTCCCAGTCGGCTCCGGTGGCGCTGTTCCAATGGGACCGGCTCGTGTACACCTCGCTTCTTGACTGCCGGGACAACTCCACTGTCGTGTTTGCCAAGGGGATGAACCTCCGACCAGGCCGTCTCGGTGTGGCGTCACGGTATGAGTGTGTCTTCGGCCGTGACTTCTCAAAGCCAAAGCTCGTTGTCACCTCGCCTGTGGTTTCTGCTGCACAGGAAATATTCCGGTGTGTGACACCGGTCCGCATTCGCCGGTACCTCAGGATGACAAATGATGGCAACAACAAGAGAGTCAGTGATGACAAGCCTATTTTGGTCTCCATCAGGACTAAGGGCCGGGGAAGCTCTACACTCCCCTCAATTGCCCAACCAGAGCCACTTCCTTGGTATAACAGGCATCGGCATAATAGGCATTGGCGGCAAAAGGCGCACTCAATGTGTATATGCACCATGCTGCGCAACCAGGCACGGTTCCTCCGGGAATGGATCATCTACCACTCGCATATCGGTGTGCAGCAGTGGTTCATCTATGACAACAACAGTGATGATGGCATCGAGCAGGTCCTAAATACCATGGATCCATCCAGGTACAATGTGACACGCTACTTGTGGCCATGGCTGAAATCTCAAGAGGCTGGATTTGCACATTGTGCGCTCAGGGCCCGGGAGAGCTGCGAATGGGTGGGATTCATCGACATCGATGAGTTCTTGCACTTCCCTGGCAACCGAACTCTGCAAGATGTCCTCCAGAGTTACTCCAGCAGGCCGCGGATTGGTGAGCTTAGGACTGCGTGCCACAGCTTTGGTCCATCAGGTCGGACTAAGATTCCCAAGAAAGGTGTTACAACAGGCTACACCTGCCGGCTGGCTGCCCCAGAGCGCCACAAGTCGATTGTCAGGCCGGACGCATTGAACCCATCTCTCATCAATGTGGTGCACCACTTCCATCTGAAGGAAGGGATGAGGTATGTGAACATTGGTCAGGGAGTGATGCTGATCAACCACTACAAATACCAAGTCTGGGAGGTCTTCAAGGATAAGTTCTTCGGGCGTGTCGCAACCTATGTTGCCGATTGGCAGGACGAGGAGAATGTCGGATCCAGGGACAGGGCACCAGGTCTAGGGACCAAACCAGTGGAACCAGATGATTGGCCGAGACGGTTCTGTGAAGTATACGATACCGGCTTGAAAGATTTTGTGCAAAAAGTGTTCACAGATCCGCAAACTGGAAATCTTCCATGGTAGATGGGTAAGAACTGTATTTAATCCGGCATGGCACGCAATACACAACATGGAGACAAACAGGGAAAGAGGAAACACGAAAAAAGGAGTTAGGTAGAAGAGTGATTTGTTTTTGGTATATTTTTAGACTTAAGCTGTTACTGTGCTTAGTTTATTTAGAATCATCCATTTTTGTTACATATCCAAGAGGAAATGATTCTTTTGTAGATACAGATAGGTAGCACAATTTAATGTGAGTTTGGTTGGTTAAAGTGAGAATGCATAGAATCAAGTACTTGACTTCATATCTTCTTCAGTTATTTTTACCTGGTTTTTTTCGTTCTTCTACTCATGGACAAGAAAAGCTGAATTTGCACTATCTGATTAGCTGGTCACCAATCTGACAAATGCAAACAAATTCGATATGGAGAAGGCTACAATTCAGTTCACTAACCACAAGCTGGTTAACTGGCAGTTTGTGATGCAGACAAGGATGGTACACCTTCCTTGGTGTAGTGGTCCTGAAAGAATATTTGGCTTTTCAGGGAAAAAATCACACCCGGATAATCTATACTGTCTGCTTTCTTTTACATTTTTGTAACTTCATATTTACATGATGCTAACTTTATGCTTAGCATCTTTAGAAGTAACTAGTAGCTTTGGGAAGGTATTCTTCTCCTATCAAATCAACCATTTTCTTAGAAAACGCAAGAAGGGAGGAAAATTCTGAAGTAATTGGATCAACATTCAGATCACTGTCATAACCATTGCTTTCTTCTCCATCTTTCATTACTGAACTTTCAGAGGTTAGGTTACTTGACACATACACACAAGCACACACTAGATAAAACCCAGGTTTCCTTTCTCTTTAACTTTAGTGCCTTACTGTTCTTACTTTATTATTCAAAATGCCTTAACAGGATGGCCTTGTCTGGCTCCAAGGGTCCCAGTTCTTTATTCTACCACTATCCATAGGTTTATCAGGACAGGTTTCCCATAGTTAAGTCAGAGCAAGGGAAGCAAACATGTCTCAAAAAAAAAGGAAAGAAAAAGAGCAAGGGAAGCAAACATATATAGCCTTTCTAATTTCCTAATCTCTACCACCCCAAATCAGTCCTTGTTTGCAGTGTTAGTTTTGCTGTACTAATCAAGAAACCATGGACAACAATACAAAGGCTGGCAAGTGTGGATTGTTTGGTGCCTTCTGGGGATGTTGCTATCTGAAGATAACTCATGGTGCTGAGAAAGACTGAAAGAGTAAGCTGCACATTTGAGCTGTGATTTGGCAGTTTGGTACCCCATCAGTATAATACTATAATGTCCACATGTATAACAATATTGCAATGCCTGTATGTAGACATATGGGCTGCCATGATACCTGAATATTGTTGCTAAGTTGGACCTTGAAAGGTTCTTGCATTGGGCAACAGTGCCTGAATTTCTGGCAGGTAAGCTGGCACACCATTGCCTGTCTCTCTGGCACAGAAAATTTCCGTGATTCTGTCCATAACATGTCTAAAAAAATGCTCACCCTCCACTTCGCACCCTGATTTGGCTGGCTCCTTCCCAACTGTGCTAGTTATGCTGCATTGTGCTCACTGCACATTGGAGGGATGAGAAGGGGCTTAGGTTAGATGCAGGGCAGCTGGCTCCATACAGGGTACTGTACAGTTGTACAGATCACGGGGCAGAATGCCAGATCCACATGGGGTTCAAACAACTTGTATTACAGTTACCTGTTGCGTATTGCAGCTGTGTTGCTTAGGTAATGTACTAGATTCTTGTACAGTTGTACTTGTCAATACTGTTCATTTTGGATCCTTGTACATCTGCTACTCATCTGATAGTCTCGATTACTCACATGCAAGTTCCTGGCAATCGCATGAAAAGAGATTTAATCATCTCAAAGTTTCCACCAAACTAGCTGGATGAGTTCTTACTATAAATGGTTGGACATTGCAAGGACATGGCAAACTGTATTTTACATTTTTAATTTCGTCGGTTGGTGTCGGTATGAGTTCGTTCATCACCGAAGACCAGCTGACCGAGCACGCCATGGCTTGCACTCGTGCCAAGGCACATTTAAATCGTTTCTTTCACCATTGGGCAGGCACCTTAACAGGAGTAGTAGCTCTTGCGTTGGACCCAAGATAACTGACCTACTGACCAGGTGACTCACATCAACCAAATTCAGAGACTTGCCCTGTAACCCGTTTGAATGGCAGTAATCTCACAGTAAGAATGGGTTTTTTTGACTGAGATTTATGGCTTATGCATATGGTTTTTGAATTCTGATTTGTTCATAAGAGGCAGTGTACAGAAAAAAAAAATAGTCACATACAATTTTGATCAATATAACTGAACTCGGTACAGTATTATAATTTACTTATAGACCCCGTTTTAAAAAAACACACTATTCAAAAATGGAAGCCAAAGTCTAAGCATAAGCCAAAAAGAACCGAGCCGTTGTTGGATATGTACATAGAGTGTTTGATATCTGCAAATCCTTTATTTCTTATGAAAACTGATTAACTGAATAAGATAAAGCAATAAAAAAAGGATTGCACACATAAATATAGAAGAAATACCGGTGTAGAGGTGGGTCCGAAGTTAGGCAGTCGGATGCTGGATTCTTGATACTAATTCCAGAAGCAATCTGCACTTTTCGTTGCCGTGCTGGAGCAGTCGAGCTTTCAGCGAGTAAACTAGTGTCCAATTGCATAATTGCCAACTCAACCAAGAAGAAGATGATGAAGAAACGGTCCCAATCATACGCCTAATGATACCAAAATCTGCGGGGCAAATGGAGATGCATATAGGAGAAGGCCACGAGTTTTCCTGTTCGTTCTCCTGTCTTCTTATCGCTTTCGTGTCATTTTTGCTCAGCTCTAGACAGAACAAGCGTACACTTGCCCGCTATTACCAGATGTTTAGCAACTACTTATCCAAAAAACAATTTGCAATCTTTCCCCTCAAAAATAAATAAATAAATGCAACCTATTGCGCGGGCCAGCAAGCAATTCCTTGGCAAAAACTATACCAACTTTGGGGGTCGCTGAATATGGCCCATCATCACATATTCACGTGGCCCAAGAACAAATAAGCTCAGTACACATCCTGCAGGCTGTGGTACATTGCAATAGTCAACAGTGGCACTAGCTGGATCAGAAGTTTAGAGCAAAGATCTATCACAGACCACTATATCCCTAATGCATCAGAATTATTCTATTTGATTCTCATTTCAATGCATTTTAATCCAGAATACATGAGATACCCTGACGGCCTGACCCCTTAAAGCAAACCGGCAGCCAAAACACACAGCACTTGAAAATTGAAACACAACATTCAGATTTCAGAACAGAGATTTACATTCAGAATGCAAGTTCACTACGTTAGAAGTATCTCACTGTGTTGGTCCCAAATCATCTAGAAGCCTAGAAATGTGGTGGTAAGATCTGCTCAAGTTCATGCTCCAACTAAAGGAAAAGAGCTGAACTAGGAAGTGTCAGAACTCTCAGTCAAACAAAAGCATTGATGAAGCCAGTGTAGTTTCTTGATTCATCTGTAACAAGGAAACTCGCCTCCAGGAAGCTCCCAATTGTCACTCTCATCATTGTCGGTGATCCCCTCCTTTGGCTCCTGCTCCTCATCAAATGGATATGGACCCTTGAAGTGCCTGCAATAGAATGGTTAGGAGCAATTAGGAGGAGCATGTGACAATCAAAATGAACTCAATATATGCTTCGAAATGATCAAATATAATCATGTCCTTGGAAAGGTAGAAATGTCCCTCATTTTACACATTACAAAGCTCTGTAAGTTTCCTGCGCAATTCTATAGTGGACTGTCGAGTTGCCACTTCCTATTTATTTCTACATATCGGGAATGCACATTGTTACCATTAATTCATGATCGAGAGTAACACCAATATAATCATATAGATACAAAATTGATAGTAAATACTAAAGACAAACATAAGACCTTTGACAAGGATCATTTCATACGCTCAATTGCTTCCATTCGGAACCAGTTTGTAACATAATCAAACTCTTGCACCGAAAGGAGCATGGCCATTAGTAGCATTACACCGGTTGGCATGCTAAATTGCTAATGATATTCTGGCAAATATGTGTTGTTATCATATATGCTCAATATTGCCATCTAAAATGACATGAATTCGCTGCTCTAGGTGCAACATCATCCATTCATGTAATAAATAAAACCAGTTACTAAAACTCCGAAGGGGCCTAAAATGAAACACAAACAAACGTCTCCTTTGAAAAAGATGATTTTTTTGCAGAGCACCACGCCAAAATGTTAGATAGATCGAAGCTTTGATTATGCTAATAGCAATTACATGATTTATAAGCGCGTAAAATGGTAAGCACATGGAACACAGAAGAGTAGAGAAGACCACAGCTAATTTGCAAGCCAAAAATTAAAAAAAAAAAAGCCGGAGAGACGAGAAGGATCAAACTTGCTAAGCGCAAGATCATGGAAGGAAGCGAAGCGATCGAGTATGGGCGCACCTCCGGCGAAACCTCCGAGACGCGGATCGGGCCTTGCGCTTGCGCTTGTCCCGCGCGTCCTCGTGCCTCCGCCGCCGCCTGATCTCCTCCATGAAGCCAGCGCGAGCCACCTCCCGCCTGAACTGCCGCAGCAGCTCGTCCCCGTCCACGTCCTCGTCGCCCGCGTCCACCTTCGCGTTGTGGTACTTGGGGTTGGCCGCCAGCACCCCGCCCCTCGTCGACGGCGGGGCGGGGGCGGGGGCGGAGACCGAGAGGGCGAGGATGGGGGCGAAAGGCGATCGCCGCGGGAAGGAGAGGACTGTGGCCCGGGTGTTGGCGCGGAGGAGGGGAGGTGGGAGCGATGAGAGGACTCCTGCGGCAGCGGAGGTGGCGGTGGCGGCCGCGGCGGGCATCGTAACGGCGACGGACGGAGACAGGTTGGTGGGCTTTGGGTCTAAGGTGAGGGAAAGAAGACAAATGACAAAAGCGATCTTAGGTTGTAGACATTGCGAATGGAGGCCTAATCATGGTCCATTCGTGCTACGTGCAAGCACGCGGTGTTGCCCAAGTTTTTTTTAGATTGTGTAGGCCAGGTTGGGCCTTCGGGATTTTGCCCAGGCCGCCAGAAGGTGCAGGCTAAAGGCGTGTCCCCGCGTCCCCTCACCGTCCTCTACTAGACTTAAATTTTGATGACTTATAACTAAATTTTTACTGTAATTGATAGTAACTTATTTGATAAAATTAAATTTAAAAAATTTAAAAATGAAAAACCACTTAAAAGAAAAAAAGCAGGGCGATTGATGGCTCTATTTGCAATCGCATTTTCACCCTTAATTAATTCGGGCCGAGATGATCGGGTGTTGGAATATCGTGGGCATGGGCCGCATTTCGTTTTTTTTCGCTTGTGGGCTGCGGCTAATCGATTCGGCCGCGCCGCATCGGTTTGTCTCCATCCAGGCCTCGGCCACCGGCCGGGTTTGTCTCCCCGTCCTACACTGCCTGCCAGGGCTCCTCCCTTCAATGAACTCAGCTGCACTCTGCAGCCAGCATGCAGCGCGTACTGCTTTGCTTCGTTGCTTCAAAACTTTGCTTAACAGCATATATGCAGCATGTGGCAGTAGAAACAACTTTAGCCATTGGTTGAGAAGGAAACCGACGGGATTGCTATTGCTACCTCTAGTACGCACATATAGAAGAAGGGAGCCTAATCGGGCAAAGATCGACTTACTATGAAGCTAGGAACCAAACATTAATACAGACATTGGGCAAAGAATATAATCGACTTACTATGAAGCTAGGAACCAAACATTAATACAGACTTTGGGCAAAGAATATAATGTTGCATAATAAAGCATATGTTTGAGGATCGCGTTAGAACCCCTGATTGGCTGGGTTGAAAAACACCCTTCCTAAAAAGAAATGTTCGAGTTGCAAGTTTAAGCAAAGAATAGTATGCATAGCACCACATTGAGTTAGGCAAAGAATAATATGCATGCATGGGCACCACATAAAACCAATCAATCTGCAAATATTCGATCGGAGCTTTGAACAATCTAGCCTCGTAGCAGCACCCAACTACACACCCACGGATGGCAGATCTCTCTGTTAGTCCTAGCTGCGGGCAGGTCCAACTGGCTGATCCAACGGCGAGGCCAATAGACACTGCAGAAGCAGTACTGATTCCGGTTGAAGACGCTGCAGAAGCAGTACTGATTCCGGTTGAAGACGCTGCAGAAGCAGTACTGATTCCGGTTGAAGACGCTGCAGAAGCAGTACTGCTTCCGGCTGAAGAGGAGTTGAAGAAAGCAGCAGAAAAGCTTAAGGCTGATTTCTCCAAGACTGAAACCAAGATCCATAGGTTCCCTGAAAGACTACGCCATCTTAGCAAAGACGGCCGCTACATCGTCCCTAGCGTCGTGGCTATCGGCCCTTACCACCGTCGCTTACCCCAACTACAGAAGATGGAGGAAGTCAAGAATGCCGCGGCGTACAACTTCTGCATAGACTCGGGCTACTCGTCTGAGGAGGTCTACAAGAAGATCCTCTCCGTCTCAGGCGATGCCCGCAGCTGCTACGACAACCGCGACGAAGCGATGGGAGCTGGTATGGACGATGCTGAATTTGCTGCTATGATGTTCCGCGATGGCTGTTTCTTGCTGCAGTATATTATTTTTGACACTAATGGCCTTGGCAAGGTTGCTCCGTCGTTGGAAAGTTGGTTTGCCTCCAACCAAGCTGCCCTCTGGAGGGACGTCATGCTGCTAGAGAACCAGCTCCCATGGCTGGTGCTCGATGCCCTCATGACCTTTAGCTCCGTGCCCGTGGGCCAGTTCATTGCTAACACGGGAGCGAGTTTCGATGTCCGCCGTGATTTTGATGAAAAAACTTACGTCTGGGATTATGCAAGGTACGAGCCACCGCATCTCCTTGCCCTCCTCTGTTTCTACCAATCGCAAAGCGTGACTGGTGAAGGGGTGCCTGACTTCCCTCAAGGAATCACGTTAGCGTCACAATCTAGCAGTGCCATCGAGCTTGCAGAAATCGGCATGAAGCTGATCGCCAGCAAGGCGACACGGTTTATTGACATTGGCATCAATATATCATGCCCCCTCTATGGCAAGCTCTCCGTGCCACCATTGTTAATCGACGACCTCAATGCATGCTACCTCGTCAATATGGTGGCGCTCGAGGAATGCACGCCCAATGAATGCATTGTCACCTCATACGTCCTCCTCCTCGCCATGCTCATGAATCGGGAGGAAGACGTCCACGAGCTGCGAGTAAAAAGTATCCTGCACGGCAATTTCAGCGACCAGCAAACGCTCGACTTCTTCCAGAACCTTGTCAAGCCATCGTCCTTCCCCGGGCGCCACTACCGCCTCCTGGCACAGCTTGAGGCCTACAAGCGCAAGAGGAGGGTGTGGATCGCCGTACACAAGTTCGTCTATAACAACTTCAAAACCATCGTCACGGTGCTCTCCGTCATCGGTGTTCTTGTGGGTATCTTCAAAGCACTCCTCTCCCTCAAACAACACCAGCAGTAAGCTTAGCTAGCTTCATCGGAGTCATTGCTACCTTATGTTTGTCGTCAGAGTTCTGTCATTCTTCGTTTGTATCATTGTATTTAGCCCTTTACGTACGTCTAAACGCTCCAGGTTCTGTGTGTTTTCTATATGTGATCCATTACCTACGCTAGATCTACAACCTACTTACGTACTTATGGTGTGATGTTAATTGTACTGCATTGAAACGACCAACGTCATTAATTAACCATAAGCGACGAATTACGACGTTAAGTAGGTAGCTAATGATCTAAAAATACGAGGAAATTTAAACTTTTTATATGTCAGTATTAATTGAAACCAACGAACGATAAACAAATACGCTATTACCGTAATTCCATCGATGAGGATGCAGACCACATTGTAAAGACTAGAGTCAGATAAAATATGATTGCACGGCAAGTAAAAATTTTCAAGTTAATTAAAATAAATATAACAGTCCGTAGAACAATAGTAATTAATTACAATCAGTATATGGTAAAATCAATAACATCTATTGAATGACAATTAGGATTTATATCAAGTCAAATAAAAATATTACAAATTGCATTACATGATAGTGACAATCCGAATTACAACAAATATACAATTCCATGTCTCAACCAAATAACCATCTCAAAGACTAAGTAATTGTAATACAACTGTATTTAGTCAGGAAGTGCGTGATTTAATTTACACCCAAGTCCATCTCTTACATAAATATTACATTCAGGATAATTGAGGATAAAAATTACATGTAAATAAATTACATTATTCTGTGTACATCCATACTAAGAGAAAGTCCAAATACATTTAGTTCATCTCATACATTAGGAACCACCGTCGAATTGCCACCACACCGCTATTTTAGTGGAGAGTGAACCAATAATTGCAATACCCAAAAAGACCGAACAAAACAATAAATAAAAATAAACGAAGCAAGGAAAAAGAATAGAAATAAATTACCGTCAGAGCCCTAGAGGTTAGTTTCGAGCAGAGCAATCCGTTCATGGGGATACCTGACCGTCCGGGGGCCAGTCGGCACCTCTCACAACCATAGGCTCATCATTCGGCAAAAACAAACCTGATTTAATATAGCGACCAGCCAAAATATCTCTCAAGCCCAAGACAGTAACCGGAGGCACAACAAGACCACAGTAGTTGAAACGGCCAGCACGACATCGAGAAGGCACACTCGGCTAGATAGCACCGGCTGGATAACACAGGCCGCAGAAGTAAAGAAAAGGAAGAAAGCGAGTCAGAGCACGGCATCGCACCCATTTCCCCCAAATCTTGCAACCATTCCAAACCCATAGAGAAGCCATCCACCGAGTAGAACCGACAGCAAGGAGACAGGCAAGGCGAGTCGACCGGGAGCAAGACGACGGCGACGGCAGGAGGCAGACCGCAAGCCCAAAGTCATCAACCCTAGGAGGGAGACATCATCAGGCGACCTCCACCCCCACCGCAAGAAGGCGACAGCCACAACCAACCTTAAGCCCTTCTCACAACAAGCTAACCAACCACCAGTGAAGGTAAACCACTCAAGACTCACGGTAGCATATTCCATTCAACCTTTATAATCAATATTGAACTAGAGACAATAAGTAATCAAGCCTTAGTAAAGCACCATGAACCAACCTGAAGCATACCACCAGAGGTAGAAGAGGGGAGTAGAGGGAGAGTAAATAGAACCGAGGCTCACCGACGATGAAGGCGGCAGCGTGCTACCACCGGCGTAGCCACCCATCTAGCAACCACCGCGCATTCCCCCGGCATGCGGGCGGCTTCTAACCGGCCGTGACTAGCCCGGGGCAGCACACCTCCATACCTAGCACATCGGGAGCAAATCCATGAGAATCAAAACAAAATAATAAGCAAATCAAACTGAAACCGGGTGGATTCAAGGGGCAAGGCGCCAGATCCGGGCCCTCGGCCCCGGATCTGGCCGTGGCTCACGGCGCGTCGGTGGAGTGGCACGAGGAGGAGGCGTGTCGGCGGGGCGGCGCGAGGGGAAGGCGTGTCGACGGAGGAGGCCGAGGATCGGCCGTGCGTGCGGCTCGACGAGGGGGAGGAGGCGCGTAGAAGAGAGGGAGCCGGTAGGGGAGTGCGGAGGCCGGGGAAGGAGGAGCCAAACGGGGAGGCGCGGCATTGCGGCGCGAGAGGCCAGGGCGGCGCCGAGGTGAGGAGAATCGGAAGGGGAGAGATAGAGCAGAGAGCAGCGGAAACGAGAGAAGAAGCGGAGGCAGTGAGGCGTCGGCGGAAGGGGTAACGGGAGAAAGGCGGAAATAAAAGAAAAACTAGAAAGAAAAGGGGAGAGAAAGTAGAGAGAAGAGAAGTGTGTTTAATAAAAATGTCATTCGTAAATATTTAACTCAAGTAAGCTATTGTAAATTAAATTACCTGATAGTATTATGTTAAGCGTGTTAAAATACAAAATATCCCTAATCAGTAGTTATGATTAAGTAAGGACTGTCATTAGATTAAAACCTAATGTGTACCAATTGAATCGGTATATTGCCGTTCAAATTATTAGAATTCCTAATTCAATACCTAATTAACCCTGTTGGTAGTAAAAACTTGTGAGACTTTAATGATAAATATTCATGATCGTTATAAATAAACCAAACTGTTAAGGGATTAAAGCATGTACATAGGTATATTAAAACTTGTGTTTATTCATTTAGACCATCCCATGCCATATTTAAATACTCAAAAGATGTTGTCACTAGCATTTAAATTATAGAAATCCACTACTGATTACTCTAGACAATTAGAATATTAATTGTGGTCCGTCGATTAAACTTGTACGCGTATGGATTAAATTAAGGTATTGTAGTCTTAGCCCATTTTGTTGTGAGTTTTTGTTGTGAGTTTAAATAACCAGATAGTTTGGTTAAAGCCATCTAAACAGTAGAAGACCAGTGAACAATAATTGCAATGACTAGAATAAAGTTAGTGCCATCAATAGATTAAAACATAGAGTGTACAGATTAGATTAGTATATGTGCCGTTTAACCCCTGGTTAGTCATATCAAATTGCCAAACTTCTCTAGTAAATACTTATAGCTATTACTCATAAATTAGGTGACCTCCATGAGCAGTTAAATGTTTAGTATGAGTATGAATTAAATTATTAGAATAGCATTTAGATTGCCCTAACACGCAGTTAAATGCACAACTAATTTTATTAGTTGATTATAAACCGTAGAAATCCCCTAATAAGTATTTAGAATTTCTAGAATAAAGTCATAGCTATTAGAAGATTTAAGACTGTTTGCGACGATTAAAATAGCACATGCTGAGTTAAAATAGTACTCGTTAATTTAAGAGTATGCGTAACAATTAAAATTATACGTGGCGAGTTAAATAGTAGTTGAGCGGTAAAAATATGTGAATGACTAAAGTAAAATTTATGAAGCCCATAAGGACTCCTGAATATAATTTAATTAAGAAATTAAGTAATTAATTAATTGAGAACCCCTCTTCTTTTGAATTTATAATTTAACCTATCACACGTACTAAATACGATAAAAGCACCGGTAAGGAAGGAATTAATTAGAGAAGTGAATAGATACATACGCACCTATGAGAAATTAAATTGGTATAATTGCATGCGCGAGATCGGTTAGGATTAATGTTCACCGATAATTGTATGTGTATATATTTAATCGTATCGCAAGAATAAATAATTAGAAATCAACAAAAGATGTAGTTTAACTTCTAAGTAAACCACCCAGCTCTATGCTAAGAAAATAAACATCAAATGACGAGTAGTGTACCGAAATTAACCTCGATTGGGTGAAATGGAATGACGTTAGGAGCACAAACACATCGACACCTTGTATATCATTACATTTCTATAAGTTAAGTCATAGCCGACGTATTTTAATTGCAGACACCGATCCAAGCTACGGGAGTAACTTCACCTGATCCTACTTGAATCTGAGTGTATGGTTAAAGTTCAGGCAAGCATTCCTTTGATCAAATCTTCAGAGTATATTTCATAAGACAAGTATTTTTGTATTAATCTAGTATCATCCTGCATGAAAGAAAAAAAATATTTAACTCAAGCAATGGTTATAAGAGAAAAGAGAAAAGAGATGGTTGTCAACTGATGGAGCAGTTGTCCACCTAAGTAAGAAGGTGGACAGAGGTTACCAGGGCAGGTGACAAGTGGGCAGGTGCGGGACCTCTGCATAAGAATAGAATATAAGGGATTACCAACTTCGTCCGTGTGAACAGACCGTACCAAACCGTATCAACCAACATCCCGTATTGACGGACAGATTAGTAGCTCTATCAAAGTGTTATATTCTCCACATGGGTAAGTATGTATTAAGCCGTTGGGAGAACCCACATGATCCGGGCCAGCACTTGGGTGCCGGGTGGGGAACCCCGTGGAGGAACCCACAAGATCCAGGCCAGCAACTGGGTGCCAGGTGGGGACCTCCACCACCGCAGGAACCCACACGATCCGGGACAGCATTTGGGTGCCGTGTGGGAGATGCAAGGCGCATATATTAGCGCAGGTGGAGGTTGGGGTAGGGCGAGGCTGCCCCAACCAACAACTATGTCGAGGTCGGTGGACGCCAAGCGAGGGTGAGAAACCACCCTGGGCTGCCGGTCGAGAATAGTTGGGTGGAGATATAATTACTGAGATAGATGCAAACGTACTGTACTCTGGTCTGGGCACTGCATCAAAGAAATTGCAGAGAGCTAGGAAGCCACCAGGATCAGAGTGGTGATGGGTAAAGTGATACAAGCTTGCGCAATGCTATCCAAATCATGAATTCATGCCCGTCTCCGGGAAAGGAGAATTACGGAAACTTATGGGGTGTTTTGTTGTTCACGCGTATGTTCAGTAGTTTTCTAAATTAATAAATTGGAATTCTTTCAAAACCAACAACCCTTATTTTCATAAGTCTTAGGAAGGAAATCGAGGAAGAACAAGAATATAAGAATGAGCAAGAGATTGAGGATAGGAATTGGTATTCCTAAAAGTGTAAATGATAAACATTCTGTGCATTTTTGCTAATAACGCTTGCTGAGTACTTCTGTACTCACCCTTGCTATTATCTCCCTTTGCTTAGGAGTATGTCAGTGCAGCCTGGAGGAAAAACTATGGACTCGGATTACAATGGGTACAAGGTGGACATCCCGTGTGAAGATTGAGTGAAGAATGGGATATTCGAGCCCTTGAGGCTTTGTAATAAACTTTAGCCCTGCGTGGCGATATTTTTGTAATATCATGTTTTATCTCTAATTATTGTTCTGCTGCATCACTCTGATGGCTTATTATTCGTTAGAGCGATGTTCTATCAGCTAAAACGAATAATAATCCATTGATCAGCGTTATTACCCCCATGATAATAACGCGGATCGTCACATGCATGCGCTTAGGGTGTGTTTGGTTGTCTGCATCTCCTTCGTCCTGGATGGTGGATCCATATAATCGAGAAAGAGCTGTTTGGTTGCTGTATGAGCGGATACGGCTGTATGAGCGGATGCAAAATACGCCCTCATCTGGATGGGTGGATACGCTCAAAATGAGCTTCACTAGCCATCTGGATGAGTGGATGATGTATCTTATGCGGTCCCACGTGTCGACCTCTCAGGTTTGGTAAACTGCATCCGCTCATACAGGCAACCAAATAACATCTCAGTTTTTTTGTATCCGCTCATACAGCCTCACCAAACATCTTCTTTTTTTGAAATACGATTCCACTCAGCCAAGATATACGACCATTAATTATCTCTTGGCAGAATTCCTTGTATCTGAATTCCGAATGTAATAAATGCTTGCTCCAAGAATTATGTTGTACACTTGTACTGTGCCAATAACTCTTATCATATAAATGTATAATCGGAAATTTGGACCATGTTAGGGTACCACAGCAAAGCATTGTAGCAATTAATCATGGATTTTGTCTTCTAATCAGGCAGCTAAAAAGCATGCTACTATTCGCAATGGTACCATGCGTGCTTGAACGCTAAAACTACACTCAAAAGGAAGTGTTCGAACCGTTTTCTCCAAGTTGACAACGAAAAAAAAACGCACAGTACACACACGGATAATGCTTTGTTGCTCATCTAGCTTTCATATGCCTTGTTGCTCGTCTCTCTCTTCCTGACTTCCTCTCGCACTGAATGTAGTAGTAGTGTGTAGTGCTCTCCAGTTCTGAGTTTCACTTGGCGGAATTCACACCAGAAAGTCCCACATACTATTTGGGCCGAGAGTTTCAGCCCAGTCCAACTCACGTAGTGGGCTTCATGTCACAGAATCAGAAACTCCCATATTTCTTGTTCTTCTCATGCTGTCCTAGCTGCTCGCTGGGCCAAGATGCCGGCATGTTCTCTTCCATTTTTGTTAGTTTATTTGAAATTCAGATTCATCAAGGACCTTGCATCTTTGGCTGCCAATGCAAAAATTATTAGGAAAAGGTTTTACCTTTGGTATTTGAATTGCAAAAAGTATGACAAGGCAAAAAAATTAAGAGAATTACGAAAAAGAAATGAAAGAAGACATTTAACCCAGATTTACTATAGTAGAGGAAAATTTTGTCAGTGGAGAAGAAAATCGATGCTTGCTAGCATCCGGCAATCTATATATTATATTATTATTAAAATGATGGAAACTATCTATTATCTATCTACTATCCGTAGACATATAGATAGATAACATTGATCCTATTCCATTTTTCTTCTAAGCTTACTAGTAGTGTCATGAGATTTCTTATGAAAAATATTTTCATAATATAACGATTTTGTTTTTTACGGTATTAATTGTACTCCATGTGTCCAAGGACGGTAATAGAAGACCCATCAAAAGAGGAAACAACTTCAAGGTTAACACATTAACTAGTATACCGTCCGCGCAATTTATACCTTCCAAAGGTTTCAAAGGATGTAACAAAAATATGTATTTTTCATAAAAGGTGTCTTTTCACGAAACAAAACATACAGCTATACAAACTTCCACCCTTTCAATTAACGGAACTGCTATACCATATTCGTATATTTTTTAAGACAAAGTCAGTTGAATTTCTGACCTTTCGATCTTCATAGAGATTTGTATGTCGTCTTCACCGCTGGTATCTTTCTCGTCTCCGACGATCCCGTCGTCTTCGCACGGCGCTGCCCTGTAGGATTAGGGCCTAGGTTCCTCATTAAGGTTAGGGTTCACTCGAGCCCCCCGAGCTTAGAGGGAGGCCGGGGCGGCGGCAGACCGATGGTGAGAAGAGAAGGTATCGGGGGCGGTGAGGCGGCAATGGCGCCGCCTCGACCGCGGGCGGGAGGAGGGCAGTGGGCGGGGTAGGCGGCAAGGGCAACACTGGTGGAGTCATTAGGTGGCGGAGGGGTGGCACTGGCGAATCCGGCGGTGTTAGCCGCCGGAGACTGGGAAGAAGGGAGGGATGGGGGCTTTGACGCCGGATTCGACCGGAGATGGAGAAGGCGATTGCGAGGAAGAAGGAGGAAGCTAGGGAGGAGGAGGGAGGAGGTGGTGGCGCGGCAGCCTCATCGGCGCTGGGGGCGGCACCGGCGAGGAGGCGTAGGCAGAATGGGGGTGGGGAGCGTGGGATCGAGCTACGACGGAGGTTGGTGACGGGGGATGAAGGGAGTGTGGAGTGGATGGGGGGAGAAAGGGAGAGTTAGGATTAGGGAATTAAAAGGATTTGAGAGTGAATCTGTGCCATTGTTCATCTCCAACGGTCTTTCAATAGATAGGCCCTTCAATTAAAGGTGTCTAACCAAAGCATCTCTCCAGTATTCAAGGTCCAATGGTCAATATTTTAACTGAATTTGATCTCATAATTACCGTTTTAAACACGACTTGACATAATGAGAATGTTGCATTATATTAGGAGTCAATTCAGAGTAAAGAATGATGAGAAGTGTTTTTATGCTTTCCTCTCTAATAAGAGTAACATTAATCTTAAAGCACATGAAAAGATAGGTAATATTTGTTCATCATTTATCGTACTTTAAAATTATGTAAATCACTGTTAAGAAAAATATATATAGAAACATCTTCCAAGAATGATTTATTACTCATAAATATAAAGCTAATGTTTTTTCTTTTTAATCACTCTAAATTAAGTGAGGGACATCTGTTGTGTTCTCAAATCAACCTTGGTTTTTTTTTTCTGCGGCCATAGTCTTTTTTTTAGAGAGAGATACTGAATACTATATCGTAGTGTGTTTTTTTTTTTCTGAAGGGAATACTATATCGTAGTCGAAACCTGAAGAAACGCGTTGCGCATCATGCCCATCCAGTGGTCCAATATCCCGCCCAGGCCCAACGAATCCCTCGCGGCCGAGACGAAGATCGACGCCGTGACGGTGCAGGCCACCACTTGGGGCGTAGGAGCGCGGTGCTTCCCTTCCTTCCCTGCGTAGCTGCCTCCCAGGCCCATCCCAACACCGCACCGCACGGCGGCACCGCGGCACGTACGGCCGAGGGACTTCACGCGCAGGAACTTGCACTCTGGTATTTATCTCTGCTAATTAATAAAGTTGAAAAAAGAATTGGTGAGTGCTGAATAATATGTTCTTCACCTCCTTCCACCTCTCCTCTCGTGTTCTTTTTCACCCTAAAAATCATATCACAACAAACAAATTAACTGCTAAAATTTTTTTATCTCCCACACCTTTTTTATATGGGTCTCCGTCGTCTCCTCATTTCTCTCTGTTTTTCAGTCACCACCAATGAATAATGTCACAATAGACGTTGATATCGTTAGGTCATCCTGTTCAACACCATCAAATAAGGCCACTTCTGTTAACCCTAACATGATCCAATTTGACCGTAGGCAATATGATAACGCCAATGTTTAGCTGAGAACGTGGTGCAAGTCAAGCTCAACCATGGAGCTTAGGTAGAGATTGATAAGGCGTTGCGGTGGAGCCAAGAGCGTAACACAAGTGAGGCCCATCAACTTCAGCTTAACTTGCTGACTCATATAATTTTTTTTCATAGCAACGCTTAAACTAGTTCCAGTGTAATGCTAAAGCTCTGCCTTCTCTCGAGAAGACAGGTTCGTCACTCGTCAGGTACAGACGAGCTGCAGCTGAGCACATCATACCTTGCTTTGATTCCGGTTTCGGTATCGTTCTTGTGTTGATTAATTTCCAGTACTGGGGCTAGCTGTGACTAATGCTAGCTCTTCGAATGTACCAACACGCGTAAAAGTTGGTCCCTTTTTCATATAATATAATGAAGGTGATCGAGGGCTTATAACGAAGGTTGGAGCCAAACATCGGGAAAGGTTTTGGGCAAGGAATTGATGCTGGATAAAGATTAGTTTTGTCGATCAAGTTCGGGGGAAAGAATATGCCAATTGGGCCATGAATCCGACAGCGACAGCTGAACGTTTGCTAATTGTGTTTTGCTCTCTTGCTTGAAGAGCGGGAGCAAGGAATGTACGTGCCTGCATGCGGGCTATATATATGCATGTAATAAGGTCTGGAATACCACTGCAACGCATGCGCTCGATCCTAGCTAGAGCTATAGCATATATTTCTCGATCGGCGCCATGAACACTGGTAGAGCTAATAATAGTGCGGGTGCAACGGTGATACACGTCCAATATGCCCCAACGGCACTAGAGCTAGATGAAGAAATGCCATTGCCACCTGCACCTATCCACGAGAGGATAAGAGAGAGAGTAGGCAAGCTTGACGATGATTTCTCAATGGTGAAGGAAAGGATCCACAGGTTCCCTGAAAGCCTACGAGGGATCGGCGGCCAAGACGCCCGGTACATCGAACCGAGCGTGGTGGCCATCGGGCCGTACCACCATCGCTTGCCGCGCGTGCAGAAGATGGAGGAGATCAAGCACGCGGTGGCCAGCTGCTTCTGCAGGCGCTTGGGCTACTCAACCGAGGAGGTCTACGACAGCGTCCGCCCCGTGGCGGGCAGCGTCCGGCGCTACTACAACGCCGCCGACGATGCCGTCAAGGACCTGAGCGACACCGACCTGGCGGATATGATGTTCCTGGACGGCTGCTTCCTGCTGCAGTTCATGACTGACGCCAAGGTGCAGCCGTTCCTGTGCTGCGACCTGGTGTCGAGGCATAGCATCCTCAGGGACATGATGCTGCTGGAGAACCAGATCCCATGGCTGGTGCTCGAGGCCCTCATGAGGTTTACCAAGGCCTTGGGACCGGACGTGCGCAAGTATGTTGCCGACAAGGGAGACTTGTTGTTACCGGAGAAGGAGGAGAAGGCCGGCCGCCCGTTCGAGTTCTGGTTCATTGGGTCCCGAAACCGGACTGATGAAACAGAAAGAAGCAGAAGCTATCAAGCCTACAGGCCGGCTCATCTGCTTGGCCTCCTCCTGTTCAGCCAGACAAGCAGAATGAGTCGGCTCCGCAACGAAGCTTCTTACCAGGGCACATGGTCGCCGCGGGCCAGGAGCGCCGCCGAGCTCGCTCGAATGGGCGTCTGGCTGACCGCCAGCAAGGCGACATGGCTCGGGGATATGAGTTTCAGGGGGGGAGCCATCTTCGGCAAGCTCTCGCTGTCGCCGTTGTTCCTGAACGACTTCACCGCCTGCTGGCTCGTCAACCTGCCGGCGCTGGAGGCGATCGTCGACGCCCCCGACTGGCCCTTCCAAGGCTTCGGCGTCAGCTCGTACCTCTCGGTAATGTCGATGCTCGTGGACAGGGAGGATGACGTGCAGCGGCTGCGGGTGAAAAGCCTGCTGCGGAGCACCATGAGCGACACGCAGGCGCGGACCTTCTTCGATAGCCTCGCTCAGCACCTGAGCTTCGGCGGCGGCTACTTCGTCATCTTGGAAAAGATCGAGTCGTACATGCAAAACAGGCCGATGCGGGCGCTGGTCTATGGCATCATCTACAACCGCTACCGTGCCTTTCACATCGCCACGCTTGGCTCAATCGTCGGTGTGCTTATCGGCATCTTCAAGACACTCCTCTCCAAGAAACTAGACTAACGCATGCAGCTACTACTTCTACTACTCGTGCATGCATGGTGTGATGGTGTGCTGATTAATTCTGACCATTTGAAGACTGGTAGTACGTACTTTTGTTGAGATTGCACGTCACGGTTGATCCGTTTGCAAGCATTGCTTTTTTTTTTTTTTGTTTCGACTTCAATAAAATTAACGGTTTCCCAGTGTGGGTTGTGTGTGTGTGTGGAAATGATCTGTCTGTTGTGGTTACCTACCTTAGTAAAGATTGCATGCCATGCTTTTTTTTGAGCAGAAGCTAAATTCAGATGTATATGCACCAATGCAAGTGAAGACCACCATTTTCCTTTTGAGATGATGCATGTGAAGATGACCTTGAAGGGCACTGATCTTACGCATGCTTGGCCCAAAACGCATGCTACTGCTCTTGTATGTCGTACCCCCAGCGTTGATGCCCAGTCCAGTGCATAGTACGGAGGCAGCAAGCTATGCACCCAACCCGAGTACACTTGAGGATGCAAGCCCAGTACTACTGGCCTCTTGTATCTCTGCTGCCTTGAGAACTCTTAAGCATGCATTTAAATTGGCCACCACACCCCGGCCTAAACACTCCCCATCCCGTCATGCATGATGCGTCTATCTCCTTGCTAAACTTCGGTGCTCGCGATCGATGCTCATGGACAGGGTGGAGGACGTCCAGCGGCTGCGGGTGAAGCAACGCGCAGACGCTGGCCTTCTTCGAGGATCTCGGCAAGCAGCTGAGCTTCCGCGGCCGCGCGTTGCTCTCTCATCTTGCAACGGATCGAACAGTACAGGAAGAAGAGGCCAGCGCGGACCTTGGTCCGTAGGCTTCTCGACAAAGGCTACAGGGCCATGACCATCGCCGGTGTGCTTGTCGGCAGCTTCAAGGCTCTCCTCTCCAAAAAGATTGCTGCTGCTTAATTCCTAATGTACGTTGGTCACTTTTTCTATGTAATGAAGGTGATCGAGGGCTTATAATGATGGTTGGAACCAAACATTGGGAAAGGTTTTGGGGAAGGAATTAATGCTGGATAAAGATTAGCTCTGTCGATCAAGTAAAAGGTGTTGTTCTTTTGAACCCGCTTTTGGAAAGCTGAAAAGAATGGATTAAGCATTATTGAAGAATGGGAGCAAGGAATGTAGGTGCTGCATGTGGGCTACATATATGCATGTAAGCTGTCTAAAATATTACTGCAACCAACTCGATCCCATTTCTAGCCAGGGAAAACATTTTGGGACCGAATTTCTCGAATTTTAGTGAAATTCAGTTTTCTTAGCCCACCCAAAAAAACCCAATTTGGCCCAAAATTTTGTCCCATTTTGAAAAATACCGGCCGGCCTATCCTATCTTGTTGACATGCTTCAGCGACTGCGGCCCATCCCTATTCCCCATTTCCCTTCTCTCTTCTTCCCCATCCCACCCACAAACATCAGAGCCGATCAGAAGGCGGAGGCAACGTCAACTACGGGAGGTGCGGATGCAGGCGGCGTCAGCTACGGAAAGGGGAATGCAGCCGCCGAGGATGGTGACAATGGTGTTGTGACTTGGGTGCTTCAGAGATGACTTTTTTGAATTGATGGTGTTTCAAAATTTTGGATTTTTTGAGGGGACTGAAAAAAAATTAATACTGAAATTGTTTTCCCTGCTCCTAGCTACCTAGAGCTCGCATATATTGCTCGGCGCCATGAACACCGGTAAAGGAGCTAACAGTGCGGGTGCAACAGTGATACATATTCGAGATGCTCCAGTAATACATATCCAAGCAGATGCCCCAACGGCGCTAGAGCTAGATGAAGAACAAGAAATACCACCACCTATCCAAGAGTGGACGGCCAAGAAAGCTGACAAGCTTGAAGACGATCTCTTAGCGACGAAAAACATGATCCACGGTCCACACCGAGCCGCGCGTCTTCGCCGTCGGTCCGTAGCACCACGGTTCTGAGCACGTGCGGAAGATGGAGGAGGTGAAGCACGCGGCGGCCAACTTCTGCAGGCGCTTGGGTTGCTCAACCGAGGTCTATGGCAGAGTCTGCTCCGTGGCATGCAGTGCCCGACGCTGCTACGCCAGCAACGATGAGGCCGTCACGGGCCTGAGTGACGACGACTTGGCGTGTATGATGTACCTGGACGGCTGCTTCCTGCTGCAGTACATGGCTGGCTGCGAGGAGCGGCCGTTCCTAAGCTGCGACCTGCTGTCCAGGCATAGCATCGTCAGGGACATGATGCTGCTTGAGAACCAGATCCCATGGCTGGTGCTTGAGGCCCTCCAGGTTAGTCGCCAATGTGGCAGCCAAGCTGTTGTTAAACAAACGACATCTTTATCTATAGTTTGTTAATATCTCTAACTAAGAGAATATTTACTCTGTTTATTCTGTGGTAATCCCGACGCTAAGTGTGTTTATAGAATGTACTGTTCACCGAACAACAATATATATACAAGTCTCCAGCACCCGGTTTGGTGTGCGGGATTGATTCATCTTCTTCCTATATTCATCTTCTTCTATTGCTAGATTTCTTCGTAGTAGGCTTCACACCACACAGAACCATGTCGATTACTAGCTCTCTATCCAGTGGCACCAGCGGATTAATTCCTGCTGGACTTCTCCTGGCCCCGTCGTTTGGCCATCTTGTCAACGTCAAACTGACGCGCAGCAATTATCTGCTGTGGAAGGCCCAACTGCTGCCATGTTTGCGTGGCCAGTAGCTACTCGCCTATGTGACCGTTGACCCGAAGAGCCCTGCAGAGACAGTTGCACAGATCAATGGCACCGAGACTACGCAAGTGCCGAACTCGGTATATGCGCTTTGGTTGCAGGAAGATCAGCTTGTACTGAGTAGCTTCCTCTCTTCTCTCTTTGAGGAGGTGCTCAGTGAGGTCATGTTCATGACATCTTCGGCTGAAGTTTGGGATGCCTTGGGGGGATGTTTGCCTCAACATCTATGGCACGGATAATACAGATTAGATTGCCGTTATCCAACACGAAGAAGAATGACTTTCGATCACAGAATACTACAACAAGATAAAAGAGCTTGACCGATACTCTTGCGGCCATAGGGCAGAAAACAAGGAGGAGATCGTGTGCTACATGCTCGCAGGACTCGATGAAGATTATGACTGTATGACTCCCTTGTTACCTCCATCAGCACAGGACCATATCCAATCTCTCATATGGATTTGTATGCTCACATGTTGAGCTATGGACGCGAAAGGAACAGAACAATATCTTCTCTGGTTCTTCAGTGAACAATGTCATGCGGAGCAAAGAAGGGAGGAGCTTCCCTACCTCAAACTCCATGCATGGCAGAGGACGAGGTTGAGGTGGCAAGCAGATGGGTGGCAACAATGGCACTGATGGTCAACGAAGCACAAACAGACCATCATGTCAACTTTGTGGAAAGATTGGTCGTGTAGCAAACAAATGCTACCACCGATTTGATCACTCCTATCAGGGGGATGAAAGCTATGCAGGAGCAGCAGTCACAGTGCCATCCTATGGAGTAGACAGCAACTGATACATTGACTTCAGTGCTACAGACCATGTTACTGTAGACAAACTTTCAGTCTGAGAGAGGTGCCAAGGCAAATCCGTGCAAACAGTGAATGGCACAGGTCCATCCACTGTTCAGATCGGTCATTCTGGCATTCCCTGTTCTAGCCGTTCTTTTACCCTCAGAAATATCCTTCATGTTCCTAAGATCACTAAAAATCTTCGTGCCCATCGTCGAGCCAGAGATCCTCGTCGACGAGACGCACTGAAAAGCCCCTAAATATTCAAAATGAATTTTCCTAAATTTTTGCTGTATTTTTGGGTGAATTTTGTAAACTTTCCTTTTTGGAAAAGTCTCCCCGCGCCGCTTTCCTTTTCTGGCTGGGCGCTTTCTCTTCTCCTCCGGCGTCCCGCCCTTTTCCGCCTTTCCCCACTCCCCAGCGCCTCCCTCGCTCTCCCGCTCCGCTGGCACCTCTGCTCCTCTCCGCCTTCTCCCTCGCGCACGCGCTGGCGCCCGCGCCCGCAGCTTCGGACCGCCCGCACCACCTCGCTGTCCTCCGGTCCGAAGGCCGCCTCGCCCGCGCGATGCGTTGTCGCCTCCCCGTCGCTTGGTCCCACCTGCCAGCCTCCCCCTCCTCCTCCCTTCCCCGCGCGGACACGCCTCGCCCTGCCGCAGCTCAACCACCTCCCCGTCCATCGCCATTACTGCCGCTCAGGGGCCGGACGCCGACCCACGTCGCGGAGGAGACGCCCTAGCAACTCCCGTGTACTTCGGTTGACCCCGGCGCCACTGCCATTGCCCCTCTCCCTCTCCCGCACGCTCTCTTGGTTCCCCAACTCCCCCACAGCTCCCATTCGCCTCCCACTGCTCCCAGCCACCTCCCAGAGCCGCCGATTGAACCTCCGTCGCCCCAATCGCCGCCGCAATCGTCCCCTGCGCCGGTGACCCCGCAAAGCGGATCTTCTCCCCCGTTTCTCCATTTCCCGATTCCATACACTGGAACATCTCTGCTACTTCCTAATCGCGTTAGTATCCTTGTCTGGCCAGGTCATCGCCTGTGGAGCTCCGTCACCGAAGCTCACCGCCGCCCCTGCCGTGCGCCCGTGGCCAGCCATCCTCGACGCTCCCCAGCTCCCATTTTCTTCGCCAATGTGAGCATCACCCCTCCTAGACCATGAAATCACCGCCAATTGGGTCTCTTCGCCACTGGTGACCTCTCTCGCCGCCTTGGACCCGAAACCCTCCATTCTGCCTCCCGCCCACTCCGTTGGTTCCCGCTCCCTCCGAAGCCCCAAAATGGGTCCCCCTCTCGAAGACAAGCCCACCGGTGCCCTCGGTTGCCGCCGACGAGCCCCCTTGCGCCCGGACCGCTCTCGCCACCGTGGCCCAGTCCCGCGGGCGCCTCAGCGGCTGGAGGAGGAAGACGACCGACGTGGCCACTTCCGTGCCGTCCATCTCCTCCGTGCCTTCTAACCTCGGGCGCCTGATGACAACAAGTCGTGACAGTTGGATCATCATAAGCTTCCCACCTCTCCCCCGTCCGATCCACCCCGTACCGCTTCGCCGCCTCCCCCGCATCGGCGCCGTCCGCTGCACCACGCGCCCTCCATCCACCCGTGCGCGCGCGCCGCGTTTGGGCTGCGGCCTCTCGGCTGCCCGTTCCGTGCGCGTGTGCGCTCGGGCCGTCGAGCCGCTGGGCTGCTCGGCCGTCTGCGGCGAATTCGGCGGGCTGCACTGGGACCGGGCTGGCCCATCACTGTTTAAATAATTTTCCAGAGGATTTAATCTTTTCTAGAAATCAGAAAAATCCAAATAAATCCTAGAAAATCACAGAAAATCCCCAAAAAAATCCCAAATTTCACCACCTTGCTCAGAAAAATGTCCTGAACCCATTTTTGACCTCCATTCCTCCAAATTCATTCCAAATAAATTCTAAAAATTCCAATTTGAGGATTTATACATTTTACTCCTTTTAAAATAGTTTATTTTTTTTGCTTGATTAGTCTCAAGCTGGATTTAATTGTTTTATATGTTTGCGCTAGTGTCGGAGATCCTGGAGATTCAGGTGTAGTCCCAGGAGCCAGGTGTTTCTTCGTTCGAGCTAGCGAAGATCATTCAGATTAACGGCAAGTCGCAACTCCTTGATCATTTGATTTCCCATGCCATGTATTTATGTACTATGCTAGTTTCATTAATGCTAGTTGTGAAACGTTAGTTTATGTAAAATAAAATAGTTTAGAATGACATGCGATATAGATATGACTTACCACTGTTAAATGCCATGTTTAATTCGTAGCCCCGCCATTGTAACCCTAGATTTACCTTATATGTAGTAATATCACATGTAGGCTATTATTATTATCTCATGCAAAACTTGTCACTAATAAGGTTGTGGCCGTGGGCCGGTAGATTTGCAAAACTCGGAGTTAGGGTAAGGTGGTATGGGACACCGTACCCTAGGGTGGCAGTGCATGCGTGCACAAGTTAGGGTAGGAGTGTTGTGGGAAACCGCGAGACGGTCTTCGCCCACCGCTTTGCCCTGGGGTTGAGGTTGCGGACCTCGTGAAAATATAAGAACTAGACCCTTGTGCCGAGCAAATGACATAGTACCCGCTCAACCACAGGTGTTGATTTATCAACCCTGGTTTAGTATCTGCTCAACTTGAGTGAAGCCCTGCATTGGGAGTCGGTGCGGATTGCGAATCCGGACTAAGACAACGATAGGTCCCCTCAACTCGGGCCCGGTGTTCCGTGGTGGCCAACGGATACCCGAGGTTGTGTGGATGCCGCACCTATTGGGTGGAGTGTATATCAAGGGTTGAGCAGCGAAAAGATCCGGTCCTTAACTCAGTGATGAGGGTTAAGGGTGCGTGTGGGTAAAGTTGAGCAACTCTGCAGAGTCAAATAAATGGTATTCGAATACGCCGTGCTCCCGGTTAATGGAGCTGTGTCACTTGGGTGATTCCAGATGCAAAGCTTAAGTAGGCTTTTCAAATGTTTTAATTGGATTAGTTGGATAATTATCATTTCATGAAAACCCCTAATGTTAAGAAGTAGTTTTTGTCTGGTGAATTTCCAAAATGATTGCAAATAAAATTGCATCCACTCAAAGATAATAAACCAAGTATATTACCCTTCTTTTGATATTCCTTGCAAGTAGTAAGTCAGGGTTCTCGTTGCGATTTGCTGAGCTGGTTGGTAGCTCATGGTTTGTTAATTCCCCCTTTTAGAGGATCAAGACGAAAGTGAATGTCTTCATGTCGAGGAAGCCCCCGAGGAGCTGTTATTCGACGAGGACCCTTGGCTTTAGGTTTTCGCCGCGCTCAAGCAGATTCTGGAAGTCTTTTGTAATGTAAATATACTTTGGGCTTGCACGCCCCGCTGTAGAAAACTAGATGTTAATCTTTATGTGAAATATATGCTGGACTTTGGTTGTAAGTATGCAATAGTATACTCTTGCGCGATGTTGTAGGACCGAAATGGCGACAGAGGGGGGGTGAATGTCGCTCACTAAAAATTATCCTCCAACAAGTAATCACTTAAAATATATTCTCCGATAGCTATGTAAGCTATGAAGAACAAGAAACTGTGCTCACTGGAGTAATCTCTGATGAAACTAGAAAGATAGCACAGATCGGCAGATGCTAAAAGAAAGGAGAAGAAGAATTGAAAAGCAAGCTGCCAACTAAAGAGTTCTCGGGTGGAAAGAGGAGACAATGGGTACCAAATGGCAGCAACTGAAACTGAACCAAGCTGAGAATAAAAGCTGCCCAAAAAGGAGACAGCCGAAACCAGTGTGAACAGAGGAAAAACAAATGCAAATACTTGACTGGTCAAGTACGAACTGAAATGCCCACAAAAAGATCATTCGGACATGCTTCTAATTAATGCTCTTAACTAATGTACTACTTGTACTATTTAGACCAACTAATTAAGACTCCAACTCAAAAAGCAATACACGGTACAAAGAACAGAGAGCGCATACTGCAAGAAATGCTTCTCAAATTTAACCAAGAGAACAAAAAGAGAAGAAATTCAGATTTCCATTTCAATAAACACGAGATACAAAGAACTACGTCCCCATACGCATGGACATTCGGAGGAATGATTACAAGAATTCTCAATCCATCCTCTCCCTCTCAATCCTCAAGAACACCAAGAGCTACACATGCTTCTTGGGAGGAACACACACATACACACATGGAGAGACCCAAATGGAACCCTAAACCTTACACACACTCTCTCAAATTTCAGCACACCATCTCCCTCTCTATTTATACCCTCCACTAATGGGTTCACCAAGTGCTTTACCCATTTAGCTTTTGCGCTTTACCCACAATCCACTTCCTTTAGTGCAGCTTTGCGTTTTACCGAACGCCCTCGCGCACCTTCCAGAAGCTTCCTCATTCCTTGCCACGCAAGCTCGCGATTCGCCGTCTTGGCACACCTCGACCGTTCGACCTCGGCGCCACTGCGCCTAGTCCGGTCCACCGTGCCTCGCCACGACTCCACCTCGAGTCCACGTCGTCTTGACACATCCCGACCGTTCGACCTCAACGCCACTGCGCCTAGTCCGGTCCTCCGTGTCTCACCACGACTCCGTCTCGATGTCCTGCAGCCAACACGGACAAAGAAACACATCGCATAGTGCGGTACAAAACATGTAAACATGGTTAGCACCTACAAATCCTACTCAAGCGAGAAATGACCCCGTGGCCAACCGGGACGACGCCACGCGTCAAATTTGTCTAGTCACGACCCGACCTGCGCCAAATGCCAAAAGGCACGAATCACTCAAACTAAACTCACTTTAACAAACCACGAGTCAATTACTCATCACCAACACGGATTTAGACCACATGGTCTCTCAATCTCCCCTTGATGAGTATATTGACAAACTTCGAAAAGCACGAAGATGAGTTTGAGTTTGAAGAATCCAACATGGTCCAAAGAAGGGAATGAAGCTTATGACCACATCGATGTAAGGAACTACTAGAGCAACAACTGAAAGAGCAAATTGATCTCCAAAGCTCTAAAATGATCCCAACAGACTTTTTCTTCTCTATTCTCCCCCTTTTGGCAATAAACACATCAAGATGCAATAGAGAGAATATGACATGTCAAAAGATGAATATGGCTGAAGTTTGTTTATTTAAGCATTTAGAGCCATGAGAATTATCCATAATGACCAACAAGTACTACACCAAGCCATAACTCAATAAAACGCTATCGATCATGACAACATATATATAAGCCAGCTAGAGCATATGGATGACAATCTGAAAATGAGGTACATTATGTGAGCAAGTCAAGTCATCAATGAGCAAAGTCCAGCTAGAGATATCCAAGGATGATGCAGGCCATGTCAATAAGCTAAGCGTAACTAGGAAGTTCAAATTGAGGCCAAAGAGTATGCTATATGCTCAAAAATGAAACATTGGTTTAAAGTACTTGATTCTTGTTGGAGTTTAAGCAAATTGAGCACAAATGACATATTTTCGTTTGAAACTGAAGGTTGTTGACAACCAGATTTTTGTTTTGTCATGTGCTAGACCTCAAGCCTTATGCGACTACTCCAAGCGATAAGCTTAAGAAGATAGTCTAGTTCATCCAAAACTCCCCCTAAGTTCATGCCAAGTGCAATGGCAAGCCGTCTCATAGGAGAGAATTGGTGAGATCAGTTTTTTCGCACAAAAGAGGTCTTTTTGCATTTTAACATGTAGTACTAACTTATGCATCATCAAGAGACTACAATAGCTCAATCTAAGGCTCAATAGAGATTCAACGCTCAACTTAGCCTATTTGACATGGCATGAATCATAAAAGGATAGCTAGAGCAAGACTAGACTCAAATACGAGCATGACAAGTTTTAATTCAAGTTGAGCAATTTTAATTAACTTATCATGGCAAAAACTAGTCTACACATATGAAGTCATGATAAATCTAGCAAATGAAGCACAAGTCATGGCCAGGTGTAAAGTATTGTAAACATGTCATGAATGGATAATAAGCATGGCTCAATGTAGTTATCTACAATGTAGAATGCTGAAATGCAATAAAATCCAGCTCCCCCTCAACATGAGATGCAACTTTTAGTTCAAGTTGAGTTAAGTCAATATTAAGCTCCAGAAGCTCCCAAATGAACTCCCCCTGAACCAAAGCAATAAAAACGAGAAGCTGGCAAAGAAAACCGCAAACAGGCAGTCCTTAAAGCATAGATAAGATATAGAGACAACTATGGCTCAGACAGACTCTCATCTACCCCATATGACTCCAGGACTATTAGCTGACCGTAAACCACATACTAGAGAGCAAACACGTACCCTGTCTACTCGAGGGTGGCCCGACCCTCGCTAGATCCTACAAGAAGTGAGTGAGCTCAATCTAGTGAGATAAGAAACAGCTAAGGAGAAGCATCCTGGAAGCATAAGATAAGAGTAAGAAGTCTAAGCAGCTAGACAAGAGAAGCACTCTAACCTATGCTAGAAGGACTAAGCCCGATGCACCCCAAGTGCAAAGCAACAGAAGTGAGACAAAGCATAATCAATATAGAAAGCGATAAAGCCCAAAGCTCCTCACTACAGTCCATAAGGACAAACCACCCCAAGCTCTCCCGTAGAGTGAAAACCTCGAACTATCCAATGGCTTGGTGAAGATGTCAGCCAACTGGTGGTCACTCTCCACAAACTGGAGCACTATATCGCCCTTCTCTACATGGTCTCTAAGGAAGTGATATCGGATATCAATATGCTTGGTCCGAGAGTGCTGCACTGGGTTCTTCGCAATGTTAATCGCAGAAGTGTTATCACAAAAGAGTGGAACACTGTCAATAGTCAACCCAAAGTCCTGCAGGGTCGAAGCCATCCAGAGTACCTGGCTGCAGCAGCTGGCTGCAGCAACATACTCGGCCTCTGCGGTGGACTGTGCAACACCGGATTGCTTCCTAGAAGACCAAGAAACGAGAGAAGTGCCAATGAATTGGCAAGTGCCAAAAGTGCTCTTCCTATCTATCCTCTGACCGGCAAAGTCTGCGTCAGAAAGCTCTCAAGGAAAGACAGATGGGAAGAGTACCGGATACCATAGTCAATGGTAGCTCGGAGGTACCGAAGATGCGCTTCACCGCTTTGGCGGTGAGATACGCGAGAGAGGCTCGAAGCGAGCACACGCACACACAGAGAAGTGTATGTCGGGTCTCGAGGCAGTGAGGTAAAGAAGGGAGCCGATCATACTTCTGTACTCTTTCTGATCAACTGGCTCGCCGTCCTCATCTGGGTCAAGATAGGTTGTTGAAGCCATGGGAGTCGACACAGGCTTACCATCACTCATGTCGAAGCGCCTCAGGAGGTCACGAGTGTACTTTCCCTGATGAAGAAATGTACCCTCCCGAGTTTGCTTGATTTGGAAGCCAAGGAAGAAGGTCAACTCACCCATCATACTCATCTCAAACTCGGTGCTCATGACATCCGAGAACTGTGAAACCAGAGTATGGGAAGAGCCGCCAAAGATGATGTCATCGACATAGATCTGGACGAGCAGAAGGTCAGTGCCATGCCGGCGGATGAACAAGGTCTTGTCTACTTTACCCATCTCAAAACCATGACTCAACAGGTAGGACTTAAGCCTCTCATACCAAGCTCTCGGGGCCTGCTTAAGTCCATACAAAGCTTTAGAAAGCTTGAATACATGGTTAGGGTATTTGGGGTTTTCGAAACCAGGAGGCTGTCTGACATAGACTTCTTCCTCAATGAAGCCATTAAGGAAGGCACTCTTGACGTCCATCTGGTACAACTTGAAACCTTTAGAAGCTGCAAAGGCAAGCAGGATTCTAATGGCCTCAAGTCGAGCTACAGGGGCAAAGGTCTCCTCGAAATCCAGACCCTCAACCTGGGAGAACCCCTGAGCTACCAATCTAGCCTTGTTTCGAATAACCACTCCATCCTCGCTCTGCTTGTTCTTGAACACCCACTTAGTCCCAATGACATTGTGACCTCGTGGGGGCTCGACAAGCGACCAGACCTTGTTCCTCTCGAAATTTTCTAGCTCCTCATGCATGGCATTGACCCAAGACTCATCTGAAAGAGCATGAGAAACATCCTTGGGCTCAAAGGAGGCAATGAAAGCAGAATGGAGACAAAATTGAGATAAGCCAGATTTTGAGCGGGTAACACGCTCGAACAGGTCTCCAATCATCTGCTCAGAAGGATGCCTTTTCTGGATATGTCGAGGAGGTCCAGGATGAGATGAAGAAGTGGCCTCTACCTCGTGAGCTGACGAGGTAGGAACAGAGCCACTAGCTCCAGAGGAAGCAGAAGGCATAGGCTGGTCACCTGGAGGTGCGGTGGAAGACGGCACCTCAAGGGGTGGATAAGGGACTGGATCGGGTAGACAACCCTCATCTCCATCGTCCTCGTCATCCACGAAGATGGTCTCGGATCGCTCTAAAGAACTCGAGATATCGTGCCTAGTCCCGGACCGGCCTCGTCAAAGGTCACCTCACGTCTCTACCATTTTGCTAGACTCAGCCTGGACCCTATAAACCCGCGAAGAAGGCGAGTAACCTAGAAAGATCCCATCACAAGAACGTGACTCGAACTTATCTAGGTTCCGGACTTGAGAATAAAGCACTTGCAACCAAACACACGAAAATGAGAGACGGGCTTTCGCCCGTATCTCAACTCATAAGAAGTGCGGTGCAAGTGTGCCCAAGAAAAACTCGATTCAAACATGGCACGCGGTTGCAATGGCTTCACCCAAAACTTCCTCGGTGTAGAGTACTCATCAAGCATCGTCCGGCCATCTCGACCAAGGTGCGGTTCTTCCTCTCCACAACGCCATTCTGCGAGGGACGTATGGAGAAGAGAACGGTGCTCTACACCTGTCTCACTACAGAAACTTTCAAAGTAGGAATTCTTGAACTCCGTGCCATTGTCACTGCGGATCGCTCGTAAGGCACCCGGGAGCTCAACAGAAAGCCTACTGAAAAGCCCTCGAAAATGGGTAAACGTCTCATCCTTCGAGGCTAAGAAAAACACCCAAGAGAACCTCGAATAGTCATCGACCACGACAAGGACGTACCACTTCCCTCCTCGCCGATCGCACTCGAGCCGGTCCAATCGTGTCCATGTGGAGCAGGCTGTCTCGGTGCATCGGTCATCGAATGATGGCCGGAGAATGAGAAGCGGCAACCATCTTGCCGTGCGGCATGGAGCGCAAACAAGATCTTTGACCATCTTGAGTTTCGCAAACCACGAATGAGATCGTGGCGCTAACTCGGGTCAAATGGTCAAATCCTATATGACCAAGTCTCCTATGCCAGAAAGTCAGATCGCGGGACTCCGAAGCAACCAAACACCGGAGAGGATCACCAGAAGACTCAGAAAAATCAGCACGAAAGATCCTCTCAAAACGAGAAATCCCGCAAACCAGACTACCCGAAGAATCAAGAATTTTGCAATTGTTTTTCTTGAAGCTCACCTCGAAACCGTCATTGGTAAGCTGAGAAACAGAAAGCAAATTGTACCGCAGCTTACTAACCAAGGCAACATCCTTAAGAATAAAAGAGGCATTAACACGCACAGTACCTTTGGCGATGGCGCGCCTGCACGGCGCGTCTCGAAGGTGATCGTCTCATCACCTGGAGCGCGGGCTAGGGAGGAGAACCAACGGGAGTCTCCGGTCATATGACGAGAACAACCGGAGTCTACAAGCCAAACCTTCTCCTTCCCTACCCGGCGAACCTGAGTCAACAGGAGAGTAAAGTCTCAGTACTGGGGTAAATCAAAAGTGATTTTGGCACCCAATACTGAACAACACGTCGAGCAGATGAAGTAGTCAAGCACGACTGACCTCTATCTACCCTACGCTCTCCATGACTCAACAAGCCAGAAGGTCTACGTGTAGACCCGGAGCTGTTGCTGGGTCCGACTGCTACGGGAAAGCGAGCCGAAACGCAACAGCGGTGATCTCGCCGCGTAATCGCTCTCGACGGGAAGCGAGATGTACCTCGGGGCGGAAGTCACGACCAGGAGCAGCACGAGGACGAAAACCAGAAGACTCAGAGAAACCGAGTCCTCGATGCTGCCCAAACACATCAGAAGTAACAACTCTAGACCTCGTGTTGATCCTAGGAGCACTCAAGATCTGGGGCTGACCCTGAATACGCCTAAGAGCTGCAACACGGTCTCTCTGCGTGATCCTGGCGCGCCTGAAGCATCGATCGATCAGATGTCCATCCTTCTGACAAAAAGTGCAGTGGTACCTCACCTTCGAAGAGGTGGAAGTAGCACGCGAGGGCTTCGCCACGAGAAGCCGAGGTAGCAAAGAACTCACCTTACCATCGAGAGATCCCTTGGACAAAGCCCTGATTTGAATTTGACTTCATCGGACACTGGCTCGACCTCGATCACACCTCCTACTATGGGTCCGAGAATAGCGGTGGATGCTTCCTCATGTCCTCATAGAAATCATATCCTAGAGCCTGATTAAATCTGCAGATCTTAGATTGGTCTAGAATAAGATTGAGCTTCTTCTTGCCACCTACAAATCTCTCGAGAGTGTTCATAAGATACCGACACTCCCGAAGAGAGAGGCACAAGAAGAGCGAGGAGAAGAGGGAACAGCGGGGATAAGGGAGCGGATGAAGAACCAACAAAGGAGGAACGAATGGCTTGTGCACGCACACCACTCAGAGTGGACAATCCTACACTAGCGAGTTGGTTCGCGTCGCTGGCGTCTCTACCTTACCACCGGGCTTCTCCCCTCCTCAAGAATCACATCACAACAAGATTGTGGCTTCTCTAGTAAGTCCTTAGTTAGCTTCACACATTTCTCATCCAAAGCAATCAAGTCAATTTTTAGTTGTTCACAATTTTTGCATGGTGAGCTAACAGGGTCCTTAGAAGCATAATTAGCCAGTTTCTTATTGTGATCAATTATGTCTTGAAACTGCTTGGAAACAGATTCAAGTTCAGCAGTTAATCTAGGACAGTTTGAGCATGAAGGAACTGGCTCACACAACCAAGCATAAATCTCAGATATTTTGTCATCTGCCCGTTTTAGGTTCATCTTCAAGTTATTGCAATTTTCACAAGACTCGGGCAGATCAAGCAACATGGCATAAAGATCTCTAAAAGCATTGTCCTTATCCTCACATGAGGTGCAAGCACTAGTCTCAACAGGAGCAGATGTAATAGGAGTAATCCTACTCATCTCTAGTTCAGCCAACAGACTAATGTTCTCCACCTTAACAGTATCAAGCACAGAGGACAGACTATCATGCGAAGTCCTTAATTTTTCCATATCAACCAAAGAAAGCGAGCATGTATCACAATCACTAGGAGGATCGGATGTAAGAGCAATAATCTCTAGTGACAGTCTATCTATCTCCTTCTCTAACTCAGCACACCTAGCCTTAGCTCTAGCATGAAAACCACCTAGCTTAAGAAATGCTTGATTGAGCTGGTCGTGAGGTGGGGCCTACCTCGTCCGAGTCGAGTACGTTCTCATTGTCATGAAGTTCGCCCTCGAGGCCATGAAGCACATGCCGAGAAGTCGTCGCCGCCATCCTTGGGCACTTGGTCACCCGCCCGTTGTCGTCGCTCCATCCCTCCACCTCGGCCGAGGTCGAGGTCGTCGAAGCGGTGAGGACACGGTGGAAGAGCTTCTTGGCCTTCCCGGTTGCGGGCGTCTTCTTGCCTTGGGCATTGACCGGAGGCTTCTTGTTGCGGTTCTTGTCGGTGTAGTCGTTCTTGCCCGAACCGCCGTAGTCGCTTTGCCCTTCTCCGGCTTTAGGGCGGTTGCCGAATGTGGTTGGGGCCACCACACTCGAAGCAAATCACGGGTCCTCCTTTTTCTGTCCCTCCTCCTCTTGTAAGCATGGGAGAACTTCCGAGCTAGGAGGGCGGTTGCTCATCCTCAGCCGCTCTAAGCGATCATCGATTCGTCACATAGAGCGACAAGGGAGAAACCGCAAAGAGAATCGTGAGAATAACCGAAGCGAAGTGGGATCGGTGACTAGGGCCATCGATCGTGATTTCGACTTACGAGAGACAATGTCAATCTCGTGCGTCTTGAGGCGCGATCTGGTAGCGTCAAGCGTCAAAGTCGATAAATCGGTGGTGTCCTTGATGGTAGTCACCTTCATCTCCCAAACACGCAAATCGAGTGCAGCAAGCATCGGCGGCGTTGTCCGAGTCGGGTATGTGAGACCGACCGCTCGGAGGTTGCTCAAGATCTTGTGAAAACGCGCAAAACACTCATCTAAAGACTCACCAGCAAGCATCTCGAACTTGTTATAGTCCCGCTTGAATCGGTCTGTCGTGCTGCGCCTTAATCTGGTGGTGCCCTCATGGTATGCATCGAGGGTCTCCCAGATATCGAAGGCAGACGAGAGATGAGAGATGCGGTCAAACTCGCTACGACTCAGGCCTTGAATGATGATGTTCCTTGCCTTTGCATTCGCCTCAACATCAGCCATGTTCCCGACATTGATGTTCTCATCGGCAGGAACAACAAATCGCACCTTGACCTTGCGCCAGATGGCATACCCCTGGGCCTGAATATAAGTTTCCATTCGGCTCTTCCAGAAGGGGTAATCGATGCCATCGAACACGGGCAGCTTGGTCGAGTACTTGTCCGTCGCCATGGCTCTTGAGACCGGTTAAGATCTATTGAAAAGAGCTAACCGGCTCTGATACCAATTGTAGGACCGAAATGGCGACAGAGGGGGGGTGAATGTCGCTCACTAAAAATTATCCCCCAACAAGTAATCACTTAAAATATATTCTCCGATAACTATGTAAGCTATGAAGAACAAGAAACTGTGCTCACTGGAGTAATCTCTGATGAAACTAGAAAGATAGCACAGATCGGCAGATGCTAAAAGAAAGGAGAAGAAGAATTGAAAAGCAAGCTGCCAACTAAAGAGTTCTCGGGTGGAAAGAGGAGACAATGGGTACCAAATGGCAGCAACTGAAACTGAACCAAGCTGAGAATAAAAGCTGCCCAAAAAGGAGACAGCCGAAACCAGTGTGAACAGAGGAAAAACAAATGCAAATACTTGACTGGTCAAGTACGAACTGAAATGCCCACAAAAAGATCATTCGGACATGCTTCTAATTAATGCTCTTAACTAATGTACTACTTGTACTATTTAGACCAACTAATTAAGACTCCAACTCAAAAAGCAATACACGGTACAAAGAACAGAGAGCGCATACTGCAAGAAATACTTCTCAAATTTAACCAAGAGAACAAAAAGAGAAGAAATTCAGATTTCCATTTCAATAAACACGAGATACAAAGAACTACGTCCCCATACGCATGGACATTCGGAGGAATGATTACAAGAATTCTCAATCCATCCTCTCCCTCTCAATCCTCAAGAACACCAAGAGCTACACATGCTTCTTGGGAGGAACACACACATACACACATGGAGAGACCCAAATGGAACCCTAAACCTTACACACACTCTCTCAAATTTCAGCACACCATCTCCCTCTCTATTTATACCCTCCACTAATGGGTTCACCAAGTGCTTTACCCATTTAGCTTTGCGCTTACCCACAATCCACTTCCTTTAGTGCAGCTTTGCGTTTTACAAACGCCTCGCGCACCTTCCAGAAGCTTCCTCATTCCTTGCCCCGCAGCTACGCGATTCGCCGTCTTGGCACACCTCGACCGTTCGACCTCGCGCCACTGCGCCTAGTCCGTCCACCGTGCCTCGTCCACGACTCCACCTCGAGTCCACGTCGTCTTCGACACATCCCGACCGTTCGACCTCAACGCCACTGCGCCTAGTCCGGTCCTCCGTGTCTCACCACGACTCCGCCTCGATGTCCTGCAGCCAACACGCATAAGAAACACATCGCATAGTGCGGTACAAAACATGTAAACATGGTTAGCACCTACAAATCCTACTCAAGCGAGAAATGACCCCCGTGGCCAACCGGGACGACGCCCACGCGTCAAATTTGTCTAGTCACGACCCGACCTCGCCAAATGCCAAAAAGGCACAAATCACTCAAACTAAACTCACTTTAACCAAACCACGAGTCAATTACTCATCACCAACACGGGATTTAGACCACATGGTCTCTCAGATGTTCCATAACTGTTCATGCGTGAATAGTTACAGAACGCCGTGTCTGTACACGCCCCTGGAAACGGAGGTGTTACACGCACGGCATCGACCGGAGCGCCGAGGTGACAGCGCGTCCTCGCCGCTACAAGGCGCTGAGCGACCACCACGTCCTCCTGGCACAGCTTGAGGCCTACAAGCGCAAGAGGTGGGCGTGGATCGCCGTACACAAGTTCGTCTATAACAACTTCAAAACCATCGTCGCGGTGCTCACCGTCATCGGTGTTCTTGTGGGTATCTTCAAAACACTCCTCTCCCTCAAACAACACCAGCCGTAAGCTTAGCTAGCTTCATCGGAATCATCGCTACCTCATGTTTGTCGTCAAAGATTTCTGTCATTCTTCGTTTGTATCATCATATATATTTAGCCCTTTACGTACGTCTAAATTCGTGCGTGTTTATGTGATATATTACCTAGTCTAGATCTACAACGTACTTACGTACTTATGGTGTGATGTTTATTGTACTGCATGCGCTTAATTATCTCTTGCAGAATTGTTTGTATCTGAATTCCGAATGTATTAAATGCTTGCTCCAAGAATTGTGTTGTACACTTGTACTGTGCCAATAACTCTTATCATATATATGCATAATCGGAAAATTGGACCATGTTAGGGTATCATAGCAAATCATTGTAGCAATTAATCATGGACTTTGTCTTTTAATCAGGCAGCTAAAAAGCATGCTACTATTCGCAATGGTAGCATGTATGGTTGAACGCTAAGACTACACTCAAAAGGAAGTGTTCGAACCGTTTCCTCCAAGTTGACGACGAAAAAAAACGCACAATACATACACGGATAATGCTTTGTTGCTCGTTTCTCTCTTCCTGGCTTCCGCTCGTACTGAATGTAGTAGTGCGTAGTGCTTTCCAGTTCCGAGTTTCACTCGGCCGTCTCGGCGGATTTCACACCAGAAAGGCGCACATACTATTTGGGCCGAGAGTTTCAGGGCAGTCCAACTAAAGGCATGGTGAAATAAAGACAGATGTATTCAAATACACACAAATCCAGCCGCAAGCATGTGCTAGCTAGAGGTGGGAATTGGGCCGTGCCGTGCCGGCACGGCCCAGGCCCACCGTGCTACGGGCCGCTTTGTGCCGTGCCGGTTCGGCCCAGTCATCTCGTCGTGCCGTGCCGTGCCGGCCCGCCTCGTCTTTGGCTAGGCCCAAGCACGGCCCAAAGCCCACCGTGCCGGCGTTCGTGCCGTGCCAGCCCAAGCCCAGCCCAAAATAACTATACACTACAAAAGCGATAGCGACAATGGTAGCGGTGACCGCTATCTTCCTTTCTCTTGTATCCGCCTTATTAAAAACCTACTTAAAATTCGATTTTATTGTCTCATGCCATTTCACCTTCGAACTTGGACATCTAGTCCAATGGAATGCATATCTTAGTGCAAATTAGACTATGGCGTACGTGGACATCGCCTGACAATCTAGCATAGGCCTACCCAACTAGTCAAATAGAAAAGCTCAAGGAGAGTCATGAGTACAATTTACTATAGTTAAGAAATCAATTTTAAATAGTTTACGCCAACCGTGCTCTTCATGCGTGCGCCGAAGCGAGCACGCCCGATCTATCGTGCCGCGTCGCGTCGCCCACCGTGCCGGATTTTGAAGCCCAGCCCGCCCACCGTTCGTGCCGTGCGGACGGCCCGACACGTGTTGGGCGGGCGTCTTAACCGTGCTTCGGGCTGACCCAAAGAAGCCCGGCCCAAGTCCCACCTCTAGTGCTAGCTACCCTACACTGACCGATCCTCAAACATATGCTTTATTATGCAACATTATATTCTTTGCCCAAAGTCTGTCTTAATGTTTGGTTCCTACCTTCATAGTAGCTCGATCTTTGCCCAAATAGGCTATCTTCTTCATATATGTACGTACTAGAGGTAGCAATCGCAATCCCGTCGGTTTTCTTCTCAACCGATCGGTAAAGTTGTTTCTACTGCCACATGCTGCGTATATGCTGGTAATTTTCCTTGTAGAGTTCAGCAAAGTCTTGAAGCAACGAAGCAAAGCAATGCGCGCTGCATGCTGGCTGCAGAGTGCACCAGAGTTCATTGAAGGGAGGAGCGGTGGCGGTGTAGGATGGGGAGACAAGCCCGGCCGACGGCCTAAGCCTGGAACGGAGACGAACCGATGCGGCGCGGCCGAATCGACAGGCCGCAGTGCACAAGGGGGGAAAAACAAAATGCGTCCCATCCAACTGCTTGCGCACGGCACAGACACCAGCTGCGGCAGCCGAGCCGAGCTGCCTCCGTGCAATAATGCCATAATGCGGATATTCCAACACGGGATCATCTCGGCCCGGATTAATTAGGGCGATAATGCGATTGCAAATAGAGCCATGATCGGTCTCGGGATGCCTGTTCTGTACTTGTGCAATGCACACCCTTGGTCCACTTATTTATTCGGTCATCCCGATCCACTTGGTCCTGACAAATTTTACGTTCTTTCATCAACCACCGCACTGACCGATCAACTCGACGGAAACCAAATTAATTTATTCATGCCATCGAGCTGGACTTGCTCTATCTATTGATGCAAAATATCTGATTAACAAACGTGGACTTGTTCGGACAAACGTTTGGAGCTCCGACAAATTTTCATAAAAATATGTTTTTGTAAAAAATTGCAAATAAACGTGACTAATTCAGACTGCATAAAATTCCCAAAAAATTACATAATAACTATTACTACATTACGAGGCTTCACATAAAATTTCGTAATTTTTGGAGCTCATTTGCTATATGTAAAAACTCGTAAAAATATCAAAATTGTATGAATTTGTGAGCAAGATTTGCCATGGATAAAATTACACCGCAAGGAACGTTATGTTGGGAAGCTGTACATAAATTTTTGTAATTTTTTGAACTCATGTGATATATTTAAAAATTCAAAAAACACTAAACGGGGAAAAGTACGGATGAACAGGACCGCACGACTAGTACGTGAACAGTGGTCGTGTGGTCGGGGACCGCACGATTTCACTGTTACAGGGCTACAAGTGGAATTATTGCTGTTAGAGGGCTAGATCTGATATTCTGGTGATCCACAGTGTAATTTTTGCCCAAAATTCAATAATAGACGCCTTTGCAGTGATTCAAAGCCATCTTTTTAAGGAAGATCCTCGGCGTTGCGTAAGGCAACGTCGAGTCTGATTAGATCTGAACGCCCGATGAGAAATGGGCGGCTCGGATCGATTATGCTCTGATAAAATTATCGTAGCTATAGTATTTTTTACTGTAGCTACAGTAATTTTTTCTGTAGCAAATCAGATCTTAGCTGTTCATTTCTCATCGGGCGGTTCAGATTTGACAACTGCACTCTGACGTTGCTTTACGCAACGTCAGAGGACCCCGTTTCCTTTTTTAAGGACTTACTGGTCTTTCTGATGCATTTGTTCAGATGATCAGATCTAACCGTGTCAACGTGTCATTCTCTTTCTATCGTTGTTTTTTTTTTGGGTACAAAACTGCATTTACTGCTTGTTAAACATGTTGTGAAGTATTAGTGACCCCCAAATATAGTACATCCCTAAACTTACAAATTGTGTCACATAATTATTTGTTTACCTGTGTGCCGATGCCATGGTGAAATGAAGGCAGATGTATTAGTACCGACCAGCCTAGCTAGATTATAAAAATAAACGGAGAGAGTACATAGCGCTCGTATGAATATGATCAAAGTGAGTTAGTCCCTTTGGTTTTATGACTTTGTCAACATTAATCTATCTTTTTCTACCAAGTCATTTCATTTGCACCTAGTGCACAGCCAACTCCCTGGCTACCTGATCGAGTACAAAAATCATGAGCACTATATCCATTGTCAAAGAAGCCATTACGTTCGCTTGCAAAATTTAAAAATCATTATATTAATTAGAGATGGATATCAAACCAGCTTTTCGTTTTATCGAGTTTTTTTTTGAAATTAACACATTTTAATTCAATATCATTTTACTAATAGTTTGAAAGCATTCTTAGAATAAAGCTAACGAGACGAGCCGAGCTAAAGTAACATTTAATTTCATCTAAAATTGACTCATTCAATATTTAACCAATTAACGAGTGTAATTGAAGCAATTTTTAACCGATCCAACAAGCCCCACTAACGAGTTTTTTTTCCGCCCCTAACGTTAATACATAAAAAAAGAAAAAGAAAAAATATTACTAAATTAGACATCGCAAAAGGCGACCAATATAACACAAACATTTATCTACAAGTTTCATGAACAAGTTAGGTGTGCATAAGAATGTATGAGCAAAACTTTGTGCAAACTTAATTAATAACAATAGGGAAGATAATGTTGTTATCGCAAATCAGTAGATACACCTAAGAGTTTGCGTGACATGTGAAAGGAGAAAGCTATCATGGATCTTTACCAAGAAAATGATCCACATACTTCCTGTTGGCTTCTACGAGGGTAATTTGGTAATTTTCCAATTGAAAAGGAAAAAAAGAGAGAGGGGGGCCCACCTGTCAGTGGGGGCAACCGAGGTGATTAGGGGAGGAGTCTGTGTCTCCTCCCAAGACGGTTCGCGTGTGCGTTCGCGTCTGTTCGCCTTCTCGCGTTCGGCACGGAGCGGCATCGACCACGTCGTTCGTGGCGACTGAGTCTTGCGACGGCGGTGATGGAGGCATCACAGGTGTGGGCGCTTCGGCGCCAGCCGTGACTGCAGCCCGCTGGCCTCCATCCAGCTCCCCTTTAAATGGAGCCTCTCCTCTCTATGTTGGCCGCAAGAAGCAGTGAGTCCTCCCCTCTCCGATCTCAAATATCTCTCAGTGGTTCTTCGATCTTGAGTCTTGAGAGACGTCGGCCAGGTTTTCTCCTATCGCCGTCGGCTGTGGAGCGTAAATCGCTGGTCCCCGTACAGTTTCCTTGAGCCTCTTCTTTGATTTGGCTGAGAGGAAAGGTTTGGATTAACATCTAGAGGTTGATTTGGCACGGACTTGTGCTGTGTTTGGTGGGAGATTTGTGACCTATTCTTGGTGTTCACGAGCGTTCTCGACCGGAGCTCTCGTTGGTCTTGTGCGGCGTCAACCCTAACCTTCATCTCTGGTGTCGGCTACCTGAGGTTGGAGTGGGCATTGTATCTTCGTCTACCACACTTCTCTTCTGCGAGTAGCACAGAGGGGTGCTAGGTTTTCTAGGTCAGTGCCATGAGCGTGCCTTGCCATTTCTGATTTCTTCACGGTGATTTTGAGTATCACCACTACTGTGAGTATACTAGCTGTTGTTTCTTTGCAATTTTGTGATATACTTTGCATATCAGTAAGTCCATTAAAGGGAAATTTGCGAAGAAAATTGTTGTGGGCTAATTGCTCTGTGATGAAATGACATAATACTGAGATTATATATGAATGTGATGCTAGATTAGTCTTGAGCTATCAGTTAACCTGTTCTTTTACTCTCACTGATCATTGCAATTGATGTTCTGTTCTTGCCGATCCCTGTGTTAGATCTGTTCAGTGGTTAATATTAGTCTCTTCTAACCTTTGCCGAACCCTGTTATCCTATTAATTCAATAGTAGTCTCTGTGATCGAATGAAAGAATGTTTTTAGGGATATTTTTGCTCTGTTCAGAAAGCTATTTTCATGATCTGCTAGTATTTGTTAAATAGAAAGGTTTAATTTGAGCTCAAGATCTAATCTACAACTGTCATATATAATCAAGATTAGATTTTGTCATGACGAAGATGACCAAGAATAAATCTTGTGCAACTAGCCTTTTGAGAGCACTTAAGAAATCTCAATTTTTTGATCATATGCTGAATCTGGTCATATATGTTATGTTTTGGTTGATATTAGCATTTCTATGCACTTGTGTACATGAGGTTATGCTAGTCTTGAATTCTTATATGGCATTTATATTGGGTATATGTATCTTTTGCAATGGCTTACAAGATTTATATGATTATATGTGATTAAGTTATTTGTATGTCACGCTTGTCTTTTCATTATTATTATTACTAGAATTAAATTAAAAATTATGCTTATACCATATATTTTACAACACTTCCAGCTCCAAATATTCACACACAAACATGGCAAGCAACATCGTTTTTAATTCTACTAACTCTACTTGTCAAATGTCAGTCAAGTGTGAAAGACGAAAACCGCACGAAACATTTTGCCGCACCATGTATCGAGTGTACTTACGTTCGTTGTTTCCCGCAATGAGCAGATAATAGCGGTTTTCCTTTTCGCTTTTCTGCACAAGTGTAGTACTCCACTGAGACAGTCTACATGTTCTCTGCAATTACAAGAAAACTGTCTCCATTCGTTTTTCTTCCTACTGCTCTTGATGCGGCATCTAATATGTTGACATAAAACTAATCTTATTTATGCTATGCTAATTTTAATGGGCGCTTTGGCACTATAGAAATCATTGTGTAATTTTAGTCATAAATTTTTTATTGTCGTTTAATTGAGGTGCACCTTGCATCTAATCTACTATATTTCATGATAATTGATCTCGTAAATTGCGTTGTCGTTCACCCGTGCTATATGGATTACTTAACAGAGGCAAACATGAAGCTGATGGATCAATGCAAGTGACGTCAACGTCAGATCGTCATCACCCGTACGCGCGTGCTCCCGGTCGGTCGTCGCATGTGCTCCGCGTGGTGTCGGGAGGAAGGGAAGATGCCTGACGTCCACGTGGGCGCGCGTTGCAAACCCGGCCTCCAGCGATCTGAAGTGGCAGCGAGCTGCTGCCAGGAGCCATCAATCTCGGCCCGAATTAGGTCGGCTCATTTCAGTTTTAGCTTCTGATTTTTGATTTTTTTTTACTATTTATAAATTTTATTTTTTTTTTCTGAATTTTTGATTTTTTTTGAGTTTTTTTGCCGATTCTTTTTTTTTCTGTATTCATTTGCGTTGTCCATATTGGGCTAGCATATTTTTTCTATTTTTAAATTTTTTTAGATTTAATTACACCAAATAAGCCATTTTCAGCTACAGTGAAATTTCAGTCACTACAGTACAATTTCAACTATAAGTCATAGCTTTTCCGTCCAACCGAACGGTGTCTAATAAATTAGGACGATAATGCGATTGCAAATAGAGCCATCGATCGGTCTCGGGATCCTGTCCTGTACTTGTGTAATGCACACCCTTGATCCACTTGTTTATTCGGTCACCCGATCCACTTGGTCCTGACAAATTTTACGTTCTTTCATCAACCACCGCATTGACCGATCAAGTCGACGGAAACCAAATTAATTTATTCATGCCATCGAGCTGGACTTGCTCTATCTATTGATGCAAAATATCTGATTTTAATCCTGTTGATGCAAAATATTTTTGTTTATTTCTGAAGAACTATGTTCATCTCAATAATAGACGGCTTTGCAGTGATTCAAAGCCATCTTTTTTAAGGATTTACTGCTTCTTTCTAATTCATTTGTTCAGATCTAACCGTGTCAATGTGTCATTCTTTTTCTATCGTTTTTTTTACAAAACTGCATTTACTGCTTGTTAAAAATTCTTTTTAAACATGTTGTGAAGTATCAGTGACCCCTAAACTTAATATAATACATCCCTAAACTTACAAATTGTGTCACATAATTATTTGTTTACCTGTGTGCCGATGTCATGGTGAAATAAAGACAGATGTATTAGTACACACAAGACCGACCAGCCTAGCTAGATTATAAAAATAAACGGAGAGAGTACGTAGCGCTCGTATGAATATGATCAAAGTGAGTTAGTCCCTTTGGTTTTATGACTTTGTCTGCATTAATCTATCTTTTTTTTTACCAAATCATTTCATTCGCACCTCGTGCACAGCCAAATCGCTAGCCACCTGATCGAGTACAAAAACATGAGGACTATATCCATTGTCAAAAAATTACTAAATTAGACATCACAAAGGACGACCAATATAACACAAATATTTGTCTACAGGTTTCATAAACAATTTAGGTGTGGATAAGAATGTATGAGCAAAACTTTATGCCAACTTAATTAATGACCAGAGTGGTGACTTTGTCAGCATTAATCTATCTTTTTTTACCAAATCATTTCATTTGCACCTAGTGCATAGCCAACTCGCTGGCTACCTGATCGAGTACAAAAACATGAGCACTGTATCCATTGTCAAAGAAGACATTAAGTTCGCTTGCAAAGTTTAGAAATTATCACGTTAATTAGGGGGTGGATATTGGACCAACTTCTCACTTTGTCGAGCTTTTTTTGAAATTAATACAGTTTGATTTAATATCATTCTACTAATAGTTTGGAAGTATTCTGAGAATCGAGCTAACGAGCCGAGCTAAAGCAAAATTTAATTTCATCTAAAATCGACTCATTCAATGTTTAACCAATTAATGAGTGCAATTGAAGCAATTTTGAACCGATCCAACAAGCCCCACTAACGAGCTTTTCTCCATCCCTAATGTTAATAGATAAAAAAAGAAAAAATATTACTATATTAGACATCACAAAAGGCGACCAATATAACACAAATATTTCTATATAGGTTTCAAGAACAATTTAGGTATGCATAAGAATGTATGAGCAAAGCTTTGTGCAAACTTAATTAATGACTAGAGGGAAGATAATATTGTTGTCGCAAATTAGTAAATACACATAAGAGTCTGCGTGCGTGTGAAAGGAGAAAGTTATTATGGATCTTTACCGAGAAAAGGATCCACATACTTCCGTGTCGAATTCTCAGTGTGGTATGCCACGTTGGTTTTAAAGTCTTGTATGTTACTTCTCTATATATGAAAAAAGAAAAGGACGCAGACGTATCGCACTGCATCGCAACACGGGATCATCTTGGCCCGAATTAATTAGGACGATAATGCGATTGCAAATAGAGCCATCAATTGGTCTGGGGTGCTTGTCCTGTACTTGTGCATTGCAAACACTTAATCCACTTGTTTGTTTGGGCATCCGGCCCACTTTGTCTCGACAAGCTAGGTTCGGTTCATATAACCTTTTCTTTTTGGGCTTTTAATTTTAGTTTATAAATAGTAATAACTTGTAGAGAATCTTGTAAAGAGATATACACACGCCAGTGATTTTAGACGCTATAAATGAAGTCGCTGCGATGTGTATTGCAATTGATTAATAGACCCTTATTTCAAAAGAAATTCCGTTTGAAAACTAGGTACTGTAGAAAAACTATTTACTATAGAAAACCAGCTATTAGAATCTGAAGCCAAAAATAGAAAAAAAAAACAAGGCCTATGTAACAACCCGCGTCTTTGATTAACCTTAAGTGGCAAGTTACGACGTTAAGAGGGATTAATTATATAACTAATGATCTAAAATACGTGGGAGTTTAAACTTTTCTATGTATTCGTATAAACTGAAATCGACGAGTGATAAACAACTACAGCGTTCTCAGAACTTCAACGGCGAGGACGAAAACAATTAGTAAAATGATGTGACAAGTAAAAGCGCTTAACATCATATAAATATACACACATACATATAGTAAACAATAACGAGTGCTCCTTAGTGCTCGGGCACCATAGTCTAAAATAGGTATGTATTGTATGCGAAAAATTTTAAATTTTTTTAGATATCAAGTTTAACTAGTTTACTAACTAGTTCAAACAAGTTTGAACTAAATTTCGAGTTGTAGTTGCCTTTTTTATGATAGTTTAATTGTAGGTATGTGCTGATTATATATATAAATCAGCAAAGTATGTGAGCTAAATTCATTCAAAACTTTGAATTTGAGTATATTTTTTCAGACTTATACGTTTCATTTGCATTGTTATAGATGAGTATATACCTTAAAATTGATAGTTTCAAAAATAAACCCAAATTTAGATGGAATATATATAGTATAATAGTAATTAATTACAATTCTTATATAATAAATCAATTACATTCATACAATAAATGTGGCCCATCCACCTACATGCAGCTGAGCCGAGCTGAGCTGCTTCTGCGAGGCCAACGATATTCCAACATGGGATCATCTCGGCCCGAATTAATTAGGGCGATAATGCGATTGCAAATAGAGCCATCAATCTATCTCGGGGTACCTGCCCTGTACTTGTGCACTGCACACACTTGATCCACTTGTTTGTTGGGCATCCGACCCACTTGGTCCCGACAAACTAGGTTTCGTTCATATAGGATATAGCCTTCTCATTTTGGGCACGCGTGCAATTTTTATCAATAAAATGAAGTTGTTTTAGTATGTACTATAATCGACTAATAAACTATGTCTTGAAAAGACACTCCATTTAAAAATTAGGTACTGTAAAAAAACTATTTACTATAGAAAACCAGCTATTAGAAGCTAAAGCCAAAAATAGAAAAGAGAGATACACGCGTGTGTGATTTTAGCCGATATAAATAAAGTCACTGCAGTGTATACTGCAATCGACTAATAGACCCTGCTTTCAAAAGACACTCCATTTAAAAACTAGATACTGTAGAAAACTATTTACTATAGAAAACTAGCTATTAGAAGCTGAAGCCAAAAACAGAAAAGAACTAGCGCAGAGGAGGCACGGCCAGAGGAGGCCGACGGGTAGGTGGCGGCGGTGGTGGTCGGGACCGAGCCCCAGGGCGATGACACATATGGTCGGAGGTTGGGGGAAGCGCAAGGCATGGTAGCTGGTAGGGAAGCCATAAGGAGATGGCTGGAGCCCAAGGGCAACAGCCGAGATCGGACGCCGAGCGACTGGAGGTACAGGCAACCGGTGTAGCCAGGCTTGAGGGGCGATGAGTAGGCCAGGTAGGCCGAGCCACTGGACATCGACAGCAAGTGGTCGATGAGTAGAGGGATCGGGCCAAGGGCGCAGGCAGTCGGAGATGGCACCGGAGCCAGGGCGACGACCGGGAAAGGACCCCAGGCGACCGAGGGCAACGGCGGGAGGAACCAGAAAGGCGAGTGAAGGATCCAGAGCGGCGTACCGCGCCGAGCGTCGGTGGCGTGGCAAGTGGCCAGATCCATATCTGGCATGAGGAGGAGGGGAGGGGCCATGACAAAAGAAGGGATATGGAAGGAGGGAGGCAGTCGGCCAGATGGGGAAAGGAGAGAGAAAAGGATAGGAAGAAAAGAAAAGGGAAAGGAAAGGAAGGAACAAAAAATAGGAAATAGAAAAAGGAATTTAGTGCGTGTAGGAGAAAATTTACATTCGCAAAATCTTTAACCCGAGAATTCTGATTGCATATTAAATTAATCTGTGAAACTTGCTAATTGTATTAAATTATGAAACACCATTATCAGGCTATACGAGTATTAAAAAGAAGACGAGTCTTAGAAAGAAGATGTGTAGTCTATAGACGATTAATTTCACGCCTACCGAATAAATTGGTATTTTGTTATCAAATGACTCTGTTGCATATTTAGATACTTAGCTAAATTTTGCTAGTCATATTAACTTACAAAACCACAATAGTAAATACTTCGATGATTAAAATCAAATTAGTGGCATCGGTAGACAAAACTTATGTGGGTGCATACTAAAATTCATGTACCATCAGTAGACTATTTTATTAGGTATATTTAAATTGTAAAAACCCACTTATAATTATTTCAGATCATTAGAATCAATTAATTATGGTCAAACGATTTAGAACATACATGCCAATTAAACTGATACGCGTATAGATTAAATTCATATAGAGTCGTCTAGGCCATTTTGATGCGATTTTAAACACTCAAATAATTTAGTTAAGCCCATTTAAATTGTAGAAAACCCTTAATAATTATTTAGAATGATTAGAATAAGTTAAATGCCATCAGTAGATTAAAATATAGTATGTACTGATTAAGTTTATGTACTGTCATTTAAATCATTCCGTGTTGTAATTAAATACCTAAGTAACCTGGTTAGTCATATTAAATCACAAAACTCCTCTAGTAAATATTCTTACATATTAAAAATAAATTAAGTGAGGACCATAGGCTAAAAATTGTATACGTGTGGATTAAATTATTAGAATATAAATCAGATCGCACTATTGCGCATTCAAATGCCTAGTTAATTTTTGTTGGTCACTTAGAAATTGTACAAATCACTAATAAGTATTCATAATTAACTCCTTTGAGAAGATCACCGATCAATCCTCCTCTCAATCGTCCAGATGCCGGCAAGCACAAGAGTAATAGACTAGTGCTTCACTTGATTGCAAATGTGTGCCAAAGGATCAACTAATGAATGCAATGCACTATTTGCTCAACCACCTCAAATTTAATGCTCAAAGTGAAATGGTGGTGTGGAGTGAATGCAGTTCTTGAGTAGTGGTACGGGTATTTATAATCTTCACCAACCAAAACTAGCCGTTTAGAATAAATTCCAGAAAATTCAAGACGAGCGGAACTACCGCCGGCCTATGGCTGTTAGTTCCGCTCCCTTTCTGGCGTGGAAGAACGGCTATGTCAGAGGCTCTACAGTGACCGTTGGAAAGTCAGCGCGGTACTACCGCCGTTGTAAAATCCGGTACTACCGTTCTGCGGTAGTTCCGCAAAGTCGGCGCGGTACTACCGCTTGGGCCGACCCCAAACTTGGCGCTCTTTCGAAAAAAAGGCTCTGCTCATCTTCCGGAGCTTCCGGGCCTCCAATTCCATCTCCCATCGTCCCTCCAACCAGCGGCATGACATTCGGCGACAGCGACCGGTGAATCAGAGAGAAGGGCGCTCGGTGACAGCGGCCGGTGGATTAGAGAGAAGGGCCGTGGACGAAGTCAGTCCATGGTCAAAGTCAAAGGGCCGTGGTCGAAGTCACACCATGGTCGAAGTCGAAGGGTCGTTTTTGAAGTCCAAACCATGGTCGAAGGGGACAGTGGTCGAAGGGGGCAGTGGTCGAAGTCGAAGGGTCATGGTCGAAGTCCAAACGGTGGTCAAAGGGGACAGTGGTCGAAGGGGGCAGTGGTCGAAGTCGAAGGGTCGTGTACAAAGTCGGTTCGCAGTCGAAGTCGAAGGGCCGTGGTCGACGTCGGGGCCATGGTCGAAGGGGGCCGTAGTCGACATCAGGGCCGTGGTCGAAGGGGCTGTGACCAAAATCGAAGCCGTGGTCGAAGGGCGCAATGGTCGAAGGGGGAAGTGGTTATCGTCGCAGGGTCGCGGTCGAAGGGGATAGTGGTTGAAGGGGGCAGTGGTCGAAGTCGAAAGGGCAGTGGTCGAAGTCGAGGGCCGTGGTCGAAGGGGACCATGGTCAACGCCAAAGGGCCATGGTCGAAGAGTAGGCTGGCACCGGTAGTCGAGTCCCGACCTACGATCACACGCGATGGTCAATGGCTTCCGACTTACGACGATGAGGTGTGCTCGAGTGCTCCCAATCTACAACCACGAGGTGTGGTCGATGTCTTTCGACTTATGACCACGATGTGTGATCGACGGCTTCCGACTTACTTGATAGATTTAAAAACTTTTAGAACTTGTTTGTATGTATATTTTAAAAATTTTTACTACCCATAAATTTTAAAACATATAGTATGATAAAATTTTAAAATCCGTAACAATATATGAATATTCAACTAGTATATAGTAACAACGGAAGTACTGCAAGGCACGCGCGATGCGACGTGCCACATTCACATACAAGGTTCTGCCGAGTGCAAGAGAATTAATTGACGGAGTAACACGATGCATTACACATAAGGCATAGCACAGTACAACATCAAACCTTAAGAAGAGAGACGTATCAATTCGAACGGAACTGGAAAGACAGCGACCAGCTAGGAAATGCGTACAACTATGCATGCATGCTCCACAGGAAGTAAATATGACACGGGTGTGTCTAGGTATCGTCCAGATATTTTTTTCTTAATTATCATCTAAATCTGACACTGTTGGATTAGAGATCCAATGACCTCTTTTTTTGAGGGAGGAGATTTTTTTTGGAGGAAGGGAGATTTTTTTGGAGGGGTTGGGGAAGAATTCATGACCATTGAATCTCTAATCTAATAGTCACAAATTTGAATGATAATTAAAAAGAAAATATTCAAATGATGTTTTTCAATACCCATATGACACAAATTAATTTCACAACAAACATGCATGGACCTACTGCTGGTGTGACTTGACGGCCATGATGGCTTTGAAGATGCCCGCAAGCACGCCGGCGATGGAGCACACAGCGGCCATGGTCTTGAGGTTGTTGTATAGGAACTTATGCATGACAATCCACACCCGCCTCTCTCACTTGTACTTCTCAATCTTTTCCAAGATGACGAAGTAGCGGGTGCCGAGGCGCAGGTGGCGGGCGAGGCCCTTGAAGAAGTCGAGCATCTCGTGGTCGCTGAAGAAGCTGTGCACGAGGTGCTTAGCTCGCAGCTCGTGCACGTCCTCCTCCTTGTCCATGAGCATCGCGATAAGGGAGAGGTACGAGCAGATGGTGTAGCCATCGGACGGCCAGCTGGTGGACGTGCACGCCTCGAAGGCCGCCATGTTGACCAGCCAACAAGCAGTGAAGTCGTTCAGGAACAATGGCGTCAGGGAGAGCTCGCCGAAGGGTTGGCCCTTCCTCTTGTCGAGGCTCATGTCCGCGAACCACTTCTTGTTGCTGGTGGTCAGCTGGACGCCGATTTCCGCGAGCTCGATAGCACTACTAGCTAGCGACAAGAATGTGCCCTTGTAGCTGAGCTCTTCGGGAGGCATGCCGCCTATCAGATGGTAACGGAGGAGTCCAAGGAGATGTGGCGGCCTGTAGTTCTGGTTCACAGAAAATCCTATTGTTGAACATGAGCTGACGTTAAAAGACGACGTCATGCCAGCAACAAACTGGAACACATGAACATAGCTAAAGGTCATGAGGGCCTCGAGCACCAGCCAAGGGAGTTGGTTCTCCAGCAGGAAGATGTCCCTCAGCATGCATGGCCCCGTGGACAGGGTCATCCGATTTTGCAACAGTGGGGTGCTGTTACAACCAACGTACTGCAGCAGGAAGCAACCATCGAGGAACATCATTGCCGCAAAGTCGGCGTCGCTGATATCCGCGAACGCATCGTCGGCGTAGCAGCTGCGGGCTTCGCCGGCGACGGAGAAGACTTTGGCGTAGACCTCCTCAACTGAGTGGCCCGACTCCGCACAGAAGTAGTGGGCTGCCACGTGCTTGACCTCCTCCATCTCTCGCAAGTGGGTTGAGCCATGGTGGTACGGACCGAGGGACACGACGCTCGGCACGACGTAGCGGTCGTCTTTGGCGACCCGCCGTAGGCTTGCAGGGAACCTATGTATCTTGCTCTCTACCTTTGAGAAATCAGCCTCAAGTTTCTCGGTCGTTGTCTTCACCCTCTCCACAATAGTTATCAATGTTTCTGATGCACCGTCCATGGCCTGCACCATTTCTGAGTTAGTTGGGGGCGACGTGGAGAGGAGGAGGAAGCAGAGAGTTGGGAAAGTAGAGGAAGGATTTGATTCAGAGAGAGGAAACAGGTTCAGAGTTTACAACTTCCACGCCCAATACTCTTACCCCTCCTTACTACTTATACTCACACGTAACGCTGGAATCCAGCTCTGAACTCAACACACACAGCCCATGCACGCCCGGCGTACTTAGGATTCACTTGCCGAGCCCCGTTGCTCTTACGGCCCACCACTGTAACACAGAGCTGTCCTAAAAAGGGGATGCTACAAGACAGAGGGGGCAAGAGCGAGCGCATGGCTGCGCGTGGGAGCAGGAGCCTCGCATGTTCGATCGGATATTGTATGATGTGCAGTGGCAATTGTTTTTCCAAGTTTTTGCAAAAAAAAAAAAACCGAAGCTACTTTAACAGCAAAGGTATCTGTTGTGGTTACAGACCAAACAGAGAGAGATGGTAGTGGTGAGTGGGAGTGTGTTTGGTAATGGCTTCGGGTCTTCCCCATGGCCTGTATCGCATATATGTATCCACATGGGAAATGCTTTTACAGTTATACCCTTACATCCAAACATCCCCTTCCGGGGCAATTATGTCATTATACATGTTCTACTGGTTTTATAACCTTCTAACAGCTCTTTGGTTTAGGTGGGGCCACCTACAACAGAGCCTCTCATGGTGAAGGGCTTCACAGGCGAAGCCATGTTGTCGAGTCCTTTGGCCCTCCGTCCTCGCGCTCGTGAATTCGCCCCGATCTTGCGGCCATAGTGCGCCGCGAGCCTGTGGTCCGAGGCCAAATTGCGGATGAAGTAGAGGCGCGCGCTCCGTCCCTACCCTTCGAACGGTGGCGCGGGGCCGTGCCCAAGTTGAAGTAGAGGCGCGCTCCGCCCCTACCTTCCGAATGGGTGGCGCGGGCCGCGCCCAAGTCGGCGTAGAGGCGCGCGCTCCGTCCCCTACCGCCGAACGGGTGGCGCGGGCCGCGCCCAAGTCGGGCAGAGACGCGCGCTCAGTCCCCTACCCGCCGAGCGGGTGGCGCTGGGCCGCGCCAAGTCGGCGCAGAGCGCGCGCTCCGCCCCTACCCTTGAACGGGTGGCGGCGGGGCGCCCAAGTCGCAGAGGCGCGCGCTCCGTCCCTACCCATCGAACGGTGGCGCGAGGCCGGCGCCCAGTCGGCAGAGGCGCGCGCGCTCCGCCCCTACCCTTCGAACGGGTGGCGCGAGGCCGCGCCAAGTCGGCGAGGCGCGCGCGCGCGCTCCGCCCCTACCCTTCGAACGGGTGGTAGCGAGGTGGCGCATAAGTCGGCAGAGGCGCGCGCTCCGTCCCCTACCCTTGAACGGGTGGCGCAAGGCCGGCGCCCAAGTCGGCGAGCGCGCGCGCCCCCTACCTACCTTCGAACGGTGGCGCGAGCCGCGCCATGCCGGGCAGAGGCGCGCGCTGTTGGCATTGCTGCTCCGATGTTGCCGTGACCGTGTGGTTGGGTAGTGCGCTTTTAATGGCGGCTGGAATTACGCCGACGCCTGGCCTGGCAGAGGTCGAGCTGTCACGTCGTGCAGTCTGCCATCCCGTGGTGGGACACGCGGCAGCTCGTAATTGGTGCGTCGTGGGATGTGAGCGGTTACGTGACCGCGGTCGTTCGCCTCTTCCCCAGGGAAGTGGGACGCGTGTTGAGGGCGTAGTGGCGTTTGCGCGCCGTTCGGCCACCTACCAGGCACGCTCCTCCAGGCCCCGGCGGTTCTTCTTTCCAAATCATGGGTAGTCGAACCGCTGTAAGTTTAATCTGTCTGCGTTTCAAGCCGCAGGGGGGCGAGCGGGTTTTATAAAGTGTCCTTGTTGAGGTGGGAGCGCTCCTTCTCGCCTGCCACCTTGCTCTACTTTTTCCCGTGCTGTCAGTAGCGCCAGCTGCTCCTTGCTTTGCTTCTTTCGCCGTGATCGGCAAGAGTAATGGCCAGCCATGACGACACCTCCTGCCATCGCCGCGGCGATTCCTTGCCTAGCCGGGACGAAGAGTCCCGTCCGTCTGGGGAGTACGAGCTGGTGCCGCGGGTGGGCTCACACGCCAACAGGTGGTGGAACGCCATGGAGCACTCGGGAGGCCGCTGCTCCCGTGTGCTGGGGAGGAGCCGCGTAACCGAAGAGACGCTACAACAACTTGTGCAGGAAGGGAAGATCCAAGATCGTGATGGGGCTCGCCTGCCCCGTTGCGACGAGACAGAGCCGAAGCCCCGGGCAATGGAGGCGATTGTGTTCGTCGCATTCTTCGACGCCGACCTGCGAATTCCCTCCGCGTTGTTTGTGGGCGAAGTCCTGCGGGCCTATGAGTTGGAGATAGCCCAGCTGACGCCAAACGCCATAATCCGCCTGGCTGTCTTTGCGTGGGCGATGCGGACAGAAGGGCGGCGTCCCAGTGCGAGCCTGTTCGCCACCCTGCATGACGCATGCTGCCGGCCTAGGAAAGTTGAAGGGGCGGTGTCCAACTTTGGCAGCGTGGACTTCGTGCTACGGGCGTCGTGTTCGACGTTGTTCCCTACACCAGCCTCCCTGGGGAAATGGGAGTCCGGCTGGACGCGGTAGTGGTTTTACTACATCGTGACCGACAAGAGCGGCCTGCAATGCCGAGGTGGGCCGATCGCGTTCAACAGTTCGCCGAGTCTGAAGGCGGAGGTTGACGATGCGCAAAGGCTACGGAGCCTTGTCGGTGTCGCCCGTCGGATGAGCATGCGCGACCTGGCCGAGGAGTTCACAATGTACGGGGTGGCGCCGCTCTCCAAGTGGAAGTATGTTGGACGGGGCGACGATCGTGAGGACGGGTTCAGCCCCTCCGTGTCCCGCCTGCTTCCACCCTCCGCTCCTTGTAAGCCGCCGGGTGCATTCGCATGTACGCCCTTATGCCTGCGTGGCCCCTGCTTGATTGGCTTATCTTACGTGCGGTGGCTCATTTGAAGACGCGAGCATGCGGTTGCGCTCTCTCGGCCCATACGCCAAGGAACACCAGGTTCGCGAGGCCGCAATCACCGCGGCTAAGCAAGGGCGGGTAAACCGCACATGCGAGGTTCTGGGCATTGCGGTGCCTGAACACGCGACCCCGGCGGAGGCTCCCGCAGATGTTCCAAGCCATCATGACGGTGGCAGTCGAGCGGGGGCGTCGTCTTTGCGACGCCAGGCCCGTTCCGCGGGCGACGACCAGTGCCGTTGAGATGAGATGTGCGACCGGCAGCGGGTCCGGTCGTGCCGGCTCGAGGGGGCGCGCTGCCTCAACTCCTCTGGTATCCCTTGGCGACGCCGTCGAACCTGCGCCGTCGGCCACCGTTGGCGGGGGAGCTGCGGTCAGTGGCGCGCTGGCACCCGCGACGGCCGGCCAAGACGCGGCTCATGCGGCGACATCGTAGGCGCCACTGGATCGCGCAGAGCACCGCGGAAGAGTCGCTGAAGCGCCCTGACGAACGCCCTCGACCCGGGGCCGTCGCCCTCGAAGGGTCGGTACGGCGTTGCGGGCTCCTGCCGCGGGATGATGCCTGGCGCGACCAAGGGGGCCTTCACGTCGAGCACCAAGGCGGCCGCACCCCAGCTGACGATCGAACTGGCAGTACCTCTCATTGCGACGAGGGGCGCAGAAGGTAGGCGCGACTCCCTTTCTTCGCACGACTTCGCGAAACTCTCTCTGATCTGCTTGCTCATTCCGTCGACCTCAGGAGAGACAAGGTCTCCCGGACATGGTGAAGGATCGAGCAACGGAGGTGTCTTGCAAGTCCAAAATCTCGTGCGGTGCCCCGGCGCTTGTTGCCGAGGCGGCCGGGCGCCGGCGGCTTCGACGCGGTGGGCCGAACCCGTTCTCTCGGACTTCCTCCTCGCTCGAGATACTGCTTCTCAAGGCGTGCCAGCGAGCGCGCCAACAACGGCCTTGACCGACAGACGTTGTCCTCGTGCGAGGGAGACCACCTAGCGCTCGCACTGCAGGCCTCGGAAATAAGGGTAAGTATGTGCGCTTCGGCTTCTAGGGCACCTTGGGCACTTGCTGAGTCGCTGTTCCTGTCAGACGCTTGCTATCAGCCAGGCGCTTGACGAGGTCCGCGTTCGGGAGCGGAGAGCTATGGAAGCCAGCCTTCGCGCGGCGGACGACGCTCACGCAGTGAAGGATGAAGAGCTTCGCGCGCTGGAGGGTGCCGTGGTGGCCGTCCGACTGGAGACCGAGGAAGTCAAGCGCACCGCGGGTGCGGAACGCGACTCCTTCCTGCAACGGATCGCTGCCCTAGAAGGGGAGAAAACCCGACTGGCTGAGTCTGTTGCAGCGAAGAATGACGCTTAAGCAAATACGTCCCACGTCCGCGTGGCGGGCCATGGAGGCTACGAACCAGGCCCTCCGAGATTTGTGCGCTAATGTGCCGGACACTACGCACAGTCCGGAGGACTTGACGGAGATGCTCGAGCTGATCAAGGAGGGAGCGAGCGTTGCTCTCCGTGGTGCCAGAACCTTTGGCGAACACTGCGGCTATGTTGGCGCGTGCCTTGCACTCGCCATGCTTCACACTCATGGGTGCCGACACACCCATGCATTAGCGAATCCGCAGCTAGATCTTCCAGGCCAGCCGGAGGTGATGGTGGACGCTGTTCGCTTCATCGGGCCTAGCCTGCAGAACTTCCATCGGCGGATCTGGGATCGCTTTGGGGAGGATGCGGCGAAAGCTGCCGTGTGGCAGACGCTGCATGGAGAAGAGGACCCCCTCCGCTAGCTTGAAGCAGTCTTCCGAGGCCATGATGGCGGTACGAGCTCGTCAGGACCGCGCCAGGGGTGAGCGATCGGTCGGGGAGGTCTGGGGGGGAGGGAATGCACTGTTACTTATGCTTGTAATCGCGGAACCCCCTTATTTTCACCATGAATCAAAGGAGTACTTGTCAGTTTTGTATGTTGCGACCTCCATGTCTTAGTTATGCTCCAGGGAGTGCGTGGGATCGACATCCACGTCTTATTTATACTCCGAAGAGTACGCACGGAAGCAACGCCCGTGCGTGCACAAGGTTCGTGTCTTGTTTATACTCTGTGGAGTGCGCAGGGAAAACATCCGCGTCTTAGTGCGCGCGGGGGCGTTCCCCCACTGCGTCTTATTTGGAGTCCGTAGACTGGTGCGCGCGGAGGTGAACGCCGACGCTACGACTTCCTTTATAGTCCGGAGACTCTCGCGTGCGGAGGTGGACCTCGACGCTACGTCTTATTTAGAGTCCGTGGATCGGGCGCGTCGCGAGGTGGACCTTGGCGCTCGACTTCCTTTATAGTCCGAGAGACTTCGCGCGTGGAGGCGGACCTCGGCGCTTCGTCTTATTTAGAGTCCGTGGGCGGCGCGCGCGGAGGCGGACCTCGGCGCACTTCATTTAGAGTCCGAGTCCAGATCGGGCGCGCGGCGTCCCCCCGCTTCTTCTTTATACTCCGTAGAGTGCGTGCGGAGGCGGACCTCGGCGCTACGTCTTATTTAGAGTCCGTGGGTCGGGCGCGCGCGAGGCGCACCTCGGCGCTCGACTTCTTTATAGTCCGGAGACTCGCGCGTGCGGCGACGGACCTCGGCCTCGTCTTATTTAGAGTCCGTGGGCGGCGGCGTGCGAGGCGGACCTCGGCGCTCGACTTCTTTATAGTCCCGAGACTCGCGTGCGAGGCGGACCTCGGCGCTACGTCTTATTTAGAGTCCGTGGATCGCGCGCGCGGAGGCGGACCTCGGCGCTCGACTTCTTTATAGTCCGGAGACTCGCGTGCGAGGCGGACCTCGGCGCTCGTCTTATTTAGAGTCCGTGGTGGCGGCGTGTGGAGGAGGACCTCGGCGCTACGACTTCTTTATAGTCCTGAGACTCGCGTGCGGCGGACCTCGGCGCTTCGTCTTATTTAGAGTCCATGAACCGGGGTAGCAAGCTTCAGGAACGCAAGCTTTATTGAACTCCGTTTGCGCGGTGAGCATCAGACAACAAACGGTGGTGCCGCTATACTTGCCGTGTTGTTTGCTAGGCGTAGTATCACCGCAACTTGCCGGCGTTTCATGTGTGACGAGAGTTCGTCCCTCGGCGTGGCAAGGCAGTGCGCTCCTCCTCGTAATGCTTCTAGGGCGATGAAGGACCCTCCCACTTGGACTCCAGCTAGCCCATGGTCTCGCGTGAGCGCCACTCGAGGCGAGGTCCCCGGCTTGAACGCCGCGTGGATATCTGAGCGGTCTGAGCGCGCACTGCCTCGCGTACTTTTCAGATCTTTGGTCGCGCTCGCCGTACCCCATCAAGGAGATCCAGGACACACAGCGCTCTTCGTCGGCGCTGGGCGAGGACCCTCCGCGAACCAGCCTTGATTTCTTGGGCGTTCGCGCCGTCGCGAAGAGGAGCTTGAAGCGTGAACCCGTCAGGCGCGTTGCGTTGTGCGGAGGACCAGAGGGCGCCGTGAAGCTCGCTCGGCCACTTGCCCTCGGCGGCCCAGGCGAGCGCTTCTTGGCGGCGGGAGATAGCGTCGTTCGCCCTTTCAACCGCTCTGTTGGACTGGGGGTGCCCCACCGAGGCGAACCGAAGCGTGATGCCCATGCCATCGCAATACTCTTTAAACAGGGTGGCGTCGAATTGTAAGCCGTTGTCGACGGTGAGCTCCCTGGGCACGCCGAAACGGCATATGATGTTCTGCCAGAGGAAGCGTTGCATGGCTGCCGAGGTTATTTTGGCCAGGGCTACCGCCTCCGGCCATCTGGAAAAATACTCCAGCGCGACCACCATGAATCGCAGGTCCCCTGGGGCTCGGGGAAGCGGTCCTACTATGTCGATACCCCAGTGTGCCAACGGCCACACTGGGGGGATAGGGTTGAGGTGCGTCGGGGGCCTGCGGATTATGCGTCCCATCCACCGCACCCGCACCGCGCCACGAGGTCTGGGGCGTCGGCGATAGCGATTGGCGATAAAGCCTTGCTGAACGCCTTGCCACTGCAGACCTTGGTGCCAGGTGAGATCCGCACACGCCCGCGTGGATGTCCGCAAGTAGCTTTCTCCCTTCCTCGGTCGAGAGGCATCGCAAGAGCGGTGCACAAACCCCCTTTTTGTAGAGTGTCTCTTCGAACACCTGGAAGGACCTGGCGCGGTGCTGCAGACGCCGTAACTCGGCGGGGTCCTCCGGCTCGGCGATGCCTGCGCAGAAATTGAAGATGGGCTCCGCGGTCACGCCTGTGGATGATGTGGTGTCTGACGGCGCGTCCCGTTGTCTTGCGCGATGGCGCTGCGGCAACACTTAAAGAACGCCCGTCGGGGTGACAAGCGATTCTTTGGTGGCCGCCGCGGCGTCGGCTTGCTCATTCTCCGCGCGAGGATGGCCTTGACCGTTACGCCCGAAATGCCGTTCCTTTGCTCTAACAGTGCGAGGTACTTGGCGGCTACGGGTCCACGGCTTGATAAGACTTGTCGACATGACCCGCCACGACGCGAGTCCGTGCGGACAAGCACCCGCCGCGCCGATTGCCTTGAGCTTTGTCGGTCAAGAGCGGCGCCTCATACTGGTGTATTGTTGGTAGCGGGAAAGCAAGGCACGCTGAATCTGATGGCGTTGCCGCCGGGGCGTGACGATCACCGCTCCTACTCCTGCGCGCGGCGTGAGGCTCCGCCGATGGTCGGCGTCGGCACGGGTCCTCATGTTTCGAGCGGGTGGCCGTGAGTCCATTCTGCGAGGAAGTCGGCGAGACTTGAGATTTGATTGCCGTCCGCGAGGCATATGTCGGGAGAACAGGCGAGCTCGGCGACCACTTGCCGTCGCCCTATGGATTCCTTATTGTCTAACATCTCCGCCAGGGGGAATGAGGAGGGTACTGTGATTGGGTGGGCCAAAAAATAGTGTCGAAGCTTCCTGGAGGCCATGACTAACGCATAGGCGAGCTTCTCGAGCTCCGTGTATCTCGTCTTCGCGCCTTGGAGGGCTTCGGAGACGAAGTATACATGCCGCTGCATGGCGCCTTCCTCTAGAACGAGGACGGCGCGGCACTATGGCGACGCGACCAAATAGAGCGGAGGGGAGCCTCAGTGCCGGGCGACGAGAGTGGGAGACTGCAGTGCTTCTTAAGCTCGTTGAAGGCCTCCGCGCAATCGTTATCCCAGCGAAATCCATCACATCCGCGGTGCATCTTGAAGAACGGTAGGCCCCGCTCCGCCGCCCTAGATAGGAAGCGACTTAGGGCTGCCATGCGGCCCTCCAGCCTCTGGACCTCCCTCGTCGTCTTGGGTGGCTCCATACCCAAATGGCGTCGACCTTATCGGGATTCGCCTGGATACCCCGGCCGGATACGAGGAAGCCTAGGAGTTTGCCTGCCTGTACCCCGAAAACGCATTTGTCGGGATTGAGCTTGATGCCGGCTTTTCTTAGGTTGTCGAAGGTCTCCTGGAGGTCCCGGCCATGCATCGCGAGGTGCCGGGTCTTGACTACCACGTCATCGACGTAGGCCTCCACGTTCCTCCCGAGTTGGGCGGCCAAGGCAATCGCGACGAGGCGGGTAAAGGTAGCGCCCGCGTTCTTCAAGCCGAATGGCATTCTGACAAAGCAGAAAGTCCCAATTGGTGTGATGAAACTAGTCTTCTCCTCGTCGTCTTCGGCCATGTAGACCTGATGGTAGCCGGAATAGGCGTCCAGGAAACTCATTAGCTCGCATCCGGCGGTGGCATCGACTAGCTGATCGATGCGTGGCAAGGGGTAATTGTCTTTTGGACACGCCTTGTTGAGTGCCGTGAAGTCGATGCACATACGCCAGGCCCCGCTAGCCTTCTTGACTAACACTGGGTTAGCGAGCCACTCTGGATGATGGACCTCGCGAATGACCCCGGCCCGGAGAAGCTTCGCCACCTCTGCCTTGGCCGCCTGCTGCCGATCCATCGACATAGGCCGCAGCTTTTGCTTGACCGGCCTGGCGTCGGGGCGGACCGCCAAGCGATGCTCGATTACTGCTCGGTCTACGCCCTTGATGTCCTCCGGAGACCATGCAAAAATGTCGGCGTTTTTCTGAAGCACTTGGAGTAGATCTCGTTCGACTTCCGGGGGGAGCCCCTCGCCGATGGACACAAAATGTCCCTCCGCCTGGAGCGGCATCTTCTTGATTCCGCCTCGGTAGAGGCTTGGGCGTCCACCGGGGCGAGGGCCTCGTCGAGCGCGTCGGAGAGGGCATGCACCGGGCGATCACGGGACTCACGCCGACCTTAGCGCGCCTGGCCAGGTCCTGGTCCCCGAAGACGGTGATGACACCCTCCGGACCCGGGGGCTTCATGCACAAAAAGGCGTGGTGTGGGATCGCCTCGAAAGAGTTGATGGCGGGTCGCCCCAATATGGCGTTGTACGGGTGTGGGATATATATCCACGACGTCGAAGATGACATGCTCGGTTTGGATGTTGCCCTTGTTACCCTCCTGGCGGAACGTGACCGGGAGGGACACGTGCCCTTAGGCCTGCAGCGGTTGACCTCCGAAGCCTTGAAGTGGAGCTCCTGGTTGCTCTAGCCGGCTGCGGGGGATTCCCATACGGTCGAGGGCCCCTGCGAACAGAACATTTGCGGAGCTTCCCCCGTCGACAAAGACGCGCCTGACGTCATAGCGTGCTATGTGGGCCTGGATGACCAGAGGGTCTTGGTGAGGGAACTCCACACCCCTGGCGTCATTCAGGTCGAAGGTGATGCTGCAGGGCGGCATCCACGATTGCGGCTGCTCTAAGGGGGCCCCAGATATGGAACCTCCGGTGATGACGCTAACGGTACGGTGCCGCATGTCTTCCCCCGCGGAGACTCGCGGGGGGCTACCCTTTGAACGCCATACGCGAGGGGGCGAAGCCCAAGATTCGACCACCACCCGTCGCAACTCCATGACTGCGGTACATGTCTTCGTGTAATGGTCGCCGTAGCCATGCACCTCGCACCACTTGCCGTGGTGCAAGAGTTCTTGCTCCGCACGAGGCTGCTCGTCGCGGCGCAGCTCGTCTTCCGATTCTCGGTCTCCCCTCCGCGAAGCGGGGTCGGGTCCTGGAAGGGCGCCCTTGGTGCCGAGGACATGGTGGGCCTTTTGTGGCCTGCGCTGGCGGTGCCGAGGCTTGTGCCTGCTCGTTGAAGAGCCTTCCTGCGCCTCGGTATCGTCGCCTCAGGGAGGGTCTCCCTGGGGCTCCCGGCTGCGGCCCTGCTCCGAGGAATGACCGTCCCCACGTCGCGTGGGGAGTGCTCCTCTTGGGCGAGATCGGGGGTGGGAGCGCTGCGTCTTCGCGCATCTTCCTCCGCCTGCGCATACTCGTCTATTTTGTCGAAAAGCTTGGCAACCGTCTTGACTGGCTTCCGCGCGTTGTACTCGGCCATAGGGCCCGAGCGAAGACCCTGTATGGCTGCGTTAATGACGGTTGTCTCGTTGACGTCATTGACTTGGCATCGCACCTTCGCGAAGCGCTTGGAGTAGTCCCGGAGCCCTTCGGAAGGTTTCTGTGTTATTGCGAAGAGTTGGTCCGCATCGATTCGCTCGGCGTAGTTCCCTTGAAAGCTGTTGTGGAGGCGGTCGCGGATTTGCTCCCATGCGTAGATGGAGTTTGGCTCAATGGTAAAGAACCAGGAAAGCGCCACTCCCTGCAACGCGAGGGGGAGCCCCTTCGCCTTTGTGGTGTCGTCTCCACCCGCAGCCTCGATGGCGGTTTCATACACGCGCACGAACTCGCGGGGGCCCGTATCGCCCTTGAACGACTCGATGACATTGGGGAACTTGAAGTCTTCGGGCCATTCCGCCTGCTGCAACCCTGCCGAGAGCGGGGACTCCGGGTCGACGCGTCGCAGCGGGGCACGACTGGATGTGGGGGCGTCACGACTGTCTGCCCTCTCCGGCGTGGGCTCCGGCGCGACCACTGGTATGGCCCGCTGGCTCCGAGCCTCTTGCCTGTCTCGGACAGCTCCGCGAAGATCTCCGAGCTCCCGCTGGAACGCGTTGAGGGCCGCCAGCAGAGCGCTTTCTACCGCAGATGTGGGCGGGGCCACCGGTGCGGCATGGTGACGATCGCCTCACGAGGTCCCAGGCTGCCGGCCGCTTCATTACGGCTACCGCCAGCTGTCGGGTCCGCACTACCGGCTAGCGTTGCGGCGAGGGTGGCGGGGTCGGTTGTCGTCGTCGCGGTGGCGGTGGGGTCGGTCATCGTCGCAGTGGCGGTGGGGTCGGTTGTCGCAGTCGCGGTGGCGGTGGGGTCGGTCGTCGCAGTCGCAGTGGTGAGGTCGGTTGTCGTCGTTGCGCGAACGTCGACGCTCGCGCCCGTGACAGCCGGTGCCAAGGCCCTGGTGCTCACGCGCCGCTCCAACCCGACCGTCTTCTTTCCCTTCGCCGCCGATGAAGCTTTTTTCGGTGCCATCTTCTTCTTCGATCTTCAGGCTTGTCTTCGTCCTCCCCACGGACGGCGCCAACTGTTGTGGTTCTGGACCAAGCAGAGAGAGATGGTAGTGGAGAGTGGGAGTGTGTTTGGTAATGGCTTCGGGTCTTCCCCATGGCCTGTATCGCATATATATATATATATCCACATGGGGAATGCTTTTACAGTTATACCCTTACATCCAAACATCCCCATCCGGGGCATTTATGTCATTATACATGTTCTACTCTGGTCTTTATAACCTTCTAACAGACCTGCTGGGTTTAGGTGGGGGCCACCCCTACAACAGTATCAGTTCGAAGGGGGAAGAATATAGGTGCGCTGGATTTTTTAAAAAATAAACCACTTTTAATCTTTTACAAAAATAAGCCTATTTTTATTTTTACAGAAATAACCGACGTTTGCAGCTACTGCGTGAGTGGACCCAATTGCGCAACAGCTGAGGGATGTGCTGATGTGGCAACGCAAGTCGCAAATCTGTTTTGACTGGCCATTTGTCTCTCGTCCACTGCGCGAGCGGGCGTTGTTACGAAATCTAGAAGGTTACGGTGTGGGCAAATACCAGAACTATCTAAAAAGGGTTTAGGCTATAAATAAAGAGACATTTGTAACATGAGATTAATAAAAGGCTATGTCCTGATGTTCTCTCTCAACTGTGTCTTCTGTGATTGATCTATTGTGTTCTTGGTGATTGATTACGTAGATTGCATTGCCTTTCGTCTGTTCATTGATTATCTCTCAACATATTATCAATACGAAGTGCTCTATGATGTGTAAGGTATGCAAATCCCTAAAACCAATCTATTACGCATTGCAAATTTTGTAGATCGAAATTATATTTTGCAATGCCATGATTAGATCAAATGTGTTCTAGTTGATTCTAGTCTTAGTTCAATCTGAATTCTACTGGCATGTCCTTTATGCACATTTGGGAATATGAATCTACTAGAATCTAGATTGGTCTCAAACAATAGATTAGAAATCTTGATGGATTGCAATCTCATGGGCCGGTACAGTACGCACTCAGTGCCGACGGCCATCGCTCGGTTTTTCCGGCCGCCGCTACGGCAGCGTCCCATGGGCCGCTCTAGGCCGTCCGGCGCCTCGCACCCATGCCTGAAGCACACGCGCTCGAAGCGTTCCTCGAAGCGTTCGCTGCCACAGCCACCGAAGGCCGCAACCCCGCTCAAAGGACGCCCGGTGCCACCGCTTGATGCTGTGCCGGCTACCGTCACTGGAGCCGCCGCTTGACGCTGACTATAGCTGAACTGGCATGCCCGGCCCCGACTGCCGCTGCCGCTTTCGCCCACATCCAGCCCCGATGGCCGCCACCACCGTTTTTGCCCACGCTCGACCCAGCCGACCACCGCGGCACTCGGCCACCACCACCGCTCGGTCACCCGCCGTCGTTCGGTCTCCTGTTCATCGGCTTACGACTGAGGCCGCCAGCCACTGAATCGTATCAGGTCGCCTGAAGCTACCTCCACGCCGGCGTCCGAGGCCGTCTACACCAGAAGTAGCCGCCACCGGCTTTTCCCGGTGCCACCGAACACAATCGCAGTGTCGAGTTGCTTGTCGTGTCCAGCCGCCGCCACACCCGGCCTCCTCCACCAGATCTTACCTGCAGCGCCGGCGGCGAGGACGCGGCCCTTGATGTCCAGCCGGAGCAGCACCGACACCGCGCCGGCTATCGGCTTGCAGCGCCGCGGGATCTCGCTCGCCAGATCTGAAGCTACTTGCCTGCACGTGGCCGACGACTATGCGGGGTGGTCTATGGGAGTGGGCCTGTCACTGCTCTTTGCGGTCCCGCCACCAAACGGAAATTGGTGGCTAGGGTTAACCCTAGCCACTGGTCTCCAATGGGCCGAATGGACCTCATGTGCTGCGAGACACCGCGAACGCACGGGTCAAATGACCGAGTCCAGCCCAAGGAAGGGAAAGAAAAAAAAGGGGGTGAAAAAATTTTGGCCGGAGGCCATTTTGCATATTAGTCTCGATGGTGTCGGAAATTAAGAAAAATCCTTATAAAGTTGATCCAGAAGTTTATCAAATTGCAAATAAGTCCAGTAGACCGAATTTAGCTCTAAGATAATTACTTTTCAGATTATATGAGCTTTTTAATAGTCTCTCTTAGCACTTTGATATTATTATATGTTTCTGGATTTATTTTCTTCAGTATATTATTTCTGCTTATTAGTAATTTCAAAAATGGCTTATTAATTAGCAGAAATTCATTAAAATTGCTAGAAAATTCTAGAAAAATTCTAAATAATATCTACTGAATAGATAAAATCCATATCTTATTGATTTAGCATATTCATGATTTTACCTATCATAAACTTTAGAATTGTGCATGAATAATGTAGGAAATATTTGACATCACTAAGAAGGAGTTTGTCGAGCTCGCCCTAGATGGTAGCAACTACCTCACATGGGCAATAGATGCTAAGATCAACTTAACAGCTTGATCTCTCGGTGCCACCATAACCCAACCAGCAGCTAGGGCTCTCATCATTCCTGATGCCACCAAATGTGCGGCACTGCACTTCTTGAGGCACCACATTCATCCAAATAACCGCCTATGACACTTTACAAATGGTTTTCACTATGAACCATCTGTGATATTTTCTCTTCACAGACAATTTTACCGCTGGCAGCAACATAGATGGTCTCTAAATCAAAATCATCTATACTTGTATTTAATACTGATGGTTTTGGTTAACTATCTGTGATGAGGTGTCTAGTATTAGCCTTTTTTGTAGTAGTGTCTCCTTCCTTATTTCCTGAGATCAACTCCAGTAAGATTGTTGTATGCATTTTTCAATTTTGTTGCAGCCCTTTTTTTCTAATGTTGCAGCACCTTGTCACTTTATTGTAAATTTTTTTTGTGTTGTTGCATCTTTGTTACAAAAAAACGTATTGCAACCGTTGTATGATAATGTTGCACATGTTTTAGGATTTTTTTGTTGCACATGTTGTATGATAATGTTGCAAGCGTTACCGTAAAATGTTTCGACTAGAGCGTATGATGCTAGCGCCCCATAAAACAGTGCCCCTCACCTTGAAGTATATTTACTAGTTCATTTGAATTATGTTGCAATTGTTGCTCTCAATTGTTGTATACATATGTTCAAATTGTTGCACTAGCTATGAGACCAAAGATTTTTTTATTTTGGAATTTTCTGTAGTTTTTCAAGAGCACCATCATATAGGATCAATATTTGGTAGTTTTCTAGTAAATTTTGTTGAGGGAATGTTTTTTTGGATTGAATTCTTGTTTGTTGCACAAGCTCAATAAATATGTTGTACATGCTATTTGGAATTGTTGCACAATCTATCCTATATCCATCATTAAAGAAGCCATTTCGATTCGACCTCATAGTTTAGAAATTAGATGAAAAAAGAGAAAAATATATACCGTCGATTTTAGTTGATCCAGATTATAATGATACATATCAATTAGATATATAATAATTACAGTTGTGACAGTTGTATAATATAAAAATTCTACTATATTTATAAATCAAAAGCATCATAGTTGTATGACAGATTTCACGACTACAGATTAAACATAAATATATATAGTAACAACGGAAGTACTGCAAGGCACGCGCGACGCGACGTGCCACATTCACAAACAAGGTTCTGCCGAGTGCAAGAGATAATTAATTGATGGAGTAACACGATGCATTACACATAAGGCATACCACGGTACAACATCACACCTTAAGAAGAGAGACGAATCAATTCGAACAGAATCTGGAAAGACAACGACCAAGACTCACGGGCTCGGCTTTGCGAGTGCGGTGGCACTCGCAAAGCACGAAACACTCGGCAAAGGCTTTGCCGAGTGCCACCCACGGCATAGCTCACACGGCAAAGTTTCGGCGGCAAGAGCTCTTTGCGAGAGCTTTCATCGAGCACTCGGCAAAGGCTTTGCGAGTGCCGAACGACCCTCGGCAAAAAGGTCGGTGGGCGGTGAGAACACGGTGACGGCGCCTTTGCCGAAAGTGCCGGGACGGAATGGCACTCGGCAAATCCTTCCACTTCTTGAGTGTCGTGGTAATGACACTCGGCAAAATCTTAAGCTTTGCCGAGTGTCTTTACCGAGTGTTATTACCATGACACTCGGCAAAGCCAAAACACTCGGCAAAGTATGTTCCCAGAATGCACAGAAATGTTATTTTGCCGAATGTTATTACCATGACACTCGGCAAAGCCAAAACACTCGGCAAAGTTTGTTCCCAGAATGCACAGAAATGTTATTTTGCCGAGCTTGAAATGCAATTAATTAATTAATTAATTATAGCAAACAAATACAAAAATATACCAAATTTTAACATGGAGTACCATATGTTGTATGTGGAGAGTAGAAAAAGTTTGAAGGGTAGGAAAGGAAAAGGTTTTATTTCTTTCTTGAGAGCCAAAAAAACACTCGACAAAGAGCTCTTTGCGAGTGTCACCTCGAACACTCGGCAAAGTTCTAACAGTGGTGACCTCTAACGGACGGCGGTTGGTGCCGAGTGTTTTATTTTTGCCGAGTGTTTTCTTGGCAAGACTTAAAAGAGCTTCTTTCGCCGAGTGTCTAATCTGCAGCACTCGGCAAAGAGATTTTTTGCCGAGTGTGTTATTTTCGCCGAGTGTCCCCGTGGAGGCACTCGGCAAAGTGGTTGTTTACCGAGTGCCCGATAGATTGCACTCGGCAAAACTCCAGACACTCGGCATATAGCAGCTTTCCGATAGTGCAGCTAGGAAATGCATACAACCATGCATGCATGCTCCAGTGGAATTAAATATGACACAAATTAATTTCACAACAAACATGCATGGACCTACTGCTGGTGTGGCTTGATGGCCATGATGGTTTTGAAGATGCCCGCAAGCACGCCGGCGATGGAGCACACAGCGGCCATGGTCTTGAAGTTGTTGTATAGGAACTTATGCATGACGATCCACGCCCGCCTCTCCTGGTGGCGGGCGAGGCCCTTGAAGAAGTCGAGCATCTCCTGGTCGCTGAAGAAGCTGCGCACGAGGTGCTTAGCTCGCAGCTCGTGCACGTCCTCCTCTTTGTCCATGAGCATCGCGAGGAGGAAATGCGAGCGGATGGTGTAGCCATCGGACGGCCACCGTGTGGACGTGCATGCCTCGAGGCCGCCATGTTGACCAGCCAACAAGCGTGTAGTCGTTCGGGAACAATGGCGTCGGGAGAGCTTGCGAAGGTGGCCCTTCCTCTTGTCGAGGCTCATGTCCGCGAACCACTTCTTGTTGCTGGTGGTCAGCTTGACGCCGATTTCCGCGAGCTCGATAGCACTACTAGCTAGCGAAAAGGATGTGTACTCGTTGCTGAGCTCTTCGGGAGGCATGCCACCTATCAGATAGCAACGGAGGAGTCCAAGGAGATGTGGCAGCCTGTAGCTTTCGTTCACAAAAAGTTCTATTGTTGAACATGAGCTGACGTTAAAAGACGACACCATGCCATCAAAAAACTCGAACACAGGAACATTGCTATGTTGGAACCCTAGGATCTCCTAGGTGTAAATCAGAGGGTGCTCTTGATCGGGTTCGAGAGAGAAGGGGAGAGGGAGAGGGTAGTACTGACCGTCCGATGCATTGGAGGAGGCGGCCATCGCCTGCCGCGTCGATGAAGTCTGCGCCGCAGGCAGCGATGGTCGGGGAAGAGGAGGACGGTGGTGGCGGCGTCGTAGATCCGTCGAAGGGGACGGTGGTGGAGCTTCCCGCCGCATCGCGCGTCCCTCTAGATCGGTCTAGGGTTTGTGTCGGTGGGGACTTGCTGCTCAGGCGAACCTCGTTTCTCGAGCCGCCAGCCCCCACCCCTTTATTTATTGCGCAGCGCGACGGGGGCCCATCAGCCAATAGATGCGCTGGGCACCCCCGATCAGGGCGCGGATCAAGGCCCCGATTAGCCGTTGGGCTAATCGGGAGAGAGATCAATCCAACATTCTCCCCCTTGATCTCAATCTATGCTTTAACTTTAATTACTTTTGACTTTACTCATTCCATCACAGATTAGTGCATAGAACATGTCTCATCGTCACGGTCAATCGCCGATAGATCTAATAGCTACAACACACCTCTCTGTTCTGAAATAGTTATTTTAATCTTTTGGGCCATCTTTTAGTCCAGGAATCATAGGCTTTCCCTTAAACCCATGCCGGCTACATGTTCTCTGAACACGTTGGGTGGTAAGCCTTTAGTAAGTGGATCCGCTAACATCTTTGCGGTACTTATATGCTCAAGACTTATAATTTGATCTCGAACTTTATCTTTCACAACATAGTACTTTATGTCAATGTGTTTGGCAGCACCACTTGACTTATTGTTGTGGGCATACGTTACTGCGGGTTCATTATCGCAGTACAACTTAAGTGGTCTATTGATGTCGTCAACCACTTTTAAACCGGGTATGAACTTCTTTAGCCGCTCACACGCCCGTAGCCTCATAACATGCTACAAACTCGGCATACATTGTGGACGATGTAGTGACGGTTTGCTTTGAGCTTTTCCACGATATAGCTCCTCCAGCGAGAGTGAACACATATCCGGATGTCGACTTTCTATCATCTCCCGCATAATCAGAATCTGTATACCCCACTATATGGAGTGAATCGATCTTACGTATGTCATCATGAGGCCTTTGTTCCTTGCAAATAACGCAAGACTTTCTTTAGCAATTTTCAATGTTCTATTCGAGATTGCTCGGAATCGCCAAGTAACCAGTAACAAACGCTAAGTCGTATGCGTACACACTTGAGCATACCGCAAGCTTCCGACAAATGAAGCATATGGAACCGATTTCATTTGATCGAGCTCGTCTTGGTTCTGGGGTATTGAAAATCCCCATATCTCATGCCTTGACTATAGGTGCAGGTGAAGGACTACATTTATGCATACCAAATTTCTTTAAGACTTTCTCTATATATGCCTTTTGTGACAGTCCCAATATCCCTTTGTTTCTATCCCTGAATTTGATCCCTAGAACGAACAAGCTTCACCAAGAACTTTCATATCAAAGTTTGAGGACAAAACTTCTTTGTCTCCAGATGTGATGACATCACTACTAGCCAAGAGGATATCATCCACATACTGAGATTAGGAAGATAAACTTCCCATCTTTAAACTTTGCATAAACACGCTTGTCCTCTACATTCTCTTTAAACCCAAATTTTCTTATTGTCTCACAAACTTCAAGTACCACTATCTTGAAGCTTGTTTTAACCCATAAATCGATTTCTTTAGGCGGCATCCCATTCTTTCATTTCCTTCCACGACAAAACCTTTCGGTTGTGCCATGTAAACATTTTCCTCCAAATCCCCATTAAGAAATGCCGTCTTTACATCCATCGATGTAACTCTAAATCATAATGTGCTACTAATGCCATTATTATTCGAAGGAATCTTTACATGAGACTGGAGAAAAGGTCTCATTGTAATCAATCCCTTCTCTTTGCGTAAAGCCTTTTGCCACAAGTCGCGCTTTGTATCTTTCTACATTCCTTGGGAGTCAAGCTTTGTCTTGTAGACCCATTTACGACCCTACTGTTTTGACTCCTTTAGGAATAATTTCAAGTCCTGACTTTATTAGCCTTCATGAACCTCATTTTCTCTTCCATGGCCTCAAGCCATTTTGTAGAATTTTCGCTTCTCATGGCTTCTTCAAAAGAGGTGGGATCATCCTCCATTTGAAATTCCTCTGTATGATAAATCTGATAATCATCAGAAATAGCTGATCTGCCTCCTCATTTGGTACATCTTACTGTTTGAAATTTTGTTGTTCTCCCTCATCTCGTGGCAATGGGTTCTATAGGATCTGAAGAACAGGTTCCTCATTCTCATTCATTGTTGCCACGGGAGGAACAATAACAGTCTTGGCACCACAGATGTCTTGCACCGTCGATGCACGATGACAGTAGTGTGAAGAATGACTCTTGAATCATCGGAGTGGGCGCATACGCCCGCTTCTCTTCAAGGTCAATCTCTCGAGCTACCATGCTTCCCCTCATCATTTCATCCTCTTAGAAGACAACGTCTCGTTTCTACAAACTTTGTATATATGCCTGGACAGTAGAAACGAAAACCTTTTGACTTTTCAGGGTAGCCAATGAAATGGCAACTTACTGTTTTGGGATCAAGTTTCCCAAGATTTGGGTTAAATACTTTAGCCTCAGCAGGACTCCCCCACACACATAAGTGGTTTAGTAAGGAACTCTTCCTGTCCACAACTCAAATGCAGTGTTTTGGGCATCGACTTACTAGGCACTCTGTTGAGAATATGAATGGCGGTTTTCAACGCCTCCATCCATAAACTCAATGGCGGTGTGGAATAGCTCATCATGCTTCGCACCATATCCATCGAGTGCGCAGTTGCGTCTTTCATTACTCCATTTTGCCGAGGTTCGTCCGGTGTAGAATCTTTGGGCCACTATGCCATTTTCTGTAAAAACCTTGCAAAGGTCCAGAACTTGTCCATATGGGGTATGTCGACCGTAATACTCCCTCCCACGGTCAGATCGGACTATCTTAATCTTTAAATCGTGTTGGTTTTCAACTTCAGCCTTAAATATCTTGAATTTATCCAAGCCTTCATTTCTTTCTTTGATTGGTTAAATATATCCATAACGGAGTAATCATCAGTGAATGTTATGAGCGAGTCATAACCATCCACACTTTTCACAGAAAAGGACCACAAATGTCTGTGTGAATAATTTGTAGAACTCATGTGCTTCTTTTAGGCGTCTTTCTTAATTTTTTTACATATTTTCCTTTAATGCATTCTCTGCATTGTTCTAAGTCTGAGAACTCTAATGGAGGAAGAATATCATTCTTAACTAGTCTTTCTATTCTCCCCTCGAAATATGGCCTAAACAGCGATGCCATAATTTCGACGACGCATCTAGAGTTCTCTTTCGTTTCTGTTTACATTCGTGAGACGAGATTCATTCATTTTTAACGCATAACGTTCCCATTATCGCATACGACATTCACATCATCACGTAATGATAACAAATAAAGCTCATTTTGTAAAATGGCAAGACCAACACATTCTTTATTAAACATTATTTCACACTTGCCATTTCCAAAAAGATAATCATAACCATCATTGTCTAAACATGAAACGCTAATCAAATTCCTCTGTAAAGAGGGAACATAAAGAACATCTCTAAGTAAAAGAGTGAAGCCATCAGCTAGCTCTAATGAAATATCGCCAACTGCTTCAACTTCAGCTTGGACTCCATTTGCGACTTTAATGCATCTTTCTTTTCTTTGCATAGTCCTCGTCGAACGGAATCCCTGTAAAGAATTAGCAACATGAACAGTTGCTCCTGAGTCAATCCACCAAGTAGATTTCGAATATTGCACATACAGGGATTCATTTATAAAGGTAATAATGTTCTCACCTTTCTTTGCCATTATCATCTTTAAGTAATCTGGACAGTTCTTCTTGTAGTGTCCCGTCTTCTTGCAGTGAAGACATTGATCTTTGTCTACTGCAAACTTATTCTGTTGAGGCTGATGGACAGGGGCTTTTCCCTTGTTCTTTGAGAAAGAGTTACTGTTGAAGTTCTTTTTCTTGTTTTCCTTCACATAGTTGATAGAACCACCATATGAGGATTTAATTCTTTCCTCCTCTTGCACACACATAGCTATGCACTTTTCTAAGTCTCATTTCTCGGGCTGCATGTTGTAGTTGACAACAAAGGTGTCAAACTCTTTCGGCAAAGAAGCAAAAATCAAATGAATAAGGAACTCATTCTTGAGAGCCAAATCCATGGTTTAAGCTTGGATGCCAAGTTGCTCATCCTTAGTATGTGCTCTCTTATGCCCTCGCCACCACCGAGTACCTTTCATCACAAAGTCGCTTAATCACCGTGGTAGTGACTCTTTATTTTCTCAAGGTACTCTGTAACAGTGTCACACTCTGCGATTGAGCCCATAATTGCAGGCTCAATCGTGTTCTTATCACAGCCATACATTTCTTGTTGGCTGTGGTCCATTTCTTATGCTTAAGGTCATAAGACATCTGTAAGGGAGCATGATCCCTCTGTCTTTTCTCGCTTAGCGATGTCGTCCTCATTTTCTTTTCTCACTGGCACCTCAGGCTCAGTGGGACGTACTGTGGTGAGGACCCAGTCCACCTCAGCCAAGATAAATGCTAAGTCTATCTTTTTCTTCCACTCTCCATAGTTATCTCCTTTGAGAGTGGGGATCTCTTTGATACAACTCATCAAGTTGTATCCTTTAAAAATAATTCAAATAAAGTGAGAACATAACAAACAAAATTATATGCCTTATTTCCAACGTTGGTCAAAAATACGACATACAATTTTATCTATACATTAAATCTACATCACCGTTGGGCGTAAATAGAGATAATGCATAAAATCATCAATTAAAAATTATAATCTTTATTATCAACGTTGGTCGAAAATAACAATATCATAATTATCTGAAATTATATCTATTTTTCCAAAATTAAATTCTCCCGTTGGTTCGAATTTAATAATGAAAAAATAATCAACATTAACTTTTGCAGCGGAAATAGAAATTATTCTAAAAATTAACTCTTACTCAGAAGCATTAATACTGTACTCATCTAATCTCTGGAAAGGTAACACGTTGGTGCAAAATTTACAGAGATTTGATTCAAATTTGAAACACTGTGCAAATGGCCATTTTGGCCCGTTTCTGCTAAGCCGCGGCCCAGAAATGCCCCGCGCGGTCCAAAACACGCACAGGCGCAGCCCACCAAAAACGCGCACGCGCACGGCCTGAAAATGCCCACATGGGCCAAAAGGCTCACAGCTCGGCCCAAGAGAACGCATATGGCCGCATCCCTTAAAAACGCGCATGCGCGCAAGCCGTCGGATCTTCATTCGACGGCCAGAAAACGCGGCCGGCCCAAAATGCATTCGGCCCAACGAAATTTTGACCGCCGAATCCCATCCGACGGCCACTGCGCGCTGGCAGCCAATACAAAAAGGGTGAAAACCCTAACCCTAATCCCATTTGTGCCGGCTTGTCCCGAAAAACGGATCGAGAGAGCGCGGCGCGCGTGGCGCCGCAGGGCGGAGCGGCGGCTCGAGCGCGCACGACAGCGGCCGCGCGGCGCGCGACGGCGGCGACGCGGACCGGCGGCAACAAGCGGTGCGGAAGCGGCGGCCCCGAGCAGCGAGAGCGGCGCGCACGAGAACGTCTGCATGCGGCTGCCCGCCGCACGCGACGGCGCCCGAAACGAGGAGCGGCGCGGCGCGGCGGCGCGCCGCACCCGTGAGTCCCAATCCCTCCTTTTTTTTTTGTTCACATCATGATTTGTCATTCTAGGGTTCGGGATTCATCATAAACCGGGGAAAAACTTTTAGGGTTTGCTCTGTCTTTTCTTTTCCGCACGCCGGTCAACCGACGGCGGTCGATGATCTTTCCCCATCTAGATCTACGCCTAGATTAGAAGCTCTGATACCATTGTTGGAACCCTAGGATCTCCTAGGTGTAGATCAGAGGGTGCTCTTGATCGGGTTCGAGAGAAGGGGAGAGGGAGAGGGTAGGACTGACCGTCCGATGCATTGGAGGAGGAGCTGGCCATCGCTGCTTCGTTGGTGAAGTCTGCGCACGGGCAGCGACGGTCGGGGAAGAGGAGGACGGTGGTGGCGGCGTCGTAGATCCGGCGAAGGGGACGGTGGTGGAGCTTCCCGCCGCAGACTGCGCGTCCCTCTAGATCGGTCTAGGGTTTGTGTCGGTGGGGACTTGCTGCTCAGGCGAACCTCGTATCTCGAGCCACCGGCTCCCACCCCTTTATTTATTGCGCAGCGCGACGGGGGCCTACCAGCCAATAGATGGGCTGGGCACCCTCGATCAGGGTGCGGATCAAGGCCCCGATTAGCCGAGATCAATCCAACATGCTAAAGGTCATGAGGGCCTCGAGCACCTGCCAAGGGAGTTGGTTCTCCAGCAGGAAGATGTCCCTCAGCATGCATGGCCCCGTGGACAGGGTCATCCGATTTTGTAACAGCGGGATGCTGCTATCACCAACATACTGCAGCACGAAGCAACCATCGAGGAACATCATTGCCGCAAAGTTGGCGTCGCTGATATCCGCGACCGCGTCGTCGGCGTAGCAGCTGCGGGCTTCGCCGGCGACGGAGAGGACTTTGGCGTAGACCTCCTCAACTGAGTGGCCCGACTCCGCACAGAAGTAGTGGGCCGCCACGTGTTGGCCTCCTCCATCTCTCGCAAGTGGGTTGAGCCATGGTGGTACGGACCGAGGGCCACGACGCTCGGCACGACGTAGCGCTCGCCTGGGCCGCCGATCCACCGTAGGCCTCGAGGGAACCTGTGGATCTTGCTCTCATTCTTTGAGAAATCAGCTTCAAGTCTCTCATTTGTGCTCCTCACCCTCTCTTGGATAGGTATCATTACTGTTGCGTCTGTACGGCTAGTGTTCATGGCGCCAATACTTTATGTGTGCGTGTAGGACTATAGGTTTTGGTTCAGCCAATTCATTAATTGGACCCCAGATCCTACCTCGATCTATACATATACGACTCCATTGCCGTAGAAATATTCTTTCCTAAACTTCACACGCAAAGGTTAATTAAAGAGCTAGCGTAATTAACTCTTTCCCTAAACTTCATCCTCAATACTAATCTTTATCCAGCATTCTTTCACTAAAGTCTTTCCAAATGTTTTGTTCCTAGGCAGCTTCATATTAAGCCCCCCTCACCTTTTTCCGCTATCTTTTTGTAACAAATTGTGGATTCTAGGAAGCTTTTTTTACTTTCGGATATTATTACTCTCTATATCGTATTTCGCAAATAGAGAGTATCTAATGTAACAGAGGGTATGTACATGTAGTATACGAGTATATAAGGCCATATAGGTGGTATATATTTTTTAAACATACTTCTTTTTATGTGTGTATATAAAATTATTTACAAAATATGCTAAAAACTATAGATTCGCTTGCAATTTTTTGTATCGTTTATACTGGAGTATCTTATAATTACTATATAATTATACCCAAAATGATAAAAGAAAATTTCAATTTTATTTAGGTGATATATCAAATGTGGAAATAATTACACCCTTGAGTAGAAATTTTTTTCCTATATATAAATATTATATATATAATTACTAACTAGCGTGCAGGTGTAAAATACGTAACATCGGTAGCGAGTGAAGTTACTACCAAACGCTTACAGTACATAGCCGGTGGTAACTTTCCTCACAACCGGTGATAACTTTTCTCACAGCCAATGATAACTTTCTGTGGACCAAAACTGCGAGCACAGAATGCGCAGGCGCAGAATAGCACTACTGTGAGTGTATGTATGTGCATAAAACTGGGACACTATGATCTAAAATATGTATTCTCCTATGTACCGTGTGCAAAAATTTTGGAATTTTTTGGATATCGAGTTAACTAGTTAAATAACTGGTTCAAATAACACTACTACAAAATAGGCTATACTGGATGGTTATATCACAGACGATTCCATATGAACCGTCTGTGCTTAAATTATCACAGACGGTTTGTTCTAGTAACCGTTTGTGATAATTGAAACTTATTCTTTATTATTATTTACTTACCAAATTCAAAAGCTCTTATAGCTTCCAATTTCAATCTATTACTTCTCATTGCAAATAAAAGTTCGTCCTGTACAAAATGGTAAACTAGATAGGCTTAACCTACCAATTGTCATAGCATTGCATGTATATATACGTTGCAATTTAATTTCCATACAATTTCAAAGTAAAATCCTCAAATAATTTAAATTTAGAAAAAATTAAATAAAATTACCAATTTAGTTTCAGTCGAACTCGTAAGTAAAACCCCTAAATAAATATAATTAAGAATGAAAATTAAAACATATTCAAAAAATGGAATTCAGAAGAAAAATAATAAAATTAGAAATTTGAGTTCGTACGAATTCCAAAGTAAAATCTCTAAATGACTATAATTCTAAATAATAAATAAAGAAAAATTAGTAATTGGATTTGTATACAAATTTAATAAAAAGTTGAAATTTGGATAAAAAACAAAAGAATATTTCAATTTGATTTTCCATATAATTGCAAAGTAAAATATCTAAATTACTAGAATTCAAAATTACTTAAATAAAATTAGTAATTTGATTTGTATACAAACAATGAAAAATAAATAAAATTTTCAACAAAAATGAAAGTTATAACAATGATAGTATGGATTGTATCATATGAGACAACGAAAGAGTGCAATGGTGTCAATTTGTCCAACAAGAAGATATGACCCACGAGGAAGCGAAGAGCCAAAACGATAGCAAGGGAGATGAGGACAATGTCGTGCTGCCCATCTTAGCCATTCGACAATAATAATATCATGTTACTCGCCAAAGTCATTGAAGAGAAAAGCCAGAATCAAAGGAGCCAAGGGTCACGACGACGAGTGGTCAGCGTCAGCACTGTTGAAGAAGGCTCGATAATGGGGAAGCTTCAATAGAGAGGAGATAAAGTTTTGCATTAAACATGAGCTATAACGATATGAGGTCATCAATAAGCTAGAAGCATGCCATCACTAGTGAGGAGGACGACATCACCAACGATAGCGATAAGATTCTCCATATTGTTAGACAACGACTAAACCAGACATGTTAGCATTGGTAAAGATGTGAAGTCACTACAGTTAGTGAGGAAGCCATCACATTGAGGTGGCCAATGTCAAAGAAGAGGCGTGGTCAACATGGGAGAAGAGGGATATTGAGCACGTATAACATCATACATGCATTGTATAAATAGAAATATGGGCATACAGAAGTAGAGATGGAGTAGCCATAAGAAATAGGCTTAGAGCTACATGAGAGAGTATTACATATGTCCTTGGTAGGGATCAACGGCGATTACACGTGTATGAATATTTGATGTTGCAACGGTTGGCATTAAGCAACAATTGGAGAAAAGTAAGCGATAACTATGTGGTGGAGTATTGTGTTGGAATGTGTATCAGTGAAGAGATTGTATTGGAATATGTAACAGTTAAGTGGGATCAATCAAGAATTGGATATGCTATTGGAGGTTGAGGTAGAAAAATTGTAGTGGCAAGAAGTGATAGAAGATACACAATTCAGTAGGATAGCCAACGTGTGGGGGATTATAAGTTCAAGGTAGGTCGTCTATGGTGCATTGGTGTATGCATGAGCAATATACTCTCATATCATACGAACTAACGAGATAATTTGTTGCACATATAATCAATGTGTTACTTTGATATTAAATAAAGATACATGTGTATGCATACATTTTTAAAAAAGAGTAACTAATCGGGGAAGAATAGAGGCATGTAGCTACATGATCCATACATAATAGAGAGTGTTTACATTTTTTAAGAACCTCAGAAACTTAGTATGCTCAATGATTTTCTTCCATCATGCTCATACTTTATTAAACATCTAAGTTATATAATTTTATATTAAAAACTTTGAAACAAATCTAGCTATGCAAATACGCAGGCCACCCTGCTAGTCACTAAGAGAAGACAAAAGCCACTTACAAGAAAAAAAATAAAGTGCCAATAGAGGGCTCTATGTGTAACCACATTATCGCTAGGGGTGGCAATGGGGCCAAGGGGTCCTGGACTCCTGTGGGAGGCCCCCCGATCCCCGGTCTCTATAGGGACCTGACCCCCACAGGGATTACAAAATAGGTTAAAATATTTTTTAAAAAAAATATGACTTTATTTATTATTTTATAATTATTTAGGCATACTTTTTTTTTTACAAAATATAGTTTTAAAATATATACTAACATATAGATTCAAGTAGTAGTCTAAATGTATAAGAAAATAATACAATCTCCTATATTTTAAAACTATAATATATTATTTTAAAATATATTTTAATTTTTACCGAGTCCTCTGGAGCCCTGTAGGGGAGGATGACCCCTGTTCCCCGTGGGAGGAGAGCCTTCTCCGCCTTCGATGAGGAAATTCCCCGTGGGGCTCACCCTGTGAAGAAAATTGCCACCTCTAATTATCGCCCTAATTAATTCGGGCCGAGATGATTCCCGTGGATAAAATTGCCACTCCTAATTATCGTCCTAATTAATTCGGGCCGAGATGCTTCGTGTTGGAATACCGTGGGCCGCGCTGAGGCAGCTCGGCTCGGCTGCCCCATCTGGTGTCCGTGCTGTGCGCAAGCACTTGATGGGCGGCATTTCGTTTTTTCCCTTGTGGGCTGCGGCTTATCGATTCGGCCGGTTTGTCTCCATTCCAGGCTTAGGCTGCCGGCCGGATTGATCTCCCCGTTCTACACTGCCACCGCTCCTCCCTTCAATGAACTCCGGTGCACTCCGCAGCCAGCATGCTTCAAAACTTTGTTTCTCTTAAGGACAATTACCAGCATATATGCAACATGTGGCAGTATAAACAACTTTAGCGATCGGTTGAGAAGAAAACCGACGGGATTGCAATTGCCACCTCTAGTACGTACGTACAGAAGAAGGGAGCCTAATTGGGCAAAGATCGAGTAACTATGAAGGGACTATGAAGGTAGGAACCAAACATTAAGACAAGACTTTGGGCAAAGGATATAATGTTGCGTAATAAAGCATATGTTTGAGGACCGATCGGTGTAGGGTAGCTAGCACATGCTTGCGGCTGCCTGGCGCCCCGATGAATTCCAAGTTCGGGATTGTAATGCAGGCTGCCCGCGCACACGTTAGAAGCCCTGATTGGCTGGGGTGTAAAACAGCCTTCCTAAAAAGAAATGTTCGAGTTGCAAGTTTAAGTAAAGAATAGTATGCATAGCACCACATTGAGTTGGGCAAAGAATAATATGCATGCATGGGCGCCATATAAAACCAATCAAACTGCACAATATTCGGTCGGAGTTCTAAACAATCTAGCCTGGTAGCAGCACCCAACCACACACCCATGGATGGCAGATCTCTCTGTTAGTCCTAGCTGCTGGCAGGTCCAACCGGCTGATCCAACGGCGAAGCCCATAGACGCTGCAGAAGCAATAGAGATAACGGTTGAGGCCATGGACACAGCACAACCGATCCATATCGAAGAGGTGTTGAAGAAAGCAGCAGAAAACCTTGAGGCTGGTTCCTCCAAGATTGAAACCAAGATCCATAGGTTCCCTGAAATACTACGCTGTCTTAGCAAAGACGGCCGCTACATCGTCCCTAGCGTCGTGGCTATCGGCCCTTACCACCATCGCTTACCCCAACTACAGAAGACGGAGGAAGTCAAGAATGCCGCGGCATACAACTTCTGCAGAGACTCGGGCCACTCGGCTGAGGAGGTCTACAAGAAGATCCTCTCCGTCACAGGCGATGCCCGCAGCTGCTACGACGACCGCGACGAAGCGATGGGAGCTGGTATGGACGATGCTGATTTTGCGGATATGATGTTCCGCGATGGTTGTTTCTTGCTGCAGTATATTATTTCTTCCACTGGTGGCGGGGTTGCTGCGTCGTTGAAAAGTTGGTTTCGCTCCAACCGAGCTGGCCTCGCGAGGGACATCATGCTGCTAGAGAACCAGCTCCCATGGCTGGTGCTCGACGCGCTCATGACCTTCAGCTCCGTGCCCGTGGGCCAGTTCATTGCTAAAATTGGAAAGAGTTTCGATGTCCGCTCTGATTTGGGTAAAAAACAACCTTCCGTCTGGGATTATGCAGGGTACAATCCACCGCATCTCCTTGCCCTCCTCCGTTTCTACCAATCGGAAAGCATGACCGGTAAAGGGGTGACTGACAATTTCCCTCAAGGAATCACGTCAGTGCCACAATCTAGCAGTGCCATCGAGCTTGGAGAAATCGGCATCAAGCTGATCGCCAGCAAGACGACACGGTTTAATGACATTGGCACCAAGATATTAGGCCCCCTCTGCGGCAAGCTCTTCGTGGCGCCATTGGTCATGGACGACTTGAATGCATGCTACCTCGTCAATATGGTGGCGCACGAGGGGTGCATGCCTTATGGTGCTCGCACTGTCACCTCATACATCTTCCTCCTCGCGATGCTCATGAATCGGGAGGAAGACGTCCACGAGCTGCGAGTAAAAGGTATCCTGCACGGCAATTTCAGCGACCAGCAAACGCTCGACTTATTCAAGAAACTTGTCGAGCAATCGGTCATCCCCCGAAGCCACAGGCTCCTCCTGGCACAGCTTGAGGCCTACAAGCGCAAGAGGTGGGTGTGGATCGCCGTACACAAGTTCGTCTATAACAACTTCAAAACCATCGTCACGGTGCTCACCGTCATCGGTGTTCTTGTGGGTATCTTCAAAACACTCCTCTCTCTCAAACAACACCAGCCGTAAGCTTCGCTAGCTTCATCGGAATCATCGCTACCTCATGTTTGTCGTCAAAGATTTCTGTCATTCTTCGTTTGTATCATCATCTTCAGCCCTTTACGTACGTCTAAATGCTCCAGGTTCCGTGTGTGTTTCTATATGTGATCCATTATCTAGTCTAGATCTACAACCTACTTGCGCACTTATGGTGTGATGTTTATTGTACTGCATGTGCTTAATTATCTCTTGGTAGAAATTCCTTGTATCTGAATTCCGAATGTAATAAATGCTTGCTCCAAGAATTCTGTTGTACACTTGTACTGTGCCAATAACTCTTATCATATAAATGTATAATCGGAAAATCGGACCATGTTAGGGTATCATAGCAAATCATTGTAGTAAATAACCATGGACTTCGTCTTTTAATCAGGCAGCGAAAAAGCATGCTACTATTCGCAATGGCACCATGTATGGTTGAACGCTAAGACTAGACTCAAAAGGAAGCATTCGAACCGTTTCCTCCAAGTTGACAACGAAAAAAAACGCACAATACATACACGGATAATGATTTGTTGCTCATCTAGCTTTCATATGCCCTGTTGCTCGTCTCTTCCTTCCACTCGTACTAAATGTAGTGGTGTGTAGTGCTTTCCAGTTCCGAGTTTCACTTGGCGGATTTTACACCTGAAACTTCCACATACTATTTGGTACGAGAGTTTCAGGCCAGTCCAACTCACGTAGTGGGCTTCATGGTCACAGAATCAGAAACTCCATATTTCTTGTTCTTCTCATACTGTCCTGGCTGCTCGCTGGGCCAAGAGGCCCCATATGTTCTCTTCCATTTTTGTTAATTTATTTGAAATTCAGATTCATCGAGGACCTTGTATCTTTGGCAGCCAATGCAAAATTTATTTGAAATTCAGATTCATCAAGGACCTTGTATTTGAATTGCAAATAGTATGACAAGGTACAAGATTAAGAATATTAAGAAAAAGAAATGAAAGAAGACATTTAATCCAGATGCACTACAGCAGAGGAAAATTTTGTCAGCAGAGAAGAAAATTGATGCTTGCTAGCATCTGGCCATCTATCTATCAATTATATTATTAAAATGATAGAAAAATAAGTCATTAACTTCACTCTGAAGGTTAGAAATTACCACGTTAATCGATGAAAAAAATCTACACCATTAATTTTTGATGAGCCTAAATACATGGATTATAAGACTATTGATTATTTCCTTGGATATCATGCATGCGATGGAACGAGTGCAAGACAATGGAAATAATTGTGTTAATTGAATTGTTTGAAGTATCGATGCCAATTATGAAGAATCCAACTTTACAACAATACGTAAATAAACGTCTTTTCCTCTCCAGCATCGAGATAGAAGCTGTGTCCGTCGAACAAACAAGCTAGACAAAAGTTTGAAATTGCATGTCAAAACCGACTTAATTTGGTGTCTGAGTGAGAGACGAAGTTAGGCTATAATTTTTAAACGCGTCTGCTAACGAGAGACATATACATAAGAGAATTAGCACATATCATTAGATTAGGTTGCCAGAAATGGTTAGCCCAAGAGATTCACCGAGGTCATCTTAAAGCTCTCGGTCCTTCTCTCAATCTACATGAAAGTAAAACATAATATTTTTACTTGCATTCATCACAAAACTTGAAAGCAGTGGAAGTGTCAACAATGTAATACTGAATATGCACATGTATGTCGTTGTCTTCTACATCTCATGGCCTACTTTATTCACTTCTATCACCGTCTCTTTTTGTATTTTATCGCTCTATGTATATGAAGCTCAACTTTTTAAGAACACATTGTTTCAAAGTTGAGGCTAGCCGCGCAATTGCGATAACCCGGCTAGTTGTTACAGCACAAAAAGACTAGCGGAGATACGTTGAGGGTTTGCAGTGAAGCTAGCTAGGAACCAAACATTTGGAAAGACTTTTGGGAAAAGAATGCTGGATAAAGATTAGTATTGAGGATGGAGTTTATGGAAAGAATTAATGCATGTGCAGTACAGCTAAGCTAGCTCTTTAAGCTTTGAGTGCAAAGTTCAGGAAAGAATATTTGTACGGCAATGGAGTCGTATATGTGTAGAGGTAAACCAAAACTTACGCACATAAAGTATTGGACGTTTGGCGACATGAACACTAGCCGTGCAGAAGCAACAACAGTACCTATCCAAGATACGTTGGGCGACACGAACACTAGACTAGCCATGTCATCTTAGAGTGGGGTTGATAGTTTTTTATTTTAGTTAATAGTTCTTGTTATATTTTTTAAGATGATATCAGATGATGAAGGCATTGATGCCGATGACGCATGTGTCGATAGACTCAGGAAGCCGTTTAAAGAAACTACTTCGAGAAATTGTTGCACTGGCTATGAGACCAAAGATTTGTTTTATTTTGCAATTTTCTGTAGTTTTTCAAGAGCATCTTCATATAAGATCAATATTTGGTAGTTTTCTAGAAAATTTTATTGAGGGAATGTTTTTTCGGATCGAATTCTTTTTTATTGCACAAGCTCAATAAATATATTGTTCATGCTATTTGGAATTGTTGCACCAGACCATCAGATAGGAAAGTTCTCATCAGACGTACAGATGCTAGTACTTCCCTTAATCTATCCTATATCCATCATTAAAGAAGCCATTACGATTCGACCTCAAAGTTTAGAAATTAGATGAAAAAAAGAAAAATCCATACCGTCGATTTTTGTTGATCCATATTATAACGATACATATCAATTAGATATATAATAATTAGAGCTGTTACAATTGTATAATATAAAAAATGCAACTATATTTGTAAATCAAAAGCATCATAGTTGTATGACACAGTTCACGACCACAGATCTCACTCCTTAAAAGGAGGAGTTCAAGGTGATAGTGTATCATACACTTCCTTCTCTTTTCACTACCTTTTTTGACTGTGCTTGCGCGGGCTCCACTTCAAAAGTTCCTCACCTACTACCCCTCTCTCTCTCCCACCCACCTGTTTTTTTTCTAAAAATCTTTACTCTTTAAAAAGAAAGAGTGGGTGGTTGCTTCGCTGTCAATCAAAAAAAAACTTACGCTCCACTTCGCTGTCAGTCAATAAAAAACAACTTGCGCCGACGCGTGGGCCTCCTCCCGCTCTCCTCTCTCTGATCTCCCCCACCTTGCGAAACGCCCGAGATGCTGCTCCCCCCACCCCGCGCCGCCGCCTCCTCCTACCCCCACTTCTCCGCTCCGCCCTCGCCTCCTCCCCCGTTCCTCCGCTCCACCGCCGCTTGCTCGCTCCTCCGCTCCGCCCTCGCCTCCTCCTCCCCACCCCGCGCTGCCGCTGCCTCCTCCCCACCTCGCCGGATCCGGGCGGGCAAAGCCCAGCGGCGGCGGCCTGGCGGCGACACGGCTTGAGTGCGGTTCCTCCGTGCGATGGCACAAGGAGCCGGATCCAGGCGGGATCCGCCGGATCCAGAAGAGGCGACGAGGATCAGGGCGGCGAGGGCAAGCGGGACGGGGCGGCGAGTAGGAGATATGCAATGACGATGGTTTCGTCTATAAGCACCCCCATGGCCTCTACCCGGCCGACTGCGATGGTGCCGATGCGGTGGCGCCCTCCACCCCGGTGTTGCCCCTCGAGTCCGTCCTCCTCCAGCGCCGCCGCCGCGTGCTCCTCCGGCTCTCCGCTCCCCACTCCTCCAGCAGCTCCTCCCGAAGCCCACTCCCATCATCCCACGTTGCGGACTGGACGTGGGCGCACCGAGCATGACATCACTAGGTATTCCCATTTCCCGGCTACAAATGAGATAGGCTAGCTTTACTACGACTTATACTTTGTTTCACAGAGAACATGGCACAAAAAAAAACTTTCTACTGCAACATTTCAGTTTTGCTTATGGTAAAAAAAAATCAGTTTGCTGCTAGCTTTGCACTTCTGTTAACTGAGTGTGTTGAAAATAAATGCTTCACATTTTGTTTTAGCTAAATTTCAGATGCACCGTTGATAATAATAGAAATCTTAATTAGTGCAGATTGAAGTCTTCTGAGTATTTCCAAGTTCCAACATTTCATCTAGGTGGTTTGTAGGGTTCTTAAGTAGTATCATGTATGTCTCAAGGACTTATTGCTTGGTCATTTACTTTTGAAGGTGAATATGGAGTATTGGAGTATGGCCTTGATCCAAAAATTGGGAAGGCAATAATGCAGGCAGCTCAGGATGTCGCAGATGGACACTTGTATGATCACTTTCCGCTTGTTATCTGGCAAACTGGCAGTGGCACACAAATCAACATGAATGCCAATGAGGTCCTACACATGCACTAAATTTATGCTGATTCTTGCATCCAACTTGGTAATATTAAATTATTTATAACTTTTATTAAGAATAATTTAAGTTTGTAATCCCTGCTAGAGTGTGAAATGTTAAGGTTTTAGTGTCCAAACAGTGGGGTAAATTAAACCTGTCTCCCTTTGTTCTCAACTTTATTGATTTGTTTATCTTGTTAATCCATTAAGGTAATTCTCATGTGAACATTGTTGCAAGCTCAGTTTACTGTTCATATATTGTGTCATATTGACCATTCAAGTATGTTGACCATTCAACTGATTAATGCTTTACATATTTTACAATAAGCTAATAATCTGGTTTGGATGGCATGTTAACATTTTTCGTAGGCAACTCCAGTAGCTAAATGACAGTGTGTTTCTTCATATTGTATATAGTAAATATGATGTTCTAATAAATTTGTTAACTTGGTGGTACAGTTTGATGAGTTTAAAGGCATTATTAAAACTGGGCGTACACGTACTCAAGATGCCACCCTGTTGACTCTTGGCCAAGAGTTCAGTGGTTATGCTATGCAGGTAGGCATTGTTCCAGGCTCCAGCATCTATTCTTGTCTTATTGATTACCGTGCACTTTAGATTGACAGAGAGAGTTATCAATTGTTCTAAACTCTATTTGCAGGTGAAATATGGAATTGATCACATTGTTTGTACCTTACCACGGATGTATCAGGTACTATACTAATTCTCATTCTCTTCTCAAATGGTACACATAAAATGAACATTTTCTGGTCATTTTCCTTGGTGAGCAGCTAGCTCAAGGTGGAACTGCAGTTGGAACTAGCTTGAATACTAAGAAAGGAAAATTTTCAAATTTCTGGTTGAGATAATTTGTTTACATTCTTACTCTTTATTAACTCATTTTGATCTGTGGTCTTATCTAAATTCTCTCTCTTTTTTTTTCCACAATTCCTTAGTATTTAATGACCAAACTGTCTCCTTGGGGAAAGAATCCATGTAACCCTGCTATCCAGAGTGTTTTGACCATAATCCAAATGAATCTGTAAATTTTAAGTAGTTTCACTACTATCAAATGCCAGTTTAATCTCTGCTTTCTAACCTTTATATGGTACTTTTGGCTTAAAATTAATAACATATGAAGATTGGCTTAAAATGAGTAATGTCCTGAATTTGAAATGGTTTTCTCTTATATATGGTTAACCAAAACTATATGTTATGGTTACTCACTTGCTTGATTATGATGACTTTTAATCAGATTAGTAGTTCCTTGAATTTCTTAATCTCTTTGTTTATTCTCTCTCTTCGATTCATTTAGTTAAAATTGTACTTGTTCATTTCAGATTTGATGTTAAAACTGCTGTTGTGGTTGCTGAGGAAACAGATCTACCTTTTGTGACTGCAGAGAACAAGTTTGAAGCTTTGGTAAGTGGTTATGTGCACACTTAAGCATTTCTTGAAATTGCTGATAGGGGTTGGAAGTCCATAAAAAAATTCATTTAAGATGACTGGACTCTGTAATTGCATTGTTGGACATAGCTTAATACTTGCAGAAAATTTCAACCAGTTTTTAGTAAACCTCGGAAACATGGATTTAAAGCATTTGTCAACAAAAGGTGATTTGTTGAAGATCCTTATCAGTTACTAACCCTGTGCCATTACGAAATCACTTACTTTTAATTGTTTTATTTGATGCTATTTCTTAGGCTCTATTCTCTGTTATAGCAAAGGCCTTCCTTTTCACGACCAACACACACACAACTTTTGTTCAAAGTTGTTCTTTTCAGTCTATATCTTATAATATTTCATCAACATGCGTTAATCACTTAATCTCATCATTGTTTTCTTAAGTAGGCAGCGCATGATGCTTTTGTTGAGAGCAGTGGCGCCGTAAATACAATTTGTGCATCTCTTATGAAGATAGCAAATGACAGACGCTTGCTGGGAAGGTCATTGTCGCTCCGAAGTTCGTAGCTTCCATGGCTATTTGCGTCTTGCTGTGCTCCTTTGTGTCTTCATCCCATGTGTGTAGCTAATTCAAAATTTCTGCTTACCTTGTTTTTTGCTATATGCTCTTTCTATGTTTCCATATATGTGATTTAATGAGTGACATTAGTTGGGTGAGAGGGCAAATCTTGTGATGTAGTCCTTGTACTTTACACATATGACTTGGTCCTTTAATATTTGCAACTGATGAGGTTTTGGTTAAAAATCGAACATGATTGTATGTATATTCTAAAAATTTTTACCACCCACGAGTTTTAAAACATATAGTATAATAAATTTTAAAAATCCGTAGCAACGTACGAGCATTCAGCTAGTTAAACAGAAATATATATATAGTAACGACGGAAGTACTACAAGGCATGCGCGACGCGACGTGCCACATTCACATACAAGGTTCTACCGAGTGCAAGAGAATTAATTGACGGAGTAACACGATACATTACACATAAGGCATAGCACAGTACAACATCACACCTTAAGAAGAGAGACGAATCAATTCGAACAGAACTGGAAAGACAGCGACCAGCTAGGAAATGCGTACAACCATGCATGCTCCAGAGGAATTAAATATGGCACAAATTAATTTCACAACAAACATGCATGGACCTACTGCTGGTGTGGCTTGACATCCATGATGGCTTTGAAGATACCCGCAAGCACGCCGGCGATGGAGCACACAGCGGCCATGGTCTTGAAGTTGTTGTATAGGAACTTATGCATGACAATCCACACCCGCCTCTCACGCTTGTACTCATCAATCTTTCCCAAGATGACGAAGTAGCGGGCGCCGAGGCGCAGGTGGCGGGCGAGGCCCTTGCAGAAGTCGAGCATCTCCTGGTCGCTGAAGAAGCTGTGCACGAGGTGCTTAGCTCGCAGCTCGTGCACGTCCTCATTGTCCATGAGCATCGCGAGAAGGGAGAGGTACGAGCAGATGGTGTAGCCATCGGACGAATTTTTGGTACAAATAATCTATTTTTTATTCAAAATTACAGGAATATACCTGTGAAATTTTTTTTACAAAAATAGGTTCAAGTCGCCCAATGGGAGAGCGACTGGAGCCTATCGCCCAACCAGGGGCTGACAGAGTTCCTGTCGCTCTCCCATTGGGCGACTGCATCCAGTAGCCCTCCCATTGGGTGACTTTCATGCAGTCGTCCAATGGTCGGGCGACTGCACTCAGGGGCCGACAAAACCCGTATGTACCGATCGTTTTTTATACCGATGCAATATAAACAACTAGTCTGAAAAGATAAAATAGCAAAGTTCTATATGGCTTATATATACTCATTTGAAAGGTTTCGACGAGACCTACAACTTTTCAGTTGAAGAAAAATCCAAATTCCGAAGGGAAGACTAAGAAAAAGGGCAAAAACAGAAACCAAAAACTTGCGACGCAGGTTTAGATCCAAAGATAGACGATTTTCAGGGTCTTGGAGGGTGATTGGCGCAAGCGGGTCATTATTTTTGGATCGGGCTCGTCGTTAGCTTTCCAACGAGTACAAGAACGTCGAAAACGGACACCGTATGCAAAAGTTATGCCCGTTTTACTGAAGGTGTGTCGGAAACGGACTCGAATTCGTTTCGGCCTCAATTGAAACTGCTATAACTTTTGATCCCGTGGTCGAAATTGCTCAAATTTTTTCTGAAGGCTTTTGGATGTATGAAGAACAGCTCCACCAATTTTCACTATTTTTGGCAAAGCTTTGATGCACCTTCCAAATTTCGGCAAAGATGGACTCTTTCCTCTCTTTTTTTCTCTCGGGGGCCTGAGTGCAGTCGCCCAACCATTGGGCGACTTTCATGCAGTCGCCCAATAGGAGACGACTGGATGAAAGTCGCCCAACGGTGGGGCGACTGCAATTAATCGCCCAACGGTTGGGCGATTTTCCAATTGTCGCTGCTGGGTTGGGCGAAAGGCTCCAATCGCCCAACCATTGGGCGACTGGAGCCTATTTTTGTAAAAAAAATTTCTGCGAGTATATTTCTGTAATTTTGAATAAAAATGGATTATTCGTACAAAAAATTCGCCATCGGACGGCCAGCTGGTGGACGTGCACGCCTCTAAGGCCGCCATGTTGACCAGCCAACAAGCAATGAAGTCGTTCAGGAACATTGGCGTCAGGGAGAGCTCGCCGAAGGGGTGGCCCTTCCTCTTGTCGAGGCTCATGTCCGCGAAGCACGTCTTGTTGCTGGTGGTCAGCTTGACACCGATTTCCGCGAGCTCGATGGCAGTACTAGCTAGCGGAGAGGATATGTCCTCGCAGCTGAGCTCTTCGGGAGGCATGCCGCCTATCAGATAGTAACGGAGGAGTCCAAGGAGATGTGGCGGCCCGTAGCTCTGGTTCACAGAAAATCCTATTGTTGAACATGGGTTGACGTTAAAAAACGACGCCATGTCAGCAACAAACTGGAACACAGGAACATTGCTAAACGTCATGAGGGCCTCGAGTAGAGGTGGGACTTGGGCCGGGCTTCTTTGGGCCAACCCGAAGCACGGCCGGCACGGCTCGGCCCAAGCACGGTCCGGCCCGACACGTGGCGGGCCGTGCCGGCACGGCACGAACGGTGGGCCGGGCTGGGCCTCAAAGTTCAGCACGGCACGGGAGATCGGGCCGTGCTCGAGCTGGCACGGCACGACGGGCCTCGGGTGGCACGGCGGCACGGGGAGGCGGAGCCGGGGAGGTCGGGCCGTCGGGGACCTCGGGGTCCATGGAGGTCGGGCATCAGCTCCCGCGCCGTCACCGGAGGGGCGAAGGGCGGCGGGAGGGCCGGAGGGGCGGGGGGCGGGGGCGGCGGGGAAGGCCGAGGGAGGTAGGACCGTCACGAGGCGGGCGGGGAAGGCCGGCCGGCCGAGGGGCGCGGGGAGGCGGGAGGAGGGCCGAGGGGCGGAGGGAGGCGGGCGGCGGCGGGGAGGCGGGGAGGTAGGGCGATGGCGGATCCAGGATTTTACCAAAGGGTATGCCGCACCAAAATTTTCATATGCAATTCGGTAAAACCATTTGCCAATTCGGTAAATAATTGTAAAATTTGCACCATAATTCGTTATACAGGCACTAAATAATATGATAAGTCTTAAATTCAAGAATTAAGTTGGAAATTACAATATAAATAGTCAACACATAAGGTTAAGCAAGTAGCCAGGTGCGTCATTTGTGATATTTGAGAAATGTTAATTAACTTAAACTAGGTCAGATATGTATCAGCCACCAAGAACTTGTTCAGATGTCAATTTATATGTCAATGATAAAACAGTTGAGACGCATACCTAAGAGGTGAAGGTATCTTTCTTTTATATGGTTGTGCAACTAATGCAGCCAATGTTACAGTATAGACAGATTCTATCTGATACCTTAGACACTATATAAGAATCTTGACACTATAGAAGAATCTTATATGATACTAATCAAATTGTTTTATGTTTTTACATTTTAAGTTGGAAGTATTAATTTTCTTTAGTTTGTCATTTAGTGCTAGCTACTAAAATAGCTCTTCTGATTAATAAAATAATAGAGATGTGGACACTAGAGTTGTGCATCGATAGCATAAGCAAAATCAAGTGAAATAGATCTAAAGAAGCGTCAGAGAAAGAGCAAAGCATAAAACATACCCTTCCTTGACAATTTCTCGGAAGAACTCCAGCTCCAGCGTCTCCGATAGCATGACCACACAGGCGTCAGGGTGCTGCTGGAGCAGACTCTCCAGCCCACACTGGTGCCGAACACCGTACGCCCACTGCGGGCTATTCCACACCATGAACACCCTCATGGAGCACTTCCCGTGCTCAAAGAACCTCTCCATGAACTCTGAGAACCCCAAATGTGGATCAATCCCCGGGAAGTGCCCCCACCTCCTTCCCTCCCCTCGCTCTTCCACAGCAGCTCCCATTCCCAGCTTACTATTAGATGATTGGAGGCTCCGCCGCTCAAAATTCTTGTGCGCGGCCTTCTCAATCTCGGCGAGGAGCATCCGCTGCACCATGTGGTCGCCGCGGGTAAGAGAAGTAAGATCGGGGCTGTCCGGGTCCTGAAGCAGCGGGTGGTTTCGCGGATTGAAGAATTCCAGGTTGGACCGCAGCATCCGATCGCGCTGGAGGTAGTCGGCCTCCTCCAGCCACAGCACCCACCGGTGCGGAGCGCGTCTCGGCGCGCCGAGGCCGACTTGAGGAGCAGCGCGTCCTCGACCCGCCGACGGACGAGATCTCCACCCGCAGGTCCAGATCCACCGCTCGTCCGTCAGATCCGGCGGCGGCGCGATCCGATGTGGGGAGTTGAGGTGGGGTAACCCGCGGCAGGGGTCGCCAGCGGCGGCGAGGCGAAGCGGCGGGCGACGCCGGCGGCGTGGTCCCGCATAAGGGACGAGGCGGCGCGAGGCGAGACGCCATCGGCGCGTCGGGCGCGAAGTCCTCGTCGAGCTCGTCGATGCGGTCGTCATCGGGTTGAAACAGCACCTCCATCTGTGGCGGCGTCCGAGGTATCCGTGGCCCACCCGGCATACCCTGTAGATCCGCCTCTGGGTAGGAGGCAGGAGGGGAGGGCTAGAGGGGCGGCGGCGGCGGCGGGAGGCCGAGGAGGTAGAAGGTGGGAGGGGAGGGCCGGAGGCGGCGGGGGAGGCGGGAGGAGGGCCGGAGGGGCGGAGGGGAGGGGAGGGGCGGCGGGGAGGCGGCGGCGGCGGGGAGGCCGAGGGAGGTAGGAGGCGGGAGGGGAGGGCGGAGGGGCGGGAGGGAGGCGACAGGGAAGCGGCCGCGGCGGGGAGGCCGAGGAGGTGTAAGCCGCGCGTGGGACGGTGGGAGTGGGAGGGAAGGAGGAGCCGAGGAGGGTACTCTGATCTGATGGATGTGAAAAAAGGGTGGAGGTCAGGAGGGGGGCCGGTGGGAAAAAGGGTGGAGGAGGGGGCCAGATGGGAAAAAAGAGAGTGATGTCTCTGACCGACGTCTGATGGATGTAAAAAAAGCTGCTAAAATAAAAGATTCTTCACATAAAAAGCTGAGAACGGTCACTATTCACTAACATTCGAATACAACGTTTAGAAAATTAACATTCAGAAGATAACGTTCAGATTTATACTTATAAGTTCACTTCCTCCGCTCTACATCTTCCCAACATAACCGCATTGCTTCATTCTTCACTCCCTCCGCTCTGCAATTTCTTCCGAGCATCACAGATTAACAAGCTCCATTTCTTCACTCCGCTTCACATTTCTTCACCGAGCGTCTTATTTATTTCTTCTCATTTGACAAGTTTGTTTCCTATATTTAGTGTAAGCTCGAAGCTCGAAAAGGACAGCGGGACAACTTAGTGTAAGCTCTCGCCGTCGCTCCCCTAGTCCTCCTCCGACCCCCATTGATGTTCGTCGGCTCTCGCCAAGCATGGGAGACTACGGCATGGATGACCGTCATATGGACGGTAAAGATGGCTATGAGGAGTACCAAGGCGCAACGGGCACACCAGAATTCTCTCCCCCATCCACGGACGCCAACATTGGCGGGTCTGCACGAAGGGCGAATTGCTGGAAGCATATGGCCTGGAGCCAGGAAATCCGAGACGGTGAAACGGTAGATATTGCAACTTATAATTATTGTAATGCTAAATTAAGTGCTCGTACAGCTGTAGGGACAGGACACTTGAACCGCCACTACAAAGCATGCTTACGCAAGATGGCGGCACAGGGCCAAGGGAGAGGAGGAGTACAAACACAGCAAACACAACGGAAGATCGGAGGCCTCATAGCAAATGCAACATGGGAAGACAAGCTTCGGATCACACTTGTGGAAGAAACGAAAGGACAAGTCTACTTCTTCGTCCTCTCAGTCTCAGGCATCCTCAAGTGGAATTCTGTCTCGGTGTTGAACCACTATTTGGAGTATGATTTTGCAAACATTGATCCTGATCTTACTGATGGAAGCAAGATAGACTTGCTCGAGTGGTGGAAGAACAACAAACGGATCTTTCCTGTGCTGTCACATTTCGCACGGGATATTCTCCTGGTGCCAATGTCCACTGTCTCTTCAGAAGCGACGTTCAGTATGGTAGGGAGAATAATAGAAGAGAGAAGATCATCCCTTACGCCCAGGATGGTGGAGGTAATCACATGTGCCAAAGACTGGGAATTAGCCAAAGAGCGGGAACAACATCAACTGGAGGATCTCAAATCGCAAATGCAGCGTATCTTGACCTAGACATTGCCGAGTAGATATTATCTATGTATGTTGTAATATTTTGTATATACATATATTGTTACTGTACACTTTTCCTTACTCGAGAAACCCCACTCTGGGGCGTAAGGTTTTTAACGAGTCAGTAACATTATATTTCTAAAATATTAAAGAAATTTCACTTTTTCTCGAAATATTTATGTTGTTGCGTGCCCATGTTTTTATACAATTAATTTAATTTCAACTAGTTTTAAACGAGGCGGGTACGAGAGAAAGGAAGATGACGACCGTCGCCACCGCCTTCGCTTTCGTGTATAGTAATTTCGGGCTGGGCTTGAGCTGGCACGGCACGAACGCTGGCACGGTGGGCTTTGAGCCGTGCTGGGGCCTGACCGGAGACGATGTGGGCCGGCACGGCGAGATGACTGGACCGAGCCGGCACGGCGAGATGACTGGACCGAGCCGGCACGGCACGAAGCGACACGAAGCACGATAGGCCCGGACTGTGCCGGCATGACACGGTCCAAATCCCAGCTCTGCCCTCGAGCACTAGCCAAGGGAGCTGGTTCTCCAGCAGGAAGATGTCCCTCAGCATGCATGGCCCCGTGGACACGATCATCCCATTTTTCAACAGTGGGGTGCCGCTAACACTAACATACTGCAGCAGGAAGCAACCATCGAGGAACATCATTGCCGCAAAGTTGGCGTCGCTGATATCCGCGACCGCGTCGTCGGCGTAGCAGCTGCGGGCTTCGCCGGCGACGGAGAGGACTTTGGCGTAGACCTCCTCAACTGAGTGGCCCGACTCCGCACAGAAGTAGTGGGCCGCCACGTGCTTGGCCTCCTCCATCTCTCGCAAGTGGGTTGAGCCATGGTGGTACGGACCGAGGGCCACGACGCTCGGCACGACGTAGCGCTCGCCTGGGCCGCCGATCCACCGTAGGCCTCGAGGGAACCTGTGGATCTTGCTCTCATTCTTTGAGAAATCAGCTTCAAGTCTCTCATTTGTGCTCCTCACCCTCTCTTGGATAGGTATCATTACTGTTGCGTCTGTACGGCTAGTGTTCATGGCGCCAATACTTTATGTGTGCGTGTAGGACTATAGGTTTTGGTTCAGCCAATTCATTAATTGGACCCCAGATCCTACCTCGATCTATACATATACGACTCCATTGCCGTAGAAATATTCTTTCCTGAACTTCACACGCAAAGGTTAATTAAAGAGCTAGCGTAATTAATTCTTTCCCTAAACTTCATCCTCAATACTAATCTTTATCCAGCATTCTTTCCCTAAAGTCTTTCCAAATGTTTTGTTCCTAGGCAGCTTCATATTAAGCCCCCCTCACCTTTTTCCGCTATCTTTTTGTAACAAATTGTGGATTCTAGGAAGCTTTTTTTTCACTTTCGGGTATGGTTACTCTCTATATCGTATTTCGCAAAGAGAGAGTATCTAATGTAACGGAGGGTATGTACATATAGTATACGAGTATATAAGACCATATAAGTGGTATATATTTTTTAAACATACTTCTTTTTATGTGTGTATATAAAATTATTTACAAAATATGCTAAAAACTATAGATTCGCTTGCAATTTTTTGTATGGTTTATATTGGAGTATCTTATAATTATTATATGAGTATACCCAAAATGATAAAAGAATATTTCAAATTTATTTAGGTGGTATATCAAATGTGGGAATAATTACACCCTTGAGTAGAAAATATCTTTTTCCTATATGTAAATATTATATATATAATTACTAACCAGCGCGCAGGTGTAAAATACATATGAAAGTTACTGACGTTTCTGAATAAAGTTAACATCGGTAGCGAGTGAAGTTACTGCCAAACGTTTATAGTACATAGCCGGTGGTAACTTTCCTCATAGCCGGTGATAACTTTTCTCACAGCCGATGTAACTTTCTGTGGAGCAAAACTGTGAGCACAGAACGCGCAGGCGCAGAATAGCACTACCGTGTGTGTTTATGTGTGTATAAAACTGGGACACTATAATCTAAAATAGGTATTTCTCCTATGTACCGTGTGCGAAAAATTTTGGAATTTTTTAGATATCGAGTTAACTAGTTAAATAACTGGTTCAAATAACACTACTAAAAAAGAGGCTATACTGATGGCTATATCATAGACGGTTCCATATGAACCGTCTGTGCTAAACTATCACAAACGGTTTGTTCTAGTAACCGTCTGTGATACTTTCACAGACGGTTCTTAACACGAACCGTCTGTAATAATTGAGACTTATTCTTTATTATTATTTACTTACCAAATTCAAAAGCTCTTATAGCTTCCCATTTCAATCTATTACTTCTCATTGCAAATAAAAGTTCGTCCTGTACAAAATGGTAAACTAGCTAGATAGGCTTAACCTACCAATTGTCATAGCCTTGCATGTATATATACGTTGAATTTAAAAGCCTTGTGAAGTACAAGTTTCTAATCACAATTGCTTGTTGAACATATTCAGAAGATATGGAAGAAGTCTTATCATATAGTTACTTTTATACATCGGGTTTTGTAATATCGTCGATGATAATCAGAGAGGGGTGAATGATTACAATCCACAGCGGAAACTTTTTACCAACTTACTGTCTTCTGATCATCCCACCCAGTACATTGAATCAACATGTCTACTTCTGAATTTCTTCAACTTTCCAGATGGATGGATGATCTCAGCTTCCTGCCGTCTCGGTTGGTGTAGTTGTGTGGATTTGTCCAAATGAAACACAAAAAGAAACACTGTGCGTGATGGCCTGCTGCCCTTGACATGACTTCTGTGGCAGAAAGCTGATCATGCCTCTGTTAAGCCAAAGCAAATAAAATAACTCCCTGTCTTCTTAACGATTTGAAACGTGCTGCTTCTTTCATGGGTTGTGTGTTGCTTCGGCTGGCTCTGGAGAGAGCGCCCGAGAATTCTGCATGTGGATCGAGGCAATAAGGAGACGACGAGATGTTGCAGCAAGCGATGCGACTATGACGTGCGCAGAACCGAGACCAAAACCAATCGCTGCACGAGCACGAAAAACGGAGAGCAAAACGCCTCCACAATCTTTTTCTTCCCAAAACCAGACAGCACCTTCGGACCAAAAAGTCGTACCGAACCTCAGGACTGGACAACCCTTTTTATACGGGCCCTACGCTCCGTTTTCTTTTCCAAAAGCCACGACCGACTTCTAATCCTATCCCATGCCGCTACTATTTCTAATACAAACTCATTTCCTCTTTTCAATCTACTAGAAACCCTAATACCACTCATCCAATTGGGCCTGGACCTTTTTAACTCAACCAGACTTTTAGCCCACTACTATTTAAGGGACCCGAAACCCTTCCTAACATGGGTTTTTACACCTCCGACTTTTCGACTCATCACGTGTCGAAGCCTCCAAGACAGCACCTCCTGTATCTTCTCCACGCACCATCCACCTTTAATCTCCATATGCTCCAGCGTGAGCCCGACCACCTCATGACATCCTCGACCGCCTGGACCTCAGATTTCCCCCTCCTAGTCCCGGTCTTTCTCGTCACCGACCATGACCGTCTCCACGCCCCGACCTGCACATGCAAAGACCAAAGAATATTTTTCCCGGCACAAGTTCTCACCAACTTGACTGATATTAGTCCACGCACACACACACGCCTCGAATAACAATATTAAGCCATGTTGTCAATTATTCATCATTATAAAAATCCTAAACCTAGCCACATGATCTTACAATCTCCCCCTTGATGAATACATTAACAACACCTTAAGATAGCATGATAAATTAGCTTCAAATAGATATAAGCGAAGAACTGAAGCCAAAAGTCTCAAATCTCTCCCCCTCAACACAAGAGAGCAAATTTCTTCAATATCTCACAAAGTACACCAAATCTCTCCCCCTTTGGCAATGTAATCATCAAGAAATTTCAAAGAAAACTATTCTAAAAAAAAGCAATGAGAATAAAAATTTAGAAGCTTTGTAGATTTATCCAAGTCACTTTGAATTGATTTAGTAATTTGACCAAGCCATATTTTTTTTGAGTAGAGCTATCTAGATCATATAAAGTCATATATCATATAGCAATATCAAAATAAAGTTTTCAACATGATTAGGCGATTTATATCAATGACATGCATCTCAATAATGACCAAACCAATTATAGAGAGCACAATGAGATATCACAACAAAAAATCAAAGCCTAAAAGTGAAGCAAATCTTTAAACTAGATGAGCTAGCAGTCTCATATAACAACATATTGCTCCACATTCAATTCTTATGCATGTGGCATGCTTATAGCATACTTCTTTTCATGATATCTTACTTCTTGTAAATGGCGGCATGCTTGAAGCATACTTCTTTTCATCTTGTGCACTTTTGTGCCTTTTTTCTTTGTTTACCATGGCATGCTTAAAGCATACATCTTTTCACATGTCTTTTTCTATTTTTTTTATAACATGCCAAATTGAATTATCATAAAAAGATTGCAATATGAAACATGTGAGCCTCATAGCCGAGATTTAAAATAAGACTCACAATTAAGCTAATCCTTTTTGATGAACATCACAAAGGACTATTTATAATCAATCTAGTCAAAATATTCCACCATGTCATATTTTAGTTCAAGTGTAACAAATTAATTATAACTAGTCATGATCAAAGCTACACAGTATATGAATAAATATGATAAAGAGAGCTCCACAACTCATTTAAATTTGATGGCTTGGACTTGTTAATTTAATTGACAAGTATAATAAACAAAGCTTCCTAAATTCTTAAACATCAAGCTCCCCCTCAGAATAATCCCATGGAATGCAACACACCCAACTCACTTCGCAAAAGAGCAAAACGAGAAGTATCAAGCGACTTAGAGAGAATATCATCAATTTGAGAATCTAACAAGATGTAGGACAACATCACCTTTTCCACATGGTCTCTCAGAAAGTAAAATCTCTTGGAAGCCATCAAAGAGAATGAAGAGCCATCAAGTATTCCAATCAAGCAATGAAATAAAAGACCGGAACCCAATCGTGCTCATGTTCTCCATCCCTATCAACTGTTCTTACATCACAGGAAACATCGGTCTCACAGTACTAGGGTTAGTGAAATAAGATCTAGGAATCCAGTACTGAGACACACGAACTGGAGCAACAAAGTTAGAACCAAAATCACGTGCATGTGGATGATTAAAATGCCGAAAAGAGCGTGAATTATTTGAATTAAATCTCAATCTAACATGTGAAGTAGATTTAAAGTCATCATAAAATTTCTCTAAAAACATAGCTTTCGCATTTGATCTAGGAACAAAAGAGATTGCACGTTTTTGTCTTAAAACATTCAATCTTTCCTTCTTCTCTTTCTTAACACGTCTAAAACAAAATTCATGTAAGTGTCCATCTCTTCTACAGTAGGTGCAATGGAATTTAACATAACCAGAATTCTTTTGAGATGATGAGCTGGCACCTACATTAGTATTCGATGAACTTTGCACAAAGCCAACAAATTTAAACACAGTTTGTTTTGCTTCAGATTTTACTTCAATTTTTTCAGGTTCAAGAACCTTAACGACCTTAGGAGGATTATTCTTGGCATGCTCAACAAAATTAAATCCTAGACCACGATTTTTTATACTTGTTTTTGACTTGTCTAGAATCATATTCATATTTTTCTTGCCAAAAGAGAATCTCTCTAAAGTGTCCTTAAGGTACTCATTTTCCTTAACCAAAGTGGAACATGCAATGCATTTAATAGGTTCATTCACAAAATTCTTGAAAGCATTAGATTGAGCCAATCTTTCTTTTTCAGCAAAATCATTAAGTTATCTTGTCAAAGCCTCTATTTCAGTGTTTAGCTTAGGACAGTTAGAGCAAGAAGATATCTCATGATAAAGCATCTGTTGAATTGTTTCCTGAGATGAACTAAGTCTAGCTTCTAACAATTCACATTTAGAGCAAGTTTTAGATTGAGTATTTGAAATACTTGACTCTAAACATGTAGAAGAACTAGATTTGAGCTTTTCAATTTCATCATTAGCAATTTTCAATTTTTCATCACAAGAATCATGTATCAATTTTAATTCATCAAATTTATAAGTTACATCTCTAAGTTGAACTAGGTTTGATGCACTAATAGATCTAACAGCCTCCAACTCAGAATGTAAAACTTGGCAAGACTCACATGATTCATCATCAGGAATTAAAGCTATAAGTCTATTAATTTCAGAATTTAAGCTTTCAACAACACAATTATTTTCTTTCAATTTCTGTTTTGTCTTTTTTAATTCAATAGCAAGTTTAATCAAACCATCTTCAAGCACATCATATGAATTAAAGCTCTAAGTCTATTAATTTCAGAATTTAAGCTTTCAACAACACAATTATTTTCTTTCAATTTCTGTTTTGTCTTTTTTAATTCAATAGCAAGTTTAATCAAACCATCTTCAAGCACATCATATGAAGGTCTTACATCATCGGGATCACTATCGCCATCATCACTGTTGTTGCCTGTCATGAAGCACAAGCCCGTGAAGTCATCGTTGTTCTTCTTCTTGCCTTTAGCATCATCATCGTCGTGGTCATCGTCGTCGTAGCTCTCATATTCCACATCGCTCAAATCAAGATGCTCAATAGCCGATATAATCTTTTCAGCAAGCTTGCGACGAAAATTGCCACCCTTGGTGTTGTTGTTCTTATATGGCTGACGACGATAATTCTTCTCTTCCTTCACCACCTTTCTCTTGAGCTTGGGACAATCCATCTTAATGTGGCCTGGCTCGCCACACTCAAAGCATCTGATCGGACCTGACACGCCACCTCGTTTCCTCATCCTCATATTGTTGAGTGCCTTGTATGCTCGTGAGGAGATCAATACCAAGTCTTCTTCAGGAAGTTGCTCGAACTGTTCCTTTGAAAAAGAAGACAAGGCAGACAAAGAAACACAAGACAAAGCACTCGACGAAGTCACCTGCACGGGGTTAGTCACAAGCGCTAAAGGTGAAAATTTATCAATCTTAGATGGCAAAGCTTCCATCTCATAGGTTTTCAATCTAGAATAAAGATCATCCATGGTTAAAGTATCTAAATCGACAGTTTGATTAATAGTTGTGACAACCATCAACCACTCAGAACCTAAAGATCTCAAAATTTTAGTTGCATTATCCTCATCAAGGAATAACACCAACACCGCATGAGATCACTCAATATTTTCTCAAACCGAGCAAAGAGATCATCAATGGATTCACGGGTTTCATAGCAAAATCAGAATATTCTTTTTGATAAAGGTTTTCGCACCTTCTTGATTTTCGTGGTTCCTTCATGATAATCGCAAAGAGTTTTCCAAATTAAATGGGCAGAATTAATATGAGCTACGATCAAATTCTTTGCAGAAATCCCTTGAAATAGCAAATTCTGAGCTTGATCATTTAAATCAACATCCGCTTTATTTAAATTAGTAACATGTGTGAACTTCATATGGTGTAGAAACTTTATTCCAAACATCACTACCTTGAGCCTCAATATAAGCTTGCATCCGACACTTCCAAAAAGCAAAATCGGTGCCATCTAGCATAGGGGACGATTCACATACCTCTCGATGCCATAGCAACCCGCTCGATACCACTTGTAGGATCGTCGATGGCAATCGGAGGGTGAATGATTGCAATCCACGTGAAACTTTTACCAACTTCGTCTCTCGATCATCCCACCCATGCATTGAATCAACATGTCTACTTCTGAATTTCTTCAACTTTCCGATGGATGGATGATCTCAGCTTTCTGCCGTCTTGGTTGGTGTAGTTGTGTGGATTTGTCCAAATGAAACATGTTGTGGTTCTGCATCAAGCGAGAAGAGAGATGGTAGTGGAGAGTGTTGAGTGTAATGTCCTCAGGTCTCCCCATGGCTTTATTATTTCATATATATATATATATATATATATATATATATATATATATATATATATATATATATATATATATATATATATATATATATATATATATATATATACATGAGAGTGCTTTTACAATTATACCCTTACATCTCGAGTATCCCCTTGAGGGCACTTATGTCATTACACATGGCCTATTCTGGCCTTATAACCTTCTACCGTGCTCTTTGGGTTTAGGTGGGGCCACCCCTACAACAGAGCCTCTCATGGTGAAGGGCTTCACAGGCCGGCCATGTTGCCTAGCCCTTTGGTCCCCTCCGTCCCTGCGGCCTGTGAACTTTTGCTGATCTTGCGAAGCCTTAGTGTGTTGCGGAGTCCGAGGTCTGGGGCCGAAATTGCAGATAAAGTAGAGGCGCGCGCGCTCCGTCCCCTACCCTTCGAACGGGTGGCAGCGGAGGCTGGCGCCTGGTTGAGGAAGACGCGCCCGCGCTCCGTCCCCTGCCCTTCGAACGGGTAGCAGCGGAGGCTGGCACCGAGTCGAGGTAGGTGCACGCGCACGCTCCGAAGTCGTTGTGACCCTACCGCCTGGCGGCACGCTTTTAATGGCGGTTGGCTTGCCAGATGGCGGGCCGTCGCATCGTGTATTGCGCCTTCTCGTGAGTGGAGCATGCGACGGTTTCTGATGTGCATGCGGTGGGTGCCGTACCCTTCGAATGGGTGGCAGCGGAGGCTGGCGCCTTATGTCGAAGTAGAGATGCTCGCGCTCCGTTCCCTACCCTTCGAATGGGTGGCAGCGGAGCTGACGCCGGGTCGAAGTAGGGACGCGCGCGCGCTCTGTTCCCTACCCTTCGAATGGGTGGCAGCGGAGCTGACGCTGGGTCAAGGTAGACGTCGCGCTCCGTCCCGCACTTTCAACGGGTGGCGCGAGGCCGACGCCTACGTCGGCAGAGACGCGCGCTCCGTTCCCTACCCTTCGAGCGAGTGGCGCGAGCCGGCGGCGGTCGAGGTAGACGCGCGCGCTCCGTCCCCTACCCTTCGAACGGGTGGCAGCAGAGGCTGACGTCTTATGTCGAAGTAGAGACGCGCGTGCTTCATTCCCTACCCTTCGAGTGGGTGGCGGCGAGCGGCGGCGGTCGAGGTAGACGCGCGCGCTCGTCCCCTACCCTTGAACGGGTGGCGCGAGGCCGACGCCTTACGCCGTCGCAGAGACGCGCGCTCTCGTCCGTACCGCCGAACGGGTGGCGGCGAGGCCGACGCCACGCCGGCGAAGTAGACGCCACGCGCTCGTTCCCTACCCTTCAGCGGGTGGCGCGAGCCGACGCCGGTCGAGGTAGATGCGTAGCGCTCCGTCCCCTACCCTTAGAACGGGTGGCAGTGGAGGCTAACGCCTTATGTCGAAGTAGAGACGCGCGCACTCCGTTCCCTACCCTTCGGACAGGTGGCAGCGGAGCTGACGGCGGGTCGAGGTAGACGCGCGCGCGCTCCGTCCCCAACCCTTCGAACGGGTGGCGCGAGGCCGACGCCTTACGCCGAATAGAGACGCCGCGCTCCGTTCCCTACCCTTCGAATGGGTGGCGCGAGCCGACGCCGGTCGGTGTAGGATGCGGCGCTCGTTCCCTACCGCCGAATGGGTGGCGCGCGCCGACGCCGGTCGAGGTAGGCGCGCGCGCGCCGCCCCTATCCTTGAGCGGGTGGCGCGGAGGCCGACGCCTTACGCCGGTAGAGACACGCGCGCTCGTCCGTACCCTTCGAACGGGTGGCGCGAGGCCGACGCTTACGCCGGCGTAGAGGCGTCGCGCTCCGTTCCTACCTTCGAGCGGGTGGCGCCGGAGCTGACGCCTTATGTCAAAGTAGAGACGCGCGCGTGCTCCGTTCTCTACCCTTCGAACGGGTGGCAACGGAGCCTGACGCCTTACGTGGAAGTAGAGACGCGCGCGCTCCGTTCCCTACCCTTCGAACGGGTGGCAGCGGAGCTGACGCCGGGTCGAGGTAGACGCGTGCGCGCGCTCCGTCCCCTATCCTTCGAACGGGTGGCAGCGGAGGCTGAGGCCTTACGTCGAAGTAGAGACGCGCGCGCTCTGTCCCGTACCCTTCGAACGGGTGGCAGCGGAGGCTGACGCCTTACGTCGAAGTAGAGACGCGCGCGCTCCGTTCCCTACCCTTCGAACGGGTGGCGGCGGAGCTGACGCCTTATGTCGAAGTAGAGACGCGCGCGAGATCCGTTCCCTACCCTTCAAACGGGTGGCAGCGGAGCCTGACGCCTTACGTCGAAGTAGAGACACGCGCGCTGCGTTCCCTACCCTTCGAATGGGTGGCAGCGGAGGCTGGCGCCTAGCCGAAGTAGACGCGCGCGCACTCCGTACTGGATTGCAACTTCGCATCGCGAACACCACCATGCGTGCGGCGATCGTAGTTCCGCAATGCAGTTGTGCGTTGCTAAGACTCCTGGAATCGCGCCGGCCCCCGGTTTGCCAGAGCTAGGGTCTTGTACCGCGCGGCTCGCCATGACGCGTGTAAGACACGCGTCAGCTCATCGCTGGTGCGCGGCGGGATGTGAACAGCTGTGCGATGGCAGGAGCTCGCCTTTCCCCAAGGAAGGTGGACACGGGGCACACGAGGAGTGGAGCGGCGCCAAAGCCGCTGCAACCGCATGGCCCATTAATGCGCCTTTAATAGCGACTGGAGTTGTATCGACGCCCGGCCTCCGCCACGCCGCCATCCGCGTGGGAGTTGTCCGCAGCGTCGAGGCCATTAGAGTGTTGTGCTCTGACGGTTCTGACCGCTGTGGTCGCGCCCCTTCGTCTTCTGTTATTGGGGATTGTGCGGGACGGTCCTCTGCACGACTGTGGCCGCGTCCGGTGCGCGGACCGACGCGACTCTTCGGCATTGGGGCGAGGTGGCTTGAAATAGCCCTTGTGACTGTGCCTCCGCCATTCCACACCCGCTTTTTGCTTGCATCGCCTCCCGTGTTCCCCTTCGTATTCTCGTCGCCACCTTTCTTTTGCGAAAAGCGATGGCATCTGGTGGCGAATGCGATCAGGCGACTGGCGGTTGTGGCGTCCGCCGGAGGTCGTCACTGCTCAAGGTGAAGTACTCCCTCAGCGAGCGCGACCCGGCGGCGGCGAACAAGCTATGGCTGGCGTCGGAGAAGGTGGGTGCGTTCTCCGGCGAGTTGAGCCCCTCACTCATGACGGAGAAGGCAATCCAAACACTGCTGCGCGCGGGGAAGCTGTCCGAGCGCGAGGCGGTGCGACTGCCCGCCGCCGACGAGACAAAACCGCGCCCCGAGAGGTCGGAGGCGATCGTTTTCGTCGCCTTTCTTGACGCTGGGCTTCACATCCCGGCGGCGGCGATCGTGGGCGCTGTGTTGCGGACTTTCGGGTTGGAGCTATCGCAACTAACTTCGAATGCCGTGGCCCGGCTTGCGGTGTACAGTTGGGCCTTGCGCTCGGGAGCGTGCTGGCCGAGTGCTTCGTTGTTCGCCTACTTGCACGAAGCACGGTGCCAGCCCAAGGAGCGGCAGGACGGGACGCTGTCGAGATTCGGCAGCGTCACCTTCATTCTGTGGTCAGGTTGCAGGAAGCTCTTCCCCGCAAACTCCACGCGCGGGAAGTGGGAGTCCAACTGGATGAAGCGGTGGTTCTACCACCGTGTGGAGAGCGGGAGCGGCCTCGAGTGCACAGGTCGGCCGATCATGTTCAAGACCTCGCCCGGCCGGTCACTCGATGACGAGGACCAACGAAGGGCCCGACAGCTCGTAGGAATAACCGCCCGCCTCAACATGCGTGACCTCGCCGAAGAATACATTATGTACGACGTGGCCCCGCTCGCCCGTGACTGGCGCCTTGCCGCCGAGAAGCGCCGGGACGACAACGTTTCGCCGTCGATCTGCTCGCTCCCGGCACCCTCCAGCCTTCGTAAGTCCTGACCGCATCGCCCATTTATTTGCGCGAAGCACGCTGCCTTAGTCTTATTTCTTGCTTTGCCTCAGGGATCCGCTTGGAGGATGCGGAGCTGGCCGCGCGCATGTTCCTGGGGCCGTACACGGCGAGGAGCATGAGCGGCGCCGACGTCGCTACGCCGAGGCGGGCTGGGTGGATAATCGCGTGTCGCGAGGCCATAGGCCTTGCCGCGTCGAGCGCCGCCGCTCGATGATAGCGCGCGAAGAGGAAGGCGCCGTCTCGCAAGAGGAGCCGAGGCGGGGCGTCTGCCGCGGTCGGTGCGACGGCCGCGGCTACTACTGCTAGTGCTCCCGAGGGTGCGGCCGACGCGGAGTCGGATTCGCGGCACGCCGATTCGGGTTGAGGCGCGCGCCGAGGCGGCGATCTTTGGCGGGCGCCTTGGGCTCCGGGCCTGCCACGAGCAGCCGGAGGGAGGAAGCCTCATCACCCGCCGCGATCGTCGCGGCAGAGAACGTGCGAACCGGCGGTGCGGAGGTGGACCCCTCGACCGTGTCTGCCATGGTGCCGGAGGCCCACACCGCGAGGGCACATGGACCTGTGCCCTCGCCGACAGCCACGGCGGGACCCGAGGTGCCCCTCGCAGCGCCCACCCCGGCGGGACCTTCGCCCCCGGATGTTGTGGACGCGGGGGTTTCTCGGCGGCGGTCATTGGGCGGCGCCGTCGCGCTTGCCGGCCAGCGGCCGTGCTCGCGCTCGAGCTCCATCGGACGACGAAAGGATTCGTCGTGGCGACGGGCATCGGGAGCTTGTGGGACTCGGAGGCGTATGGCGAAGTTCCTGCTGCGCCGCGCCCCTCGCCCTCCCAAAGCCACGCCGACCAATCACGCCGGGCGGTCGGCATCGCTCAAGCCCGGGGACCTCTGTTCCCGGTGGGACTCTGCCTTCCGTGGGGTCCACGGCGCCACTCCCCGCGCCGCCTAGGGGCTGGCCCAAGCCCTTTCTTCGCATCAAGATAAGGTGGTGATCTTACCTGAATGTTTTTCGCCGCGCTGCGATGTTTACTCGCCCTTGTGCGCGGCGCTTATTCCGAGGAGGAGGCCTCGGCGGGGCGTGGGGCTGCCGTGCCCACGAACCCGGGCCGACCGTGCCTCCCCGAGACGCCGAGGCGTGGCGGGATCGTGGATGGCGCGGCCGCGCCGCCGCCAGGTGCTGCGAGACCTCACGAGATTGGACGCGTCTCGGGACGCCTTTGAGGTGTCCGGGGTGAGGGTAAGTACTCATGCTCATACGACAACGCCCGGCCTGTTGAGCTTGCTGAGCCTTGTGGTTCCGCAGACGCTTGTGCTAGGGCAGGCCCTGCAAACGGCCTATACTCGTGCCCAAAGGGCGCTTGAGGATAGACTGCGAGTCGCCGAGGAGGAGCTGCGTGAAGCCTCGGGAGCCCGGTCTGCCCAGGATGCTCGCATCCGCCACCGGTGGCGAGTGTGCCAAAGCGGCGCGCACGCGAGGGGCTTGCGACGGCTCGAGTCGCCGCCAACGTTGTGCAGCAGGAATTTGCGGTGGAGCGGGATGGCCTTCTGCAACAGGTCGCTTTGCTGGAGAAGGAAAAAGGCGAGCTCGCCTTGACTCTAGCGGGCGTGGCGTGATCGCACTCGGCGAGGCCCGAATCGCATGGGATGCCATGCGCAGCGCTGAAGGCCATCTCGAAGGGCTCGTGGCCAAAGTGCCGGACCACGCCTTCGGCCCGGAGGAGCTGTCGCGGACCCTTCGCTGGATCAAGGACGTCGCGGATGCTGCGCATGGCGCCGCGACAATATTCGGCGACCACTGCGCCTACGCGGCATCCTGCATGGTATGCGCGCTCCTACGGCACCGTGGCTGCACGCATGTTGCCGGGCTGGAGGACCCCTGGCTGGAGATGCCCGGCGGGGCCGGAGTAATGTCCGGTGCTGTCCGCTCCGTTCACGGCGCCATCAAGAACTTCTACGAGCGGGTCTGGGAAATGCTGGGATGGGCGCCTCGCAGGTGGAGCTCCGGAAGTCCCTTTACGGGGAGGGAAGCCTTGGCCGTTTTCTGGACGAGGTTCCCCGGCGCGACGGAGGTGACGCTGGGGCCACCGAAGGCTCGCAGGTGCGGCGTCGGGGTGGTTAGGTGTAGGCGTGCGTTGTACTGTCCGCCCCTTTGTGAATAAAGCGTGTCTTTACTCTATGAACTGACTATCTGACCTGTGCCTCGGGCAGCTTCCTTGCCGGGGACGACTGCTTGCGTCCGACCGTGCCACTCGGCGGCGCCTGCGACGCTGGCAAAGGGCCGAGGAGTCACTAAACTTCTGGGCAGGCCGATCCTCTTCGGGCGAGGCCCGGACCTTAGCACGCGTTAAAGACAAGCCTGCCGAGTAGTGACTTAGAGCGTCAAGCATGCCAGTGGGCCTTGTACTTGTAAACTTTTGCCGATGTATACATCTGCTGGCCATTAGCATGTGCGCCGAGTGGTCGTGCACTCGTGCTGTGTTGGGGCCGAGCCTCCGTCTTCATAATATGCCATTGACGATAGTGGCGCGTTGGCTGGCGTGTGCGGAGGCGGAGCTCCGCCCCACGACTTGTTTAAAGTCTCGCGGACTAGCGCATGCGGAGGGGGACCTCCGCAGTGCGACTTGTTTAGAGTCTCGTGGACTAGCGCATGCGGAGGGGGACCTCCGCAGTGCGACTTGTTTAGAGTCTCGTGGACTAGCGCATGCGGAGGGGGACCTCCGCAGTACGACTTGTTTGGAGTCTCGTGGACTAGCGTGTGCGGAGGCAGACCTCCACACCACGACTTGTTTAAAGTCTCGTGGATTAGCGCATGCGGAGGGGGATCTCCGCAGTGCGACTTGTTTAGAGTCTCGTGGACTAGCGCATGTGGAGGGGGACCTCCGCAGTACGACTTCTTTGGAGTCTCGTGGACTAGCGTGTGCGGAGGCAGACCTCCGCACTCCCTGCCCCGAGGTGGGGGCAGCCTCTGGTGCTTTAGATACACCGCGAAGTGTGGGGGGCTGGCGTCCACGTCTTATTTATAGTCTGTAGACTCTCGCGTGCGGAGGCGGACCTCGACGCTACGACTTAATTTATAGTCCGTAGACTCTCGCGTGTGGAGGCGGACCTCGACGCCACGTCTTATTTAAAGTCCGTGGACTGGCGCGTGCGGAGGCGGACCTCGACGCTACGACTTGATTTATAGTCCGTAGACTCTCGCGTGCGGAGGCGGACCTCAACGCTACGTCTTATTTAGAGTCCGTGGATCGGCGCGCGCGAGGCGGACCTCGGCGCTATGATTTGATTTATAGTCCGTAGACTCGCGCGTGCGAGGCGGACCTCGGCGCTTCGTCTTATTTAGAGTCCGTGGGTGGCGCGCGGAGGCAACCTCGGCCTTCGACTTGATTTATAGTCCGTAGACTCGCGCGCGGAGGCGGACCTCGACACTCGTCTTATTTAGAGTCAGTGGATCGCGTCGCGAGGCGACCTCGGCGCTTCGACTTTCTTTATACTCGTAGAGTGCGCTCGGGCGTCCCCGTTGCGTCTTTGTTTATACCGTGCCCGTCACCTTTGGCTACGGCGAGTGCACCGCGCCAACGCGCGTCTTCGTTTATACTCGTGCCCGTACCCACGCTACGGCGAGTGCACACGCGTGCGTCTTTGTTTATACTCGAGCCCGCTCACCTTTGGCTACGGCGAGTGCACACGCGAACGTCGCGCCTTCGTTTATACTCGAGCCCGTACCCACAGCTCTGGCGAGTGCACACGCGACGTGCATCTTTGGTTTATACTCAGGCCCGTCACCTTTGGCTACGGCGAGTGCACACGCGAACGTGCGTCTTCGTTTATACTCAGGCCCGTACCCCTGGCTACGGCGAGTGCACACGCGAACGTGCATCTTTGGTTTATACACAGGCCCGTCACCTTTGGCTACGGCGAGTGCACACGCGAACGTGCGTCTTCGTTTATACTCAGGCCCGTACCCCTGGCTACGGCGAGTGCACACGCGAACGTGCGTCTTTGGTTTATACTCAGTCCCGTCACCTTTGGCTACGGCGAGTGCACACGCGAACGTGCGTCTTCGTTTATACTCAGGCCCGTACCCACAGCTCGGCGAGTGCACACGGAACGTGTGTCTTTGGTTTATACTCGCCCCGTCACCTTTGGCTCGGCGAGTGCACACGCGAACGTCGCGCTTCGTTTATACTCGGGCCCAACCCGGCTACGGCGAGTGCACACGCGAACGTCGTCTTTGGTTTATACTCAGTCCCGTCAACTTTGGCTACGGCGAGTGCACACGCGAACGTGCGTCTTCGTTTATACTCAGGCCCGTACCCCTAGCTACGGCGAGTGCACACGCGAACGTGCGTCTTTGGTTTATACTCAGTCCCGTCACCTTTGGCTACGGCGAGTGCACACGCGAACGTGCGTCTTCGTTTATACTCAGGCCCGTACCCCTGGCTACGGCGAGTGCACACGCGAACGTGCGTCTTTGGTTTATACTCGGGAAGTGCGCGCATAGGCGAGGCCTGCGCGCGCCCCCACCATGTATTTTCGCACAACAACAAGAGGTTGACAGCAAACGGAGCTTTATTACACTCCCGTTTGCGCGGGTGAGCGATTACATAGGTCGGAGGTACTAACCACTTGCCTTTGACACGGCCGAAGCCTCTAGTGTCTGCACTATCTGCGGGGCCTGTCGAGGCACCGCCGGGTGATGCCGTGGGTCTGCGTGCTGCGTTGTCGATTCTACTCGTGGCGTTGAGCGTCGCGGCGAGGGTATCTGGTGCCATACTCGATGCGCCGGGCCATATCCTGGTCACCCCGGACGGTGATGATGGCTCGCGGCCCCGGGATCTTCATGCATAGGTACCCGTGGTGTGGCACCGCTCCAAAAGAGTTGATGATTGGATGCCCCAATATGGCGTTGTAGGGGTATAGGAGATCGACCACATCAAATGTGGCATCTTCGACCCTTACATTGTCTTCGCGGCCGAAGGAGGCCTGAAGGCATATTTGGCCAAGCGTCCGCAAGGGTTGTCCTCCGAAGCCTTGCAGTGGGATTCCCGATGGGCCGAGGCGGCTTCGGGGGATCCCCATCTGGTCGAAGGCTGCGGCGAATAGGATGTTCGCGGAACTGCCGCCGTCCACTAGGGCACGCCCCACGTCGCATCCCGCTATGTTCACCCGGACGACTAGGGGGTCCTAGTGAGGAAGATCCACGCCGCAGGCATCGGCGGGTGTGAACGTGATCTCCTGGTGCGCCCACTCCGGTGGTGCCTGCGCTGGATATGCTGCTACGTGGTGTAGTCTCCGTACGTAGGCCTTTCGCTGTCGTGTTGAGGTGAACTCCAACGAGGAGCCTCCGGAGATGACGTTGATAACCCTGTGATGGGCTGTCTCCGGAGCCTGCAGTTGTAAGAAGCCCTCCCGAGCCTGCTGCACGTGAGCCTGAATTCGCAGGGGGCCCTTGTGGGGCTGCGCCCCCTGTGTTTGGATGTGCATGGGGGCTTCGTAGGGGTGCTGTACGTGGGCCACCACAGGCGGACGCGCCTCCAAGTTCATGTCCCTGGCGACGCTCTGGCGGAGCGCCGCGATGGAAGTGCACGTACGCGTGTCGTGGGTGCCGCGACCGTGGACCTCGCACCACAGCCCCTGGTGCTGGTCATCGTAGTCCCCGCGGCCTCTATCATCACGGCCTCGGCCGCGACCACGTCCTCGACCTCGGCGCCCTCGGCCGCCCCGGCCAGCGGGAGCGTTTTCTTCGGAACCGCCTTCGATGTCGAAGACCTGCCGGCCTCGCCGTGATTTCTGCTGGCCACGCTTGGACCTACCGGACGGCTCCCTATGCTAGGCGTCCTTGGACGACTTCTGCTTGCGTTTTCCCTTCGAAGAACCGTCCTTCGGCGGATCTTCGGTTTTCGCCGAGGTGCCGGCCTAGTTGGTGTCAGAGTCATCCCCTTGTCTTCGCCGTGCGTCCTCTTCCGTCCTAGTGTATTCTTCCATCTTGTCAAATAGCTTCGTCACTGTTTTGATTGGCTTCCGCGCGTTGTACTCGGCCATCGGGCCCGGGCGAAGGCCCTGTATGGCCGCGTTAACAACGGTGGTCTCGTTAACGTCCTTGACTTGGCATCGGATTTTTGCGAAGCGCTTGAAGTAATCTCGGAGCTTCTCCGAAGGCTTCTGCTTCACGGCGAAGAGCTGGTCCGCGTCGACCCGCTCAACATAGTTTCCTTGAAAGTTGTTGTGAAGGCGGTCGCGGAGCTGCTCCCACGCGTAGATGGAGTTTGGCTCTATGGTAAAAAACCAGGAGAGCGCCACTCCTTGCAACGCGAGGGGAAGTCCTTTTGCCTTCGTGGTATCATCCCTGCCCGCGGCTTCGATTGCGGTTTCGTATACCCGTACGAACTCACGGGGGTCCGTGTCGCCTTTGTAGGGCTCGATGACGCTGGGGAATTTGAAGTCTTCGGGCCACGCCGCTTGCTGTAGTCCTGCCGAAAGCGGGGACTCCGGATCGACGCGTCGCAGCGGGACGCGACTAGATGTGGGGGCGTCGCGGCTGTCCGCCCTTTCGGGCGTAGGCTCTAGGGCGGCCGCTGGTGCGGCCTGCTGGCTCCGAGCCTCTTGCATATCTCTGATAGCTCCGCGCAGGTCCCCTAGCTCCTGCTGGAACGCCTTGAGGGCCGACGCAGGTACGATTACCTCGCGGGCTCCCGAGCTGTCAGTGGCAGCGGTGGCGGTGCCAATGGTGGGGTTGTTCGTCGCGGTGCCGATGGCGGGGTTGGTCGTCGCGGTGCCGATGGCGGGGTCGGTCGTCACGGCGCTAATGGCGGGGTCGGTCGTCGCAGCGCGAGCGTCGACGTCCCCAACCGCTGCGCCCGCGTCGTCACCGTGCCGCGGCCATCTGCCGAGGCCACTCGTACTCACCGGCGCTCGCCCCACCGTCTTCTTTCCTTTGCGCCGTCGTGAAGCTTTCTTGGTGCCATCCTTCTCAAGCTTCGGGCTTGCTCTGTCCTCCCACGGACGGTGCCAAGCAATGTTGTGGTTCTGGACCAAAACAGAAGAGAGATGGTAGTGGAGAGTGTTGAGTGTAATGTCCTCAGGTCTCCCCATGGCCCGTATTTCATATATATATATATATATATATATATATATATATATATATATATATATATATATATATATATATATATATATATATATATATATATATATATATATATATATATATATATATATATATATATATATATATATATATATATATATATATATATATATATATATATATATATATATATATATATATATATATATATATATATATATATATATATATATATATATATACATGAGAGTGCTTTTACAATTATACCCTTACATGCAGTATCCTTGAGGCACTTATGTCATTACACATGGCCTATTCTGGCCTTATAACCTTCTACCAGCTGCTTTGGGTTTAGGTGGGGCCACCCTACAACAAAACACAAAAGAAACACCATGCGTCTTTGATGCTGCCCTGACGTGACTTCGTGGCGAAAGTCGATCATGCCTCTGTCACCCAAAGCAAATAAAATAACTCCTGTCTTCTTAACGATGCGAACGTCGTTGCTTCTTTCACGGGTTGTGTGTTGCTTGGTGCTCGAGAGCGCTCGAGAATTCTGCATGTGGATCAAGGCAATAAGGAGACGACGAGATGTTGCGACAAGCGATGCGATGTGACGTGCTCGAACCGAGACCAAAACCAATCGCTGCATGAGCACGAAAAACGAGAGCAAATGCCTCCGCAATCTTTTCTTCCCAAAACCGGACAACACCTTCGACCAAAAGCCGCATCAACCTCGGATCGGACAACCCTTTTATACGGCGCCTACGCTCCGTTTTCTTTTCCAAAAGCCACGACCGACTTCTAATCCTATCCCATGCCGCTACTATTTCTAATACAAACTCATTTCCTCTTTTCAATCTACTAGAAACCCTAATACCACTCATCCAATTGGGCCTGGAACTTTTTAATTCAACCAAACTTTTAGCCCACTACTATTTAAGGGACCCGAAACCCTTCCTAACACGGGTTTTTACACCTCCGACTTTTCGACTCATCACGTGTCGAAGCCTCCAGGACAGCACCTCCTGTATCTTCTCCACGCACCATCCACCTTTGATCTCCAAATGCTCCAGCGTGAGCCCGACCACCTCATGACATCCTCGACCGCCTGGACCTCAGATTTCCCCCTCCTAGTCCCGGTCTTTTTCGTCACCGACCATGATCATCTCCACGCCCCGACCTGCACATGCAAAGATCAAAGAATATTTTTCCCGGCACAAGTTCTCACCAACTTGATTGATATTAGTCCACGCACACACGCACACGCCTCGAATAACAATATTAAGCCATGTTGTCAATTATTCATCATTATAAAAATCCTAAACCTAGCCACATTGTCTTACAGGTTTTAACGACAATGACATCAATCTTTAAGGTTCAATCCCACTCAGTTGCCTGTGGTCAGGCTGAGGTATACTAGTTGGCTTTTGTTGCCTCTTTACCTTTAATTCTGCTGCAAACCTTATACTATGCAAACTATTTCAGCGGTCGGCCCTTTTGTTATAAAACTAGTCGTGTATGACATAATTTCGGTTATTAGTTATATCATGTTATTATGTTTAATTATTCATATATATGAATATGATATAAATATTGTTGTATATATGTGCTAGTTGTTGATAATGAGATTAACACGGTAAATATGTATGAATTTAAAATGCAAATTCTGGAACTGACAACGAGCTGACATTCTAATCCTGAACCGACACATCGAAAGGCGAGACGCGAGACCGTCCATGGCTCGAAAGGCTACCATGTTGACGAGCCAGTATTTGGTGAGGTCGAAGAGGTACAGTGCCGGCAGGAAGAGCTTGCCGAAGGAAGGGCCTTTTGTGAGGCCCATGCCTTCAACGCTGCCGTTTTGCGGGGTGTCACCTCGATGCCGATTTCTGCGAGCTCGATGGCGCTACTAGTTAGTGTCACTGAATTGGATCCCGGAGGGAGGGCGAACTCCTCACCGGTACTCATGCCTCGTGATTTGTCAGCTACTAGTTAACGCTGACAAAGTTATAAAACCAAAGGGACTAACTCAGTTTGATCATACGAGCGTTAAGTACTCTGCGTTTATTTTTGTAGCTAGGCTGGTTGATCTTGTGTTTACTTAATACGTGTGCCTTTTATTTCACCATGACATCAGCACACAGGTAAGCAAATAATTATGTGACACAATTTGTAAGTTTAGGGATGTACTACATTAAGTTAAGGGGGCACTAATACTTCACAACATGTTTAAAAAAGCATGTTTAACAACCAGGAAATTAAATGCAGTTTTCTAAAAAAACAACGATAGAAAGACAATGACACATTGACACAGTTAGATCTCGACAACTGCATCAGAAAGAAGCAGTAAGTCCTTAAAAAAAGATGGCTTTGAATCAATGCAAAGGCGTCTATTATTACGATGCACATAGTACAGTTCAGAAATAAACAGAAACATTTTGCATCATTTGCGTCAACAACATTAGAATGGCCCGGCCGGCCGGTCGACCTGCAAGAAATAGGGCCTGTATTTTTTTTGTGTGATTTATAGCTTTTGGCTATGGATTAGAGTATCTCCAATAGTGTTATCTCAACTTCCCATATAGAGGAGAGAAAATGTGAGAAATGTTATCTTTTATACAAAAAATGATTTAAATTTGTAAATTAATATAAATAGTGAGAGGGTGTAAGATAGGCAGCTCGGCTCGACTGCCCCAGCTGGCGTCCGTGCTGTGCGCAAGCAGTTGGATGGGCCGCATTTCGGCTTATCGATTCGGCCGCACCGCATCGGTTTGTCTCCATTCCAGGGTTAGGCCGCCGCCCGGGTTGATCTCCCCGACCTAGGCCCTGTTTGGATACGTTTAAAATCCGATTCTGGGTAGAATTAAGCGAGAATCCCACCCAAACGCTTTGATTATTTTTCGATTCTTTCAACCGCCGCGGTGGGAAAGATCGGCATTTGCACTGGGAATCCAAAATCCTGTACCGCGAGCCCGAGGGGTCGTTTCTTCCACCGCGACGATTCTTTCCCCGGATTCTTTCCAAACGCCTAGATTATTCAGACTGCAGATTCTTCAGACCGCGACTTATCGGAAAATCCTGATCAGATTAAAATCGATTCTCAGATAAACGTATCCAAATAGGGCCCTACACTGCCGCCGCTTCTCCCTTCAATGAACTCTGCTGCACTCTGCAGCCAGCATGCAGCGCGTATTTGCTTTGCTTCGTTGCTTCAAAACTTTGCTTAACTCTACAAGGAAAATTGCCAGCATATATGCAGCATGTGGCAGTACAAACAACTTTACCGAAGGTAGGAACCAAACATTAAGAGAGACTTTGGGCAAGGAATGTAATGTTCCATAATAAAGCATATGTTTGAGGATCGATCGGTGTAGGGTCGCTAGCACATGCTTGCGGCTGCCTGGCGCCCCGATGAATTCCGAATTCGGGATTGTAATGCAGGCTGCCCGCGCACAGGTTAGACCCTGCTTACGTTAGAACCCCTGATTGGCTGGGGTGAAAAACAGCCTTCCTAAAAAGAAATGTTCAAGGTTAAGCAAAGAATAGTTTGCAGGCATGGGCACCGCATTGAGTTGGGCAAAGAATAAGGGTGTGTATAGTTAGTGTTACAAATAATCTTGACTTAGAGTTCAAAACGTAGTAGAGTCCGTCTTCATATGTAACTCACATTGAAGTTGAGTCTAACTTGGAGTCCGAATCGAAATAGGAGTAGGAGAGTTTTATCCCTATATATTGGAGTGACTTATATCCAGTTTTGTATCTAAGTAAGAAAAGCAAAGAAAGAGAGGGAGCAAATAAGAGAATAAAGAAATTTAGAAATTTTTTTTGTGTTCTCTCAGATTATTTACGATGTGCGCTTTTTCCCCTGGATCAAAATTGTAACAGTTAGAAAGAAAATATCCAGGTGATGTTTATCAATACCAGGAATAATATGCATGCATGGCCACACATAAAACCAATCAATCTGCACAACATTCGATCGGAGCTCTGAACAATCTAACCTGGTAGCAGCACCCAACTACACACCCACGGATGGCAGACCTCTCTGTTAGTCCTAGCCGCTGGCAGGTCCAAGTCCAACTGGCTGATCCAACGGCGAAGCTCCTAGACGTTGCAGAAGCAGTGCTGATTCCGGTTGAAGAGGAGTTGAAGAAAGCAGCAGAAAAGCTTGAGGCTGATTTCTCCAAGACTGAAACCAAGATCCATAGGTTCCCTGAAGGACTAAGCTATCTTAGCACAGACGGCCGCTACATCGTCCCTAGCGTCGTGGCTATCGGCCCTTACCACCGTCGCTTACCCCAACTACAGAAGATGGAGGAAGTCAAGAAAGCCGCGGCATACCACTTCTGCATAGACAAGTCGGCTGAGGAGGTCTACAAGAAGATCCTCTCCGTCTCAGGCGATGCCCGCAGCTGCTACGACGACCTCGACGAAGCGATGGGAGCTGGTATGGACGATGCTGATTTTGCGGCTATGATGTTCCGCGATGGCTGTTTCTTGCTGCAGTATGTTATTTTTGACACTGGTGGCAATGTTGCTCCGTCGTTGGAAAATTGGTTTTACTCCAACCAAGCTGCCCTCTGGAGGGACGTCATGCTGCTAGAGAACCAGCTCCCATGGCTGGTGCTCGACGCGCTCATGACCTTCAGCTCCGTGCCCGTGCCCGTGAGCCAGTTCATTGCTAACAGGGGAGCGAGTTTCGATGTCCGCTTTGATTTTGATAAAGAACCTTCTGACTGGGATTATGCAAGGTACAAGCCACCGCATCTCCTCGGCCTCCTCTGTTTCTACCAATCGGAAAGCATGACTGGTAAAGGGGTGCCTGACAAGTTCCCTCAAGGAATCACGTCAGTGTCACAATCTAGCAGTGCCATCGAGCTTGCAGAAATCGGTATGAAGCTGATCGCTCGCAAGACGACACGGTTTAATGACATTGACGTCAAGATAGGAGGCCCCATCTACGGCAAGCTCTTCCTGGCACCATTGGTCATGGACGACCTCAATGCATGCTACCTCGTCAATATGGTGGCGCTCGAGCAGTTCACGCCCGAGCGGCCCGACAATGCTCGCACTGTCACCTCATACATATTCCTCCTCGCGATGCTCATGAATCGGGAGGAAGACGTCCACGAGCTGCGAGTAAAAAGTATCCTGCACGGCAATTTCAGCAACCAGCAAACACTCGACTTCTTAAAGAACCTTGTCAAGCAAACGGGCATACCCATCCACCACTCCCTCCTCCTGGCACAGCTTGAGGACTACAAGCGCAAGAGGTGGGTGTGGATCGCCGTACACAAGTTCGTCTATAACAACTTCAAAACCATTGTCACGGTGCTCACCGTCATCGGTGTTCTTGTGGGTATCTTCAAAACACTCCTCTCCCTCAAACAACACCAGCCGTAAGCTTAGCTAGCTAGCTTAATCGGAATCATCGCTACCTCATGTTTGTCGTCAAAGATTTATGTCTTTCTTCGTTTGTATCATCATATTTAGCCCTTTACGTACGTCTAAATCCGTGTGTGTTTATGTGATACATTACCTAGTCTAGATCTACAACGTACTTACGTACTTATGGTGTGATGTTTATTGTACTGCATGCGCTTAATTATCTCTTGCAGAATTGTTTGTATCTGAATTCCGAATGTATTAAATGCTTGCTCCAAGAATTCTGTTGTACACTTGTACTGTGCCAATAACTCTTATCATATAAATGCGTAATCAGAAAATTGGACCATGTTAGGGTATCATAGCAAATCATTGTAGCAATTAATCATGTACTTTGTCTTTTAATCAGGCAGCTAAAAAACATGCTACTATTCGCAATGGTACCTTGTATTGTTGAACGCTAAGACTGCACTCAAAAGGATCTGTTCGAACCGTTTCCTCCAAGTTGACAACGAAAAAAACGCACAATACATACACGGATAATGCTTTGTTGCTCGTCTCTCTTCCTGGCTTCCGCTCGTACTGAATCTGAATGTAGTAGTGCGCAGTGCTTTCCAGTTTCGAGTTTCACCTGGCGGCTCACACCAGAAAGGCGCACATACTACTTGGGCCCTGAGTTTCAGGCCAGTCCAACTAAAGGCATGGTGAAATTTCGTTTTGAGCGCATGGTTTCTGCTCTTTTTTTTTTTTTACTATTCCTAATTTTTGTCTTTTTCTAACTTTTTAGTTTTTTTATCTTTTTTATCGGTTCTTTTTTTCTGTATTCATTTGCATTACACGTGATGGCTAACCTATTTTTTCTATTTTTAATTTTTTTTAAATTTAATTGTGCTAAATAAACTGATAGAAATTGGTCCTTTTTTATGGCTCATTTCCTTAATTCCAAAGCATGCATGATTTAGTACCATATTACTAAGAAAAGGTGAGGAAGACCGATTTATAAGGTGGAGTCCTCACCACTTCTTGAATATGGATAGAGATGGTATGAGGAGGGTTCTGTCGAGTCACACGAGCGCGCGCACGTGTGCGTATTCGCGTATTTTTGCGTGAAAATTGCGTAACTTGTGACTTGTACTTTTGATGATAGACAGTTACTAGTGGATAAATGGCTGGTTGAATGTGTCAGTTACCAGTGGGTAAATAGCTATTTTAATCATGTCAATTATCAGTCTGTCTATATATGCCTGGAGACGTCCAGAATGTAAAAAAAAAGAATCTCACTGCCTCCATTTTCTTCTTCTCTGCGATTTTATGCTCGAGTACTTGTGTTTATGTCAATCTGTCGACCTTTCTTCCGTGCACTGGAAGGAGGGAGAGCGGCTATCTCGGACCGTTGCGCGAGAGAATACCGCGACGGCGGCAATAAGGTTTCTGGGCAGCGCATCTGCGCGACCGCTCACTACACTGCGACATCTAGGATCTGCACTGCGTCAAGCATGCGCGGCTTCATGTTCTTCATCAGGCTAACAAGTAAGTCGTTCGCACGCACGTACGACTTTGTTACAATATTTTTCTTGAGTATATTCTGAAGTATGATGAGTAGCCTGCTGTTAGTAGTAAGTTTTACATCACTAGTTTATTGTATTTGTTTCCTCATAAAATTTGGAATTAAAATATTGCCTATATTTGTAACATAAACACCATAAGTTATAGTGTAATTTTAGTCATAAGCCACCAAATTTAAGCCCAAATGAGCAGGCTGAAAGACATATGTATTCAAGTACACACAAGTCCAGCCGCAAGCATGTGCTAGCTACCCTACGCTGACCGATCCTCGAACATATGTTTTATTATGCAACATTATATTCTTTGCCCAAAGTCTGTCTTAATGTTTGGTTCCCACCTCAATAGTAGCTCGATCTTTGCCCAAATAGGCTCTCTTCTTCATATATGTACGTACTAGAGGTAGCAATAGCAATCCCGTCGGTTTTCTTCTCAACAGATCGGTATAGTTGTTTGTACTGCCACATGCTGCATATATGCTGGTAATTTTCCTTGTAGGGGTAAGCAAAGTTTTGAAGCAACGAAGCAAAGCAATACGCGCTGCATGCTGGCTGCAGAGTGCACCAGAGTTCATGGAAGGGAGGAGCGGTGGCGGTGTAGGATGGGGAGACAAGCCCGGCCGACGGCCTAAGCCTGGAACGGAGACGAACCGATGCGGCGCGGCTGAATCGACAAGCCGCAGTGCACAAGGGGAAACAACGAAATGCGTCCCATCCAACTGCTTGCGCACGGCACAGACACCATCAATCGGTCTCGAGATACCTGTCCTGTACTTATGCAATGCACACACTTGGTTCACTTGTTTATTCGGCCATCCCGATCCACTTGGGCCTGACAAATAGAGTACGGAAATGGCTTCTGGAAAATCTCGGCCCGAATTAATTAGGGTGATAATGCGATTGCAGATAGAGCCATCAATCGGTCTCAGGATGCCTGTCCTGTACTTGTGCAATGCACACACTTGGTCCACTTGTTTATTCGGTCATCCCGATCCACTTGGGCCTGACAAATAGAGTACAGGAAAGGCTTTTGGAAAATCTCGGCCCGAATTAATTAGGACGATAATGCGATTGCAGATAGAGCCATCAATCGGTCTTAGGATGCCTGTCCTGTACTTGTGCAATGCACACACTTGGTCCACTTGTTTATTCGGCCATGCCGATTCACTTGGGCCTGACAAATAGAGTACGGGAAAGGCTTCTGGAAAATCTCGGCCCGAATAATTAGGGAGATAATGCGATTGCAGATAGAGCCATCAATCGGTCTCGGGATGCATGTCCTGTACTTGTGTAATGCACACACTTGATCCACTCGTTTATTCGGCCATCCCGATCCACTTAGTCCTGATAAATTTTACGTCCTTTCATCCGCCACAGCATTGACCAAACAAGTCAACGGAAACCAAATTAATTTATTCATGCCATCGAGCTGGACTTGCTCTATCTATTGATGCAAAATGTCTGATTTTAATCTTGTTGATGCAAAATGTTTTTGTTTATTTCGGAAGTACTATGTTCATCTCAATAATAGACGCCTTTGCAGTGATTCAAAGCCATCTTTTTTAAGGAGTTACTGCTTCTTTCTGATGCATTTGTTCAGATCGAACCGTGTCAACGTCTCATTCTCTTTCTATCGTTGTTGTTTTTTTGTACAAAACTGCATTTACTGCTTGTTAAACATGCTTTTAAACATGTTGTGAAGTATTAGTGACCCCCTAAATATAGTACACCCCTAAACTTACAAATTGTGTCACATAATTATTTGTTTACCTGTGTGCCGATGCCATGGTGAAAGCAGATGTATTAGTACCGACCAGCCTAGCTAGATTATAAAAATAAACGGAGAGAGTACGTAGCGCTCGTATGAATATGATCAAAGTGAGTTAGTCCCTTTGGTTTTATGACTTTGTCAGCATTCCCCGCTCGGTTAGGCTAAAAAGCTATGACTTATGACTGAAATTGTACTGTAACGGTTAAAATTTCATTGTAGTTGAAGGTTGCTTATTTGGTGTAATTAAATCTAAAAAATTAAAAAATAGAAAAAATATGCTAGCTCAACACGGATAATACAAACGAATACGGGGAAAAAAAAAAGAACCGGCAAAAACATATGAACGGCCTCTTTTTTTTTGGAGGGGGGAGATTTTTTTGGGTGGGGGGAGATTTTTTTTTGGAGGGGGCGGGGAGAATTCGTGACCGTTGGATCTCTAATCCAACGGTCACAAATCTAGATGATAGTTAGAAAGAAAATATCCGGATGATATTTATCAATACCCAAAATGTATATAGTACGTCCCTAAAGTCACATAATTATTTGTTTACCTGTGTGCTGATGTCATGGTGAAATATAGCAGATGTATTCAAGTAGGGTGCGGCTCAGTCTTTGGGGCACAACACATAGCGCGTCTTGAGGTGCAAAGACACATACGTGTCCCCAAGGCACAAAAAATTTCAAAAATTCAAAAAAAAAATACTTACAAAATCTGAAAAACTGTAAAAAGTACTTTTTGTAAAAATACTTTTATTAAAAAGTATTTTTAAGTACTTAAAAAAATACTTTTTAATAAAAGTATAAATCAAAAAAATTCGAAGAAAATACTTTTTAATAAAGTATTTTACAAAAATACTTTTACAATTTTTGGATTTTGTAAGTATTTTTTTAATTTTGGGAAATTTTTGTGCCTTAGGGGACACGTGGCGTCTTGGGCACCTCAAGCACGCTGCTATGTGCTGTGCCCCAAGACCGAGCCGCACTCCATCACCGATCACACTCATCCAAAGGGCCTAACTCACTTTGATCGTCTGAGCGCTAAGTTACTCTCCGTTTATTTTTATAACCTAGCTATGCTGGTCGGTCTTGTGTGTACTTGAATGGGTGCGGCTCAGGCGCTGGGGGCACAACACATAGCGCGTGCGGGGTGCCCCGACACACCATACGTGTCCCCTAAGGTACAAAAAATTTCCCAAAAAATCAAAAAAAATACTTACAAAATCCGAAAAATTGTAAAAAGTACTTTTTTGTAAAAATATTTTTATTAAAAAGTTTTTTTTCCGGATTTTTGATTTATACTTTTATTAAAAAGTATTTTTTTAAGTACTTAAAAATACTTTTTAATAAAAGTACTTTTTACAATTTTTTGGATTTTGTAAGTTTTTTTTGAATTTTTGAAAAATTTTTATGCCTTAGGGGACACGTGGCGGATGCTGGGGGCACCTCGCACGCGCTATGTGCTGTGCCCCCAGGACCTGAGCCGCACCCCTGACTGATTCCATGGAGATTCCAAACGAAGTGACATCATACTCTTCACTCACCAAAATCGATAGCGAACACAGCCAGGGAGCTCCTCTACCCGATGTAGATCCTGGAAACATATATGCCAAGCAGTGTCGGGAGCTAGTCCAGCTATTTTATGCTGGCAGGATGAACCCACCGACGCTGCAGAAGCAGTACTGATTCCGGCTGTGGAAGAAAGCAGCAGAAAAGCTTGAGGGTGATTTCTCCAAGATTGAAACCAAGATCCATAGGTTCCCGGAAAGACTACGCTATCTTAGCAAAGACGGCCGCTACATCGTCCCTAGAGTCGTGGCTATCGGCCCTTACCACCGTCGCTTACCCCAACTACAGAAGATGGAGAAAGTCAAGAATGCCGCGGCATACAACGGCCCTGTTCTTTTCAGCTTCTAAAAGCTGCTTTTCGGCTTTTCTACAGTAACTAGTTTTTAAACGGAGTATTTTTTCAAGATAGGGTTTACTAATTAATTTTAGTACATACTTTATTGACTACATTTATATTGGCAAAAATCGTACGTGAGTTTCTGTTACTCTGTAATCTCTCGTACAAACAGCCCAAAAACCACAAGCCGCAGCCAAAAGCCACAAGCTACCAGCCAAAAAGAACAGGCCCAACTTCTGCAGAGACTCGGGCCACTCGGCTGAGGAGGTCTACAAGAAGATCCTCTCCGTCTCAGGCGATGCCCGCAGCTGCTACGACGACCGCGACGAAGCGATGGGAGCTGGTATGGACGATACTGAATTTGCGGCTATGATGTTCCGCGATGGCTGTTTCTTGCTGCAGTATATTATTTTTGACACTGATGGCAAGGTTGCTCCGTCGTTGGAAAGTTGGTTTTACTCCAACGAAGCTGGCCTCTGGAGGGACATCATGCTGCTAGAGAACCAGCTCCCATGGCTGGTGCTCGACGCGCTCATGACCTTCAGCTCCGTGCCCTTGGGCCAGTTCATTGCTATGAGGGGAGAGGGTTTCGATGTCCACCTTGATTTTGATAAAGAACCTTCCGTCTGGGATTATGCAAGGTACAAGCCACCGCATCTCCTTGGCCTCCTCCGTTTCTACCAATCGGAAAGCATGACTGGTAAAGGGGTGCCTGACAATTTCCCTCTAGGAATCACGTCAGTGTCACAATCTAGCAGTGCCATCGAGCTTGCAGAAATCGGCATGAAGCTGATCGCTCGCAAGACGACACGGTTTAATGACATTACGTCAAGATAGGAGGCCCCCTCTACGGCAAGCTCTTCCTGGCGCCATTGGTCATGGACGACCTCAATGCATGCTACCTCGTCAATTTGGTGGCGCTCGAGGAGTGCACTGTAACACCCCCATTTCTGGAAATATTATGAAATCCTCGCAGCTATTCAGGACTGTTCAACTGCGAGTACATCCATCGAGTGTATAACATTGCCAACACAAGCTTAAGAGCAAAAGCGAACTTTATTACAATATAAAGACTAAAAGCCAAGTATCACAGTAGGGTCAACTGCCCTTAGCTACATTACACAAAAGATGCCACAGGCAGGCCTGAGCGGAGAACGACCCTAATTCCAAGCTTCGTCGATCTCGTAAGGCACCACCTTTCGTCTTCACCTGCCTCCTCAAAGTTGGCTGTTTCTGTTTATGTTTTTAGCAAGTATGAGTACAACTACCGTACTCAACAAGTCAACGGAGCTTAGCCATAACTACATGCAAGGTATGAGAAGTAAAGGGGAAACAGGTCTATTATTTTATGTGGATGCAGTTTTAGTTGGGAACCAGTTAAAGAGTTTAAAAGGTACTTCATTAATGTAAAGGGGGTTTTCAAGCTTGATTATCGACCTTCAACAGTACCAAACCATCTCAAAACTACTTATGCCTTGCTACTGGATTCACCCATTAAACACAGCTTCATTTACCGGAAGTACGGCGTATTCGAATACCATTTGTCATGACTTTGCAAAGCTGCCCTGCTTTACCCACAAGATCCCTTAACTCCCGCGACAGAGTTAAGACAACAAGGATATTCACTGCTCAATTCTTTGTGTAGACTCCGCCCAGTAGGTACCTGTTTAATCTCAACAAGCTCGGATGACCCCACGGATCTCGTCCGACTCATCGCAGTCCTACAGTTGTATGGTTAACCACCTCCCATACGAACTCACCCTCTGTGACGACCCGCATTATTACCATGGGGTAATAACGCCAATCAACGGATGATTATTCGTTTTAGCCGATAAAACATCGCTCTAACGAATAATAAGCCTATCAGAGTGTTGCAGCAAAACAATAATTAGAGACACAATATGATATTACAAGAATATTGCCACGCAGGGCTACAGTTTATTACAAAGCCTCAAGGGCTTGAATATCTCATACATAACACAACCTTCGCACGGGATGCCCACCTTGTACCTATTGCAATCCGAGTCCACGGTCTTCCATCCAAGCAATTTCCGCCTGACTAGCTATTCTCTGAACTGACATGCTCCTAAGCAAAGGGGGAGATAATAGCAAGGGTGAGTACAGAAGTACTCAGCAAGCGTTATTAGCAAAAATGCACAGAATGGTTATCATTTCTTGCTCATTTTTATATTTTTTCCTTTCTCAATTTCCTTCCCATGACATAGAAAATAAGGTTTGTTGGTTTTGAAATAATTACAAATTATTAATTTATAAAACTACTGAGCATACGCATGAACAGCAAAAACCCCCATAAGTTTCCGTAATTCTCCTTTCCCGGAGACAGGCATGAATTCATGATTTGGATAGCATTGCACAAGCTTGTATCACTTTACCCATCATCACTCTGCTCGTGTTGGCTCTTTGGGGTTATCCGCAATTCCTTTGAAGCGGCGCCCAGAACAGAGTACAGTGCAATTATCTCTAGTTCAGTAATTATATCTCCACTCGGTTATACACAATCAGCAGCCTGGAGCGATGTAAAACCCTCACACAGACCCACTGAAAACGACATAACCGTTGGCTGGTAGGGTTTTCTGACCCTCACCCAGCCCCCCTGCCAGCGTAATATAACGCCAATGCGTAACCCGCCTGTGGGTTCTTACGCTCCGGTCTTATACCGGTTCCTTTGGACTTATCCCATAAATAAAATCACTCCTGTGGAGAATATAACACCCCACTAGAGTACCGACTACCCGTGAAAACGGAATGTTGGTTGATACGAGTTGGTACGGTCTGTTCACACGGACGAAGTTGGTAAATTCCTTACATTCTATTCTTATGCAGAGGTCCCACACCTTCCCACTCATTACCTGCCCTGGCAACCTCTGCCCACCTTCTTACATAACTGAAATGGCCAACTGCTCCATCAGTTGCCTTCTATTTCATTTCCTCATGTCTCTTAGCTCAATGATCCGATTTAAATATCTTTTAATTCTTTCATGCATGGTGATATTAGATTAATACCAAAATACTTGTTTTACAAAATATACTCAGAAGCTTTGATCAAAGGAATGCTTGCCTAGACTTTAACCATATACTCGGATTCAAGTAGGATCAGGTGAAGTTGTCCCCGTAGCTTGGATTGTGACCTGCAATTAAATACGTTGGCTACGACTTAATTTACGAGAACATAATAAAATACGATGTGTCGAGGTGCTTGTGCTCCTAAGGTAAGACGTCACTCCATTTAATCTAATCGCAGTAGTCGAGGTTAATTTCGATACTCTACTCGTCGTTCGACATTATCGCACTAACATCATGAGATATGGTTGATTTATTAGGTATGCCTAACATTTTATTAATTCCTAACAATTTTTCCGATTATACGGGATTTACTAGAGGCGTGAATAAGTATAAGAACTCATATTAATTCTGTACGATGATAACTGCCATTATTAATCCTAATCAAGCTTCGGGTGTGCAATTATACCACTTTGATTCCTTATATGTGCGTATGTATATATTCACCTTTCTAATTTATTTTAGGTCTTATGTTTATTTAAATAGATTCTTTTTCTTTGGTACCGGTCCTTCTTGTAACTAATACGCGTGTGATTAATTATCTACACCAACGAAATTAATTCTTAAGTAATTATTAATTGAATTATACTAAGGCGTCTTTATGCGATCGCGGGTTTTATTTTAGTTAGCTGCAGTTATTACGACTATGCTATTTAAATTACTATGTACCGGTTTAATTGGCGAGCACAACTTTTGAGTCATGGCTTATTATTTTAATTTGGTACAGGTTATTCTAGTCGTCATGACAGTTCTAAATCTTCTAATGGCTACTAATTTATTCTAACAATTTAGAATAGTTATTCGTGGATTTCCATAGTTTATATTCGACTAACAAAATTTAGCTGGGCATTTAAATGCGCAATATAATGATCTAAATGATATTATGATCATTTGCTTCGCATGCGTGCAATTTCCAGCCTACGACATCCATTGACTTATCTTTCCCCAACCAAGAATATTTACTAAGACCATTATATGATTTAATACTATCTAGATTAATTGGGTATTTGGTTATAATCCCGTATGATTTAATTAGCAATGAATCGATTAAATCGGTACACGCTATGTTTTAGTTGTCATCCATTCTAATCATTGTAAATACTAATTAATGGTTTTCTACTGCTTAGATGAGCTTGAATATACTATCTGGGTATTTAGACTCACAACCAAATGGTCTAAGACAATAGTCCCTTAATTTATTTCGTACACGTCCAAGTTTAATCAACATGACTATTTTACATCGCTGGACTACCATTAATATTCTAATCGTTGAGAGTGATCAGTAGTGAATCTCTATAATGTAATGCTAGCAACAACGTCGATTGATTATTTAAATATTCCCTGGGATGGTCTAAATGAAGATACTCAAATTTTAATATACGTGCTTACCAGTTTTAATCCATTAATGGTATTACATTTATTATCAGACTTGAGAAATATTTTGGGTGGTTGACGTAATCTATGGTGTCGCAGAGATGCGATGGTTTAATTAATTAAACCAATCCTACTAAATGTGTTTGTCGATTTTCTAATTTCTCAATGTTTTTATATTCAGTTCAGCATTACCTATATATATCACAGCCTAAGGTATTACACTGGCATCGAAGATCATATTAATTCTCAGCTTATTTCTAACAAACTGTCTATCTCGTTAGTGCAACGAATATTCATGTACGTGGTTCTTAACACAATCAATTCATTCATTTAACCTCAACAATTTTATTCTAATAAAGTTTCTATAATACATACTTATGAGTTAGTATTCCTAAATCTAGCCCTTCTAGTCTACACATTTTTATTTCTCCTAATTTATTTACCTTTTCCCCCCTTTTTCTTCCCTATTCTCCTTTTCTTTCCACCTTCTCTCGTTTCTCTTTGTTCCTCTGCCGACGCCTCGTCTTTTACACCTCTGCCGACGCCCCTCCATATCCTCCTCCTCTTCCTCTTTTCTCGCCCACTCCGCCGGCTCTCTCTCTCTCTCTCTCTCTCGGCCTCTCTCTCCACGCCGACGCCAACGCCGTGCCGCCTCTCCTCCGCCTTCGGGTCTCAGCGCCGCCGCCCGGTCCGGCTCCCCCAACGCGCCGCCACCCTCTCGCGCCCGCGTCTCGGCACCTCTGCCCCGGCGCTCGGCGCCTCCCCTCGGTGCCGCTCCCCCTCATGCTGGCTCCCCGACGCGCCGCATAGTTCCACGGCGGATCTGTGGCGAGCCCGGTCTGGCGCCTAGCTCCTCCATCCCGCCGATCTAGGGTTGGCTTGATGTGGTTTGGTTGCTATTTGCTTTGATTTCTAAGTTTGTGATTTGCTAACTTTTTGTGAGGTTTTGCCTAGGGTTAGGTTTTGGGAGGCGGGTGACCGTGGCTGTCTCCGCCGATGAACCGTCGCTGTACGCCGGGGGAGTACCGGTGGCGGTGAACCGGTGGCTCGGCCAGGAAGCCCGCAGCCGCCGCCCTTACTGGTAACCCTCTTCTCCCCTTCTTTTACCTCCGGTGACATGCTTGAATGGTTCATGTGCTCTACAGTGGTGAATGCTTATGGTTTCTAGTCTATGTTGGGTGAAATGGGATAATGGTAATACACGGATGGTGAGATTGTGGGGGTTTACCTGCACTGGTACTTGTGAGAAATGCTAGGGTTTGGGGTTGGGGTGGTGGCCGGTTTGCGGTGGCTGATGCTTGATGCTGGCTTGCGGTTCTCCTGCCGCCGTTGCGGTCGCCTTGCTCCTTCGGCTTGCCGTGCCTTCGCCTCCCTGGCCTTAGGGCTCCACTCGGTGGCTGGCTTCTCTGTTGGTCTTGGGATTGGCTGGGGAGTTTGGGGGAATGCTTACCGTGCCTTGCTCTGTCTCTTGCGCTCTTTCCTCTGGTTGGCTATTGATGTATTGGCAGTGGGATATTTGGCTGGCAGTGTTGTGGTTTTGGCCGTGAGGTCTTGCTGGGATTTTGGCCGTGGTGGTGTGCTGGCTGGAGGTGCTATCTCGGCCTCACTGGCTCTGGCCGTGTGCTATCTGGGGGATATTATGATATGTGGGCATGGTTTTGACAGGTGCCTCTCTGTTGTGGTTTGGGCTTGGAAAATAGGATTATGGTATTTTTGGCTTTGCTTTAGTTGATCCCTATACTCAAAACAGGTTTATATAATAATAACATACCGTGTGATGAGCCTATGGTTGTGAGAGGTGCCGACTGGCCCTCGGACGGTCAGGTATCTCCGTGAACGGATTACCCCGCCCGAAGTTAATCCCTAGGGCTCTGACGGCAATTTTCTCTTTTGTCCTTTGTTCATTTTATTTGTTCTTTTGTTTGGTCTATTTCGGCGTTAAAATCATTGTATTCGCTCACAAAGAAAACATCGAGGTGGCGGCAATTTGACAGCAGACTCCAATGTATGAGATGGCCTAATTGTAATCTAGCTTCTTCTTAGCACTGATGCATACAATCTAGTGTAACTTCTATTCTTTATTTTCCTATTGTAATAATTATGTATGAGATGGACTTGGTGTAAATTGAATCATATACTTTCTGACGGAATACCATTGTATTGCAAACTCTTAATTGTTGAGACGGTTATTTGGTTGAGATATGGAATTGTATATTTGTTGTAATTCGGATTGTCGCTATCATGTAATGCAATTTGTAATATTTTTATTCGACTTGATATAAATCTTAATTGTCGTTCAATGGATGTTATTGATTTTACCATAAACGGATTGTAATTAATTACTGTTTTACAATGGCTGTTACATATAATTTAATTAAGTTGACTACTTCTACTAGCCGCGCAATTAAATTTTCTTTCTTGCTTTAGTCTATATAGTTTAATATCCGCCCTCGTTGATGAAATGGTAAAACAACGTATTATTTTATCACTCGTTGATTTCAATTTATACGACTAGGTAGCAAATTTTAAATTCCCTCGTATTTTTAGATTCTTAATTACATAATTAGTCATGCCTAACGTTGTAATTCGTTGCTTAAGGTTAATTAATGATGTGGGTTGTTACACCCTCTGTCTCCCCCTTTCCAGTTGCAGAGGTTCAATTAAAGCTAAGCAGCTACTGAGCCAGGTTTGACTAAGTCAAGGTTGACAAAGTCAACGCTTGTGGTTGGGCGAATACTATATCCTTTACTCAGCACAAGGGTCTAGTCCTTATATTTTATCCGAGGCATCATCCACGCACAAACCCAAATTCAGTACACACTGTACTGCCACCAATCCACAACCAGCCTCCACCCTAGGATAAGGTCTTCGGATCCATCTCTACGATCCTCATTTTTCCTATTTCCAACTTTCCAAAACTCTAGACCAATACCAAACCTTAACAGTATAAAGATTCAATGTGATCCTAAACTACCATGTTATTAATAATCTTATTTTTTTATGTTACTAGGTCTTGTCAAGGTGAATATGGCCATCAAGTTAAACTGGGCTTTTTGAGTGGTGGGACATAGCTAATATCATGTCATTCTAAGCATTTGATGTACATAAAATAACAGTATGAAAATAACATAGTGAAAGTACATGTAAATAAGTAACTCAGGAAATGTAGGATCAATATGTTCAAAAATATGTGCGACTTGCCTTACGGGTTTACGATTTTGATTAATTCATATTCTTCGGCGGGCTGAGCCTGGACTTGAGCTTCTCCCTCCTGCGCTTGCGAATCCTCGACTTCAGAAGCTAACGTAAAACAATTAAAATAAATTACTTCCATGCCCGAAGGATTAGGCTAGGAATAAAGAAAATAAAAGAAGAAAGAAAATTCGAAAAATTCCAATAAAATAAGGTTTTGGGCTTATAGGAGGGCTATATGGGGATATGGGCCTGAGATTTAGGTTGGCGGGCTCGAAACGGATCTAGGGAGCACCAACATGAATTTTGGATTCTGGGTCAGACACTGTTCATCGGGCTCGGCACTATTCATCCAGCTCGAACCGGACTCGGCTAGACGACTCGGCGCAACCACATCAGTCGGGCTCGGTCGGACGGAACGGATTCGGCCGACTGGGTTAGGCTCAACCGGGTGGAAGCGACTCGGTCGGTGGTCACTATGCATCTTCTTCCTCAGCTCGCGTGCGCGCAGGGAACAGGGGAGGAAGGCGGTGGTTGGTGGCGGAGCTAGGGAGTTTTGCGACGCATTTTGAAGGTATGGGCGGGTTCCTGGGAGTGATGTAACGCCCCCGTTTCCAGGGCGCGTACGGACACGGCATTCCGCAACTATTCACGCATGAACAGTTATGGAACGTCGCGCAAGAGTATACCATTGCATGCTTACAACAAAAGTCCAGCATATATTTCACATACGGATTAACATCCATTTTCGACAGCGGGGCGTGCAAGCCCAAAGTATACTTACAACACAATAACTCCAGGATCCGCTTGAGCGCGGCCAAGACCTAAAGCCACGGGTCCTCGTCGAAGCAGAGACTTTCGGGGACTTCCTCAACGGGAGACTTTCACCTTCGTCTCGATCCTCTAAAGAGTGGATTAAGCAAACCGTGAGCCAAACAACCGGCTCAGCAAGCCCCAAAGGGACTCTAACTTACTACATGCACGGATTAACAAGGAAGGTAGTATATTTGGTTTATTAACTTTGAGTGGATGCAGATTTATTTGCAAACATTTGATAAGATGGACTCAAAACTACTTCTTAAGATCTCAGGGGTTTTTCACGAAGAGTTCATTAACCAACTCACCAAGTTAAAGCATGTACAAAACTACTTAAGCTTTGCTGCTAGAATCACCCAAGTGACACAGCTCCAATAACCGGGAGTACGGCGTATTCGAATACCATTTATTTGACTCTGCAGAGTTTGCTCAGCTTTACCCACACGATCCCTTAACCCTCATGGCTGAGTTAAGGAAGCCAGGTCGTTTCACTGCTCAATGCTTTATATAGGCTCTACCCGGTAGAATTCACTCGGGTCTGGCTCTCACACACACACACACGCACACACAAGAGAAAACAAATGGCCGCCGAGTGAACCCTACCGTTGTTAGGCACCGATGGCCCTACTGCCTAACCTCACCGCTAAACCTCTGTAGAGTTTCAATCGAGTTGGCGGCTACTAGACCGGTGTTGACAAGTCAACTCCTGTGGTTGGCGATCAACGTGACATTTGCTCAGCGTAAGGGTTTTAGTCCTTATTTTTTTTCACATGGTCCACAACCTCGCCAGGCTCGCGACCCAAACTAAGGTAAGCGGTGGGCGTAGACCGTCACGCGATTTCCCACTCACCCTTACCATTCTCCAACCCTAGGGTAAAAGATTGGCGAGGACCGTCTTGCGGTTTCCACTCCCCTTTACCCTACCTTGTACCTGCTAAGCACTCTCGCTCTAAGATACGGTGTCCCATACCACCCTACCTTAGAGTTGGGTTTTTCAAATTCTATTGGCCCCACAGCCACAACCTTATTAGTGTAACATTTTGCATGATAATAATAACCTACAGTTATCTAGATTAACAGATAATTATTTCTAGGGTTACCAAGGCATGGCTACAAGTTAAACATGGCATTTAGCGGTGGTAGGTCTAACTATATCACATGTCATTCTAAACATTTTGTTTTTCTTTAAATTAATATTTCACAAATAGCATAATGCAAATAGCATATTAACATAATTAAGCAACATGGGTCGCAACATGATCAAAGGATTTGGGACTTGCCGTCAATCCGGATGATCTCAGCTAGCTCTAACGTAGAAGCACCGGGGTCCTGAGTCTGCTCCTGGGCTTCCGGAATCTCCGACACTAGCGCAAACAATTAAAATAAGTAAATCCGACTTGCAACTAAACAAGCGAGGAAAAATAATCTAATTAAAAAGGAATAAAATGCATAAATCTCCAAATGAGGAATTTTAGGAATTTAATTGGGAGGAATCTGTGGAAATGGAGGCTACCAGTGGGTCCAGAATATTATTTGGAGCAAAGTGATGAAATTTGGGAATTTTTGGGATTTTCTGTGATTTTCTAGGAATTAATTGGATTTTCTGGCATTTTGGAAAAGAATAAAACCGAGGAAAATCGCTAGCACAGTAGTGGGCCAGCCTTCGGCTACAGTGCGGCCCAGCCCACTCGGCCGGATTCAAACCGCGCGGGCCAACCGGCCTTTGCGCGCGTGGAAGGGAGTTGGGCCGAGCGGAGGCGGCCCAGCGCCAACGCGCCCGCAAGGGGCGGATGGGCGACGCGTGTGTAGGCGGACGGTCGGATGGAGTGCGGCGGCGTGCGCGAGGAGAGATCGAGGAGGAGAGGCGGGGTCTTTATGATGATTCGGCGGCGGCGATAAAGCGGAGGCGGCGGTATGCGGATGGATCGGACGGAGGAGGCGGTGCGATTACGACCATCCGGACGATGCGAGTTTTAAGGGATGAGTGAATCGATGCGGGAAGGCGGATGGCGAGATTAGAAAGCGGCAGAGGATCCGACGGCGGGAGGAGGCCACGTCATCGTCTTCTTCCTCCGGCGGCGGCGCGAGAGGCGAGGCGGCGGCGCCTCCACTCTCCGGCGGCTGCGAGCGTTTCCAGCGGCAATGGGGTACCACCGGTAGAGCGAGCACGGGAGTCCATTTTGGCTAGTTAAAATCTGCGGGGATCAAAGGAGGGAGCGGGAGGGAGATGGGGATGCCTCGGGTATTTGATGGCGGGGAGGGTTACCGGCGGTGAGAGGGTCCAATTGGGGGCGGCTATACCATCCGGGAGTTGTAGGCTTACAATGGTGGCGGTGGTCGATGCGGGGAAGCTCCGAAGTAGGCTGGCCACGGAGAGCTGGATCGGCCGGCGGTGAGCTTCGACGACAGAGCTTCTCGGGCGGTCACCTGTCCAGGGGAGGATGGCAAGAGGATTAGGGGGAGACAAGGAAGCTCGGGACGAAAATAATTGAGAAATGGTGGGAGGGAGAGGGAGATCGACTCAGTCGCCGCGCGAGAGGAGGCGGCGGCGTTCCAGGCGATGTGGCGTTGATTGGTGGCTCAGGGAGGTGGCTGGAAGTGGTGGGAGGAGAACGGGGACAGTGGAGAAGCTCGGGGAGCAAAGGAGACCGAGGAGCAAGGGGAGCGGGTTTTATACCCGGAGCGGAGAGGCGGAGGCTTGGGCAAAGGCACGGCGCGGCTCGGGTCAACAGCGAGATGGGGAGGCGTCTCCTCGCGCCGCGTGGATGACCGGTGTGACGCGCGGTCTGCGCAGTGTAATGGCGGCGCGACGGAGAGGAAGCGGCGAGCTTCGGGCATGGTGAGCGCGTCGCGCGAAGGAAGGAGGGTCGGCGCCGGTGGGGCGAGCGAGTGGGCGGCGGCGTGGCGCGAAGCTCTGCCGCTTGAGGCCGGGGTTGACGGGTGGCGCGGCGGCGGAAACCGCGGCGCGAGGGGCGCAGGTGCGAGGCGAGCGCGCGCGCGCGCCAGGAGAAAAGGGAGCACGGAGGCGCCAGCGCGAGTGAGGAGGCGGGAGGCGGGGCGCGGAAGAAGCGGGGAGAGGAGCGGCGCCAACGGGGAGGAGGGAGCGGGGCGCCGGGGAAGGAGGGAGGCGGGAAAGAGAAGGGCGCCACCGAGGAGAGGAAAGCGCCAGTCCAAAAGGAGAAAGCGGAATCGGGGAGGACTTTCCAAAAAGGGAAAGTTCCCAAAATTCACTCAAAAATCCAGGAAAAAGGCTCAAAAATTTTGAAATTTTCAGGGGCTTTTCAAGTGAGGGGATTCCATTTTTGGTGGTTGGGGGCCCGGCGGAGGCGGCGTTCGCCGGCGGCGAGCTCCTCCTCTTTTGCGGTCATTTGGAAACTGCGGTTGAAGGGAAACTTCCTAGGACGATTGGGCCGGCTCTTGGGCATCACTAGGGTTCGGGTAAGTTAGGAGAGGCTTTGGTCTCAGCTGGGGAAGCTCGAATTGAGCTGGCCACATTGGGGGTGGGTGGCGGTGAGAAGGGGATCAGCGCTGGGGAAGATGGGTGGCCGGGGAGTTAGGGTGACGTTTGGGGGAGGTTTTGGGGAGCTCGGGGGTGATGCTGGAGAAAGGAATCGGAGAATGGACGGCCGGAGGTTGGACATTGAGCTAGGGCTCAAATTTGGGGATTTTTGCAATTACCAGTAATGGGGCGGCGATGGGGGCTTTGAGGTGTTCGGTTAGCTTCAGGGGAATGTGGGTTTCGCCTTGGGAGCTTGGCTTGCTTAAATAGGTGGGGAAATGTCGGTTGGCACTGGAGAGGGAGAAATCCACGGTGGCAGAGGTGGTTTTGGCGGACATGGTTTCGGGTGTGAACGGGGCTGCCTTGGGCGCGAGATTGCGACGGTCAAGGAGTCAGGGCGGGGCAGGCGAGGGTACAGAGCGCTGACAGGTGGGAGCGAAGCTGGCGGCAACAGTGGGTGCAGGAAGGCGCGAGAAATAGCGGGAGAGGTCGGTGACGGCAAATATCGAGCAGCGGCGGTAGATTTTTCGGACAGCACAGTGTCGGCACAATCTCCCCCGTTTAAAGCAATACTGGCTTGGATTAGGGGATGAATTGCTTTGAGATTAGTGTGGATTAGGGCTATGAAGGAGGTGGGCAAAAGAGAAATGGGAATTCAAATCCAATTTTGATTTTTGCAAATTTTTGGTTTGTTTCATGCACGCCCGGTGATGCTCGCTATGTCACCTCATACATCTTCCTCCTCGCGATGCTCATGAATCGGGAGGAAGACGTCCACGAGCTGCGAGTAAAAAGTATCCTGCACGGCGATTTCAGCGACCAGCAAACGCTCGACTTCATCAAGAACCTGGTCAAGCAATCGGGCATCCCCTACTGCCACACTCTCCTCCTGGCACAGCTTGAGGCCTACAAGCGCAAGAGGTGGGTGTGGATCGCCGTACACAAGTTCGTCTATAACAACATCAAAACCATCGTCACGGTGCTCACCGTCATCGGTGTTCTTGTGGGTATCTTCAAATCACTCCTCTCCCTCAAACAACACCAGCCGTAAGCTTAGCTAGCTTAATCGGAATCATCACTACCTCATGTTTGTCGTCAAAGATTTATGTCTTTCTTCGTTTGTATCATCATATTTAGCCCTTTACGTACGTCTAAATCCGTGTGTGTTTATGTGATACATTACCTAGTCTAGATCTACAACGTACTTACGTACTTATGGTGTGATGTTTATTGTACTGCATGCGCTTAATTATCTCTTGCAGAATTGTTTGTATCTGAATTCCGAATGTATTAAATGCTTGCTGCAAGAATTCTGTTGTACACTTGTACTGTGCCAATAACTCTTATCATATAAATGCATAATCAGAAAATTGGACCATGTTAGGGTATCATAGCAAATCATTGTAGCAATTAATCATGGACTTTGTCTTTTAATCAGGCAGCTAAAAAGCATGCTACTATTCGCAATGGTACCTTGTATTGTTGAACGCTAAGACTACACTCAAAAGGATCTGTTCGAACCGTTTCCTCCAAGTTGACAACGAAAAAAACGCACAATACATACACGGATAATGCTTTGTTGCTCGTCTCTCTTCCTGGCTTCCGCTCGTACTGAATGTAGTAGTGTGTAGTGCTTTCCAGTTCCGAGTTTCACCTGGCGGCTTTCACACCAGAAAGGCGCACATTCTACTTGGGCCCTGAGTTTCAGGCCAGTCCAACTAAAGGCATGGTGAAATTTCGTTTTGAGCGCATGGTTTCTGCTCTTTTTTTTTTACTATTCCTAATTTTTGTCTTTTTCTAACTTTTTAGTTTTTTATCTTTTTTATCGGTTCTTTTTTTCCTGTATTTATTTGCATTACAGTGATGGTTAACCTATTTTTCTATTTTTAATTTTTTAAATTTAATTGTGCTAAATAAACTGTTAGAAATTGGCCCATTTTTATGGCTCATTTCCTTAATTCCAAAGCATGCATAGTTTAATACCATATTACTAAGGAAAGGTGAGGAAGACCGATTTATAAGGTGGAGTCATCATCACTCCTTGAATATGGATAGAGATGGTATGAGGAGGGTTCTGTCGAGTCACATGAGTGCGCGCACGCGTGCGTATTCGCGTATTTTCGCGTGAAAATTGCGTGACTTGTAACTTGTGACTTGTACTTTTGATGATAGACAGTTACTAGTGGATAAATGGCTGGTTGAATGTGTCAGTTACCAGTGGGTAAATGGCTGTTTTAATCATGTCAGTTATCAGTTTGTCTATATATGCCTGGAGACGTCCAGAATGTAAAAAAATAAGAATCTCACTGCCTCCATTTTCTTCTTCTCTGCGATTTTGTGCTCGAGTACTGTGCTGTCTGAACCTCGTCGACCTTTCTTCCCGGCGTGCATCTGGAAGGAGGGAGAGCGGCTATCTCCGGACCGTTGCCGCAGAGAATACCTGCACAGGGCGGCAATAAGGTTTCTGGGCAGCGCATCTGCGTGACCGCTCACTGCACTGCAATATCTACGATCTGCACTGCGTCAAGCCTGCACGGCTTCGTGTTCTTTATCAAGCTAACAAGTAAGTCATTCGCGCGTACGTACGACTTTATTACAATATTTTTCTTGAGTATATTCTGAAGTATGATGAGTAGTCTGCTGTTAGTAGTAAGTTTTACATCACTAGTTTATTGTATTTGTTTCCTCATAAAATTTGGAATTAAAATATTGCCTACATTTGTAACATAAACACCATAAGTTATAGTGTAATTTCAGCCATAAGCCATCAAATTTAAGCCCAAATGAGCAGGTTGAAAGACATATGTATTCAAGTACACACAAATCCAGCCGCAAGCATGTGCTAGCTACCCTACGCTGACCGATCCTCGAACATATGTTTTATTATGCAACATTATATTCTTTGCCCAAAGTCTGTCTTAATGTTTGGTTCCTACCTCAATAGTAGCTCGATCTTTGCCCAAATAGGCTCTCTTCTTCATATATGTACGTACTAGAGGTAGCAATAGCAATTCCGTCGGTTTTCTTCTCAACAGATTGGTATAGTTGTTTGTACTGCCACATGCTGCATATATGCTGGTAATTTCCTTGTAGGGTTAAGCAAAGTTTAGAAGCAACGAAGAAAAGCAATACGCGCTGCATGCTGGAGGAGCGGTGGCGGTGTAGGATGGGGAGACAAGCCCGGCCGACGGTGTAGCCTGGAATGGAGACGAACCGATGCGGCGCGGCTGAATCGACAAGCCGCAGTGCACAAGGGGAAACAACGAAATGCGTCCCATCCAACTGCTTGCGCACGGCACAGACACCATCAATCGGTCTCGAGATGCCTGTCTTGTACTTGTGCAATGTACACACTTAGTTCACTTGTTTATTCGGTCATCCCGATCCACTTGGGCCTGACAAATAGAGTACGGGAAAGGCTTCTGGAAAATCTCGGCCCGAATTAATTAGGGTGATAATGCGATTGCAGATAGAGCCATCAATCGGTCTCAGGATGCATGTCCTGTACTTGTGCAATGCACACACTTGGTCCACTTGTTTATTCGGCCATCCCGATCCACTTGGGCCTAACAAATAGAGTACGGGAAAGGCTTCTGGAAAATCTCGGCCCGAATTAATTAGGGCGATAATACGATTGCAGATAGAGCCATCAATCGGTCTCAGGATGCCTATCCTGTACTTGTGCAATGCACACACTTGGTCCACTTGTTTATTCGGCCATCCCGATCCACTTGGGCCTGACAAATAGAGTACGGAAAAGGCTTCTGGAAAATCTCGGCCCGAATTAATTAGGGCGATAATGCGATTGCAGATAGAGCCATCAATCGGTCTCAGGATGCATGTCCTGTACTTGTGCAATGCACACACTTGGTCCACTTGTTTATTCGGCCATCCCGATCCACTTGGGCCTGACAAATAGAGTACGGGAAAGGCTTCTGGAAAATCTCGGCCCGAATTAATTAGGGAGATAATGCGATTGCAGATAGACCCATCAATCGGTCTCGGGATGCCTGTCTTGTACTTGTGCAATGCACACACTTGGTCCACTCGTTTATTCGGCCATCCCGATCCACTTGGACCTGACAAATAGAGTACGGGAAAGGCTTCTGGAAAATCTCGGCCCGAATTAATTAGGGTGATAATGCGATTGCAGATAGAGCCATAAATCGGTCTCGGGATGCCTGTTCTGTACTTATGCAATGCACACACTTGATCCACTCGTTTATTCGGCCATCCCGATCCACTTGGTCCTGACAAATTTTACGTCCTTTCATCCACCACAGCATTGACCGAACAAGTCGACGGAAACCAAATTAATTTATTCATGCCATCGAGCTGGACTTGCTCTATCTATTGATGCAAAATGTCTGATTTTAATCTTGTTGATGCAAAATGTTTTTGTTTATTTCGGAAGTACTATGTTCATCTCAATAATAGACGCCTTTGCAGTGATTCAAAGCCATCTTTTTTAAGGAGTTACTGCTTCTTTCCGATGCATTTGTTCAGATCTAACCGTGTCAACGTGTCATTCTCTTTCTATCGTTGTTTTTTTGTACAAAACTGCATTTACTGCTTGTTAAACATGCTTTTTAAACATGTTGTGAAGTATTAGTGACCCCCTAAATATAGTACATCCCTAAACTTACAAATTGTGTCACATAATTATTTGTTTACCTGTGTGCCGATGCCATGGTGAAATAAAGGCAGATGTATTAGTACCGACCAGCCTAGCTAGATTATAAAAATAAACGGAGAGAGTACGTTGCGCTGGTATGAATATGATCAAAGTGAGTTAGTCCCTTTGGTTTTATGACTTTGTCAGCATTCCCAGCTCGGTTGGGCTAAAAAGCTATGACTTATAGCTGAAATTGCACTGTAACAGTTAAAATTTCACTGTAGCTAAAGGTGACTTATTTGGTGTAATTAAATCTAAAAAATTAAAAAATAGAAAAAATATGCTAGCTCAACATGGATAATACAAACGAATATGAAAAAAAAACCGACAAAAAAATATAGTACGTCCCTAAAGTCACATAATTATTTGTTTACCTGTGTGCTGATGTCATGGTGAAATATAGCAGATGTATTCAAGTACACACAAGACCGACCAGCATAGCTAGGTTATAAAAATAAACGGAGAGTAACTTAGCGCTCGTAAGATCAAAGTGAGTTAGGCCCTTTGGATGAGTGCTGTATCTGACTGATTCCATGGAGATTCCAAGCGAAGTGACATCATACTCTTCACTCACCAAAATCGATAGCGAACACATCCTGGTAGCTCCTGATTCCGATGTAGAGGTGGGAGCTAGTGCAGCTATTTTATGCTGGCAGGATGAAACCATCGACGCTGCAGAAGCAGTACTGATTCCGGTTGAAGACGCTGCAGAAGCAGTACTGATTCCGGCTGGAGAGGAGTTGAAGAAAGCAGCAGAAAAGCTTAAGGCTGATTTCTCCAAGATTGAAACCAAGATCCATAGGTTCCCTGAAAGACTACACTGTCTTAGCAAAGATGGCAGCTACATCGTCCCTAGCGTCGTGGCTATCGGCCCTTACCACCGTCGCTTACCCCAACTACAGAAGATGGAGGAAGTCAAGAAGGCCGCGGCATACGAGTTCTGCATAGACTCGGGCCACTCGGCTGAGGAGATCCACAAGAAGATCCTCTCCGTCTTAGGCGATGCCCGCAGCTGCTACGACGACCGCGACGAAGCGATGGAAGCTGGTATGGACGATGCTGATTTTGCGGCTATGATGTTCCGTGATGGTTGTTTCTTGCTGCAGTATATTATTTATGACACTGGTGGCGTGGTTGCTCCATCGTTGCGAAGTTGGTTTATCTCCAACGCAGCTGGCCTCGCGAGGGACATCATGCTGCTAGAGAACCAGCTCCCATGGCTGGTGCTCGACGCGCTCATGACCTTCAGATCCGTGCACGTGGGCCGATTCATTGCTAACAGGGGAGCGAGTTTTGATGTCTTCTTGGATTTGGAAAAAAAAGCTTTCGTCTTCGAAATGTACAAGCCACCGCATCTCCTCGCCCTCCTCCGTTTCTACCAATCGGAAAGCAAGACTGGTGAACGGGTGCCTGACCTCCCTCAAGGAATCAAGTCAGTGTGCTTCTACCAATCGGAAAGCATGACTGGTGAAGGTGCTCGACGCGCTCATGACCTTCAGCTCCGTGCCCGTGGGCCAGTTCATTGCTAAAATTGGAAAGAGTTTCGATGTCCGCTCTGATTTGGGTAAAAAACAACCTTCCGTCTGGGATTATGCAGGGTACAATCCACCGCATCTCCTTGCCCTCCTCCGTTTCTACCAATCGGAAAGCATGACCGGTAAAGGGGTGACTGACAATTTCCCTCTAGGAATCACGTCAGTGTCACAATCTAGCAGTGCCATCGAGCTTGCAGAAATCGGCATCAAGCTGATCGCCAGCAACACGACACGGTTTAAGGACATTGGCGTCAAGATATTAGGCCCCCTCTACGGCAAGCTCTTCCTGGCGCCATTGGTCATGGACGACCTCAATGCGTGCTACCTCGTCAATATGGTGGCGCTCGAGGAGTGCACGCCCGATGATGCTCGCACTGTCTCCTCATACATCTTCCTCCTCGCGATGCTCATGAATCGGGAGGAAGACGTCCACGAGCTGCGAGTAAAAAGTATCCTGCACGGCAATTTCAGCGACCAGCAAACGCTCGACTTCTTCAAGAACCTTGTCAAGCAATTGGACATCCCCATCCACCACTCCCTCCTCCTGACACATCTTGAGGCCTACAAGCGCAAGAGGTGGGTGTGGATTGCCGTACACAGGTTCGTCTATAACAACTTCAAAACCATCGTCACGGTGCTCTCCGTCATCGGTGTTCTTGTGGGTATCTTCAAAACACTCCTCTCCCTCAAATACCACCAGCGGCAAGCTTAGCTAGCTTCATCGGAATCATCGCTACCTCATTTTAATTGTACCATCATATTTAGCCCTTTAAGTACGTCTAAATGCTCCAGGTTCCATGTGTTTTCTATATGTGATCCATTACCTAGTCTAATTCTACAACCTACTTATTACGTACTTATGGTGTGATGTTAATGTTACTGCACGCGCTTAATTATCTCTTGGCAGCATTCTTGTATCAGAATTCCGAATGTAATAAATGCTTGCTCCAAGAATTCTGTTGTACACTTGTACTGTGCCAATAACTCTTTGTCATATAAATGTATGATCGGAAAAAATATTCGATATTTTGTTTCACTTCCTTTCTTGTTTTCTCGAAGGACCGTGGCGGTGATCAACAAAGGGGTTAGGCCCTGTTTGGATTCTCTGGTCTAAAGTTTAGTTGGTTAAAGTTCAAGACTAAACTTTAGACAACTAAACTTTAGCCACTAAACTTTAGACCACAGGACTGTTTGGATCATGGACTAAAGTTTAGTTCTAGTTCAATAAATGGACTTTTGTACCCCTGGGATATTTGAGCCGTTGAACTGTCCACCAGTAACTGTCGATGGCTTGCAGCGGGTTCAATAAAAATCATTCGGAAGTTTGACAAAAAAGAAACAGTGGTGAAAACGTATATTTTATTGTCTAGTTATTTAGGTATGTGCGCAGATGACTTTGGAATGTATGGCCGGATTGTAGTCAGGTCCTTTAGTATTTTCTTTTGAGACAGTAGTTTCCGATTTGTGAACAGCGTGCCTTACAAACATGGTTGTAGGGAGTTCTGTTCAAACCGGTTCCTCATAAAAACTAGTCTCGAGAGTTTAGTGCGTGTACGTGGATCTAGAGAACAACTGGCAGTTGCTGAATCCGCCCGATGTTGTATTTCGCTAATTGTTTTCGGCGGGGGAGATGGGAGTCTGGGCGGGGAAGAGGTATTTTCATGGGGGCAAAAACATCTTTTGAGTGCGAGAGCCGGGAGAAACCAAAACCACTTTAGCTCATTTTTTTGGTCTAATGGTCTAAAGTTGTTTTTAGGGGTTAGCTAAAGTTTAGATCTAACTTTAGACTATCTGTTTGGAAACTTTAGATCTAAACTTTAGTCACTAAACTTTAGATGAATGGATCCAAACAGGACCTTAAATTAGGAGCCCAAAATTTCCCCACTAATATATTGTTGGCCCAGTCTCTCTGGAACACACGCTTTCACGGTAGATTGACATACACACAAACACGGTGGATGGTTTGCTGGAGATAGGAACGACATGACGGAGCTAATAATCAAGCTGAACACAAAAAAGAGGCACAAGATTGTGGTGCTAACTCTCGTGCTTTTTCTGTATTTTCTCTGTTATTCTCTCTAGCTCCTAATGCTCAACACATTACATGTCTTAAATAGAAACAAACATGCTGCACATACAGACCACTCACCAACTACAACCACACGACTCCATATGATCCGTTTTTCCTGGCCACGACTCCTATGACTCGCGCACACTGCGCATTACCCAAAATACTCGGTCCAACTAAGACCAACTTAGATGCTTACGACCACACAGAGGCCTCAAATCTTTGAGCGCAACACTTCGACCAAGTAGGTCTTTCGAGTACCGCAGCACTTCGACCACGCAGGTCTTCCGAGTACCGCAGCACTTCGACTACGCAGGTCTTTTGAGTACCAAAGCACCTCAGTAGGTCTCTGACTGCTTTGTATTCTTATGAGTATGACTTATGACCATGACTCCACAGTACTCTTACGAGTACGACTGCTACGGTACTCTTATGAGTATGACTTACGACCATGACTCTACAGTACTCCTCTGAATATGACATTTACAATACTCTTTTGAGTATGATGTCTACAGTTCCAAGTCGTACACGACCACACAGAGGCGTTCAACCACAGCGCCATGACTACGGTGCTATGACCACAGTGCTATGACTACAGCGCCACGACCACGGTAAACAGACTCTAGTTTGAGCAGAAACAACAGCTAGTCTCAAGGATGAAAGAGACAAAGTTTTATATGGCTTATATATACTCATTTGAAAGGTTTTGGTGAGATCTACAACTTTTGAATTGAGGTGAAACCCAAATTCCGAAGGGAAGGCCAAGAAAAAAGGCAAAAATAGAAACAAAAAACTTGCGACGCAGATTTGGGTCCAAAGATGGCCGATTTTGGGGGTCTTAGAGGGCGACTGGTGCAATAACATCAATTTTTTGGATGCTCTTCATCATTAGCTTTCCAACGAGTATAAGAGCATCGAAAATGAACACCGTATGCAAAAGTTATGCCTGCTTTACTAAAGGTGTCTCGGAATTGGATTTCTACTCAGAATAAAAACCGACTCGGACTCAAATTGAAACTTCTGTATCTTTTAAACCCGTGGGCCAAACTTGATGAATTTTTTGCGGAAGCTTGTGGTTATATGTAGAAGGTCTCCACCAATTTTCGCCAGTTTTGGTGAAAGTTTGACGTGCTTGTCAATTTTCAGGAAGGAGCACACTCTTTTTTCCTGCTTTTTCTTTTTTTTCCCTCTCTGTTCTCTCTCTCTTCTATTTTTTCTTGAACAACCGAAATCAACTGATTAGGGGTTCCCCTTTTGATTCTTGCTCCTTTCTAAAACTTCAAAACGGCGGTGGATATCGTAGTATGCCGCGGCCGAGAAAGCTTTTGCCGTAGCAGAGAAAATGGTTGCCGCGACAGGCATTTTGGCTGCCACGGCAGCGATTGGCAGCGGATGTGGTTGCCATGGCAGGGGATGTGGCGGCGGCGGCAGGAGCTGAGGTTGCCTTGGCGGAGGTGGCAGGCATTTTTGGTGCCGCGGCAGCAATGGCGGGCCGTTTTAGGTGCCGCGGCAAGAAGAGGATCAAGGAAGACTGATGACCTGCAGTAGGAAGTAGACTACACAAAGATCAACTAGGTACTAACTAGACTAGAAATTAGCAACTAGACATGACGATGCAACCAAAAATTCAACAAGCAAAATACCAAAAAGAAAATTGCAAGGCGCAGATTGGTTTGGGACAAGATGAACAAACCCTTTTTTTTTTGATTTTTCATGGCTTTGTTGGACTGTAGGTAAAGAAAATTCTCATCGATCAACCTCGAACTCTAATACCATCCGGCCCGTCCGCCCGCGCCCCACTCCTCCCTCTCCTGGGCCCCGCCTGTCGGCGTCGCTCCCCGCTCCCTCTCTCTGTGCCTCCGGCCCCACCTGTCGGCACGCGTTTCCCTGCCTCCGTCCCTCTGCCCGCGGGCCCCGTCCGTCAGCCGCGCGTCGCCTCCCCCTCTCGCTACGCGTGGGCCCCACCGGTCAGGGCCTCCTTCCCCGCGCCCCTTCTTCCTCCTCCCGCTCGGTTGCGCCTTCACCGCCGCCATTTGCGCCGCCACCTCGCCCGCCGAATCTCTCCCTCTCTCTCCTTCCCCAAGCGGCCCGCGCCAGCTCCGCCATCCCGTGCCCAAATCCCCCTCTCCCCGCGCCGTGTCCCATCCCCTAATTCCGCCACGACCGCCGCCCCCACGCCATCTCCGGCGACAAATCCGCGCCGCCCCCGCGCCCCTCCGCCACTATAAATACCTCCCCCGGCCTCCCCTCAACTCGCTCCACCTCCCTCCGCTCCTCCCTTCCTCTCCCAACCGCTCCACCGCCGCCGCGCCGAAGCGCCCGAGCGCCGCCACCGCCCTCCTCGCCGCCGGCCTCTTCCCGGCCGCCTCCGGTAAGCCCGAGCCCTCCCCCGGATTCCCCGTGCACCCCTCTTCCTTCTCCGCCCTTCACCGGTCCACCGCTGCCGGCGCCGGCGAGCTCCGGCCCGAGCACCGCTTTGCGGCCGGCCACACGTCGCCAGCCAGAGCCGACGTGGCGCCACGCCCGGCCGCGTCGGCCGTCCACCCGTCGGCTGCCACGCCACCGCCCGCCACCTCGGCGCTTCCCCTCCCGTGGGCTTGGTCCATGGACCAAGGCCCCACCATCGGCCGGTTCCTCGGTGACGTCATGCTGGCGTCATTAATTCGAATTTCCCGTAGAAAAATAATTCGGATGAAAAAGGAAATTCAGTGCTGACGCAATAATTCCAATTTCCTTTAGAAAAATAATTCCAGAAATTTGTCTTTTTCTTTTTCCCTGAATTTAAACTTCCCGGAGCCCGTTCTTCTTCGTCCTAACTCCGATTGAGCCCATTCAAATTTCTAAATTCATCAAAAATTCCCTCTATCCATTTCTAGCCTCAATTCAAATATTTGAAGTCAATTTGAATTTAATTTGAATTTATTTGAATTTGGTGGGTTATTTTGACGTGTAGACTTCGACGATTCGGGAAATTTCAACGACGAAGATTCAAACCAAGTTGAAGAGCAAGGCAAGTCACACTCCTTGATCATGTTGATCCCAGTTTTCAAATAAAATTATGTTGATTTAAATTATATTGCATGCATAATTTTATTCAATGTATTTCAATTCAGTTTTAACTTTAGTTAATACCTGTTTGTAATACCTCCTTTGACATTGCAAATCCTTATACCTTGTCACCTTAGAATCAAACTCTAGTTAGTACACTAGTATTGGCTAGAGAATTTTTGGATCAAATGCTTAGCTATGCTTAATCATATAATTTTTGTTTTGGGATATCTTTCACATAAAATGATGACCTTTTCACATAAAATGATAAGTCTTTGAGCTGTATTCTTGACTTCGGTGAGTCAAGAAGGATTATGGAATATTTTCAAAATAAAATATGAAATCTAGTTTAGACTTAGGCTAATGGTTAGGTGGTGGGTGCAGGCATGCACTGTTGTTCGGAGACGCAGTGTTGATTGTCGGGCACAGGGGGTATGTGGTTGGGCCTAAGTCAATTAAGGACCGGTGCAGTGAGCTCTTTGTTGCAAAGCCCTATCGTACTACCACAAGGTGGTATGGGACACTACAGCTAAATAATTTGCGGGTCCCAACTCGGGTCATGTTGTAGGATGAAAGTGAGTGTGGCGTAGGCCATGAGAAGTCTCACTCGGCTCAAGAGGGGTCCTGTGCAGTGGATTCTCATCGGGTGAAACCTTAGAGTTGGCTTGGCCAGGTTGAAGGCTTTGCATTGTAAAGGCCTTGTCACGACTCCTCACCGCACACCTAAGAGAGTGTATAATCTATCCTGGATAGCTGTTCCCACGGTTATGGGCATGCTGAGTAAAGTTTTTCATGGATTAGACTTTGGTTTTAAAATGATTTGTAAAACCTTGTGGTCGGAGCCACGTGAAAATCTTTTGAAAAGATGGTCTGGGTGGGATGCCCGTGAATAGGTTGGTGTTTGGTCGGAGCCTACACTAACGGTAATATTTTCAATTACAAGTACTGTTTTACTTATTGTATTAATTCAGCAATTTCAATTTATTTACTGTATTTCATTAAATGTTGTTTTATGCAACTAACCCTATAAGCCTTCCATTGATACCTTTATCATTATATTGCATTTTCTCCGTGTGACTTGCGGAGTACAAGTTTGTACTCACCTTGCTATCTCCACACAGAGGAAGACGCCTTCGACTACGGTGAAGATCAGAACGAGTAGGTCACGTCTTGCAGTTGTTTGCCTGTGGGCAGGCTTGGGCTTCGCTTCCGCAGTTTCTTTTACAGTTATTTTTGCCAATGTGCGCTGATGTAAACGCTGGCCATAAGGCCGTACTCTTTAAATTAAAATAAATATCATTATGCTTGGTATTTATCTTTGTCGTTCACTGTGTGCACTAGCTGATCCTGGACTAGTGCGATTTACACAGAGGATCCAGGAGTCGTTGCTCCGGGTTCCGACAGACAAGGCACAAGATTAAGAGAATTAAGAAAAAGAAAAGAAGGAAGACATTTAATCCAGATGTACTATAGTAGAGGAAAATTTTGTCAGTTGAGAAGAAAATCGATGCTTGCTAGCATCCGGCAATCTATCTATTATATTATTATTATTAAAATGATAGAAATTATCTGTTATCTATCTATTATTTGTAGATATATAGATAGAAAACATTGATCCTATTCCCTTTTTCTTCTATGCTTACTAGTAGTGTCATTAGATTTTTATGAAAAATATTTTCATAATATAACAATTTTGTTTTTTTACGGAATTAATTGTACTCCAAGGATGGTAATAGAAGACCCATCAAAAGAGGAAATAACTGCAAAATTAATACATCTATTATATTATTAAAGTACACGCAAAAGGAACCATTAGTTCGCTCTCAAGGGGGTATAGATTCTCACATTAATCGCAGAAAAAAGAGAAAGATCCACACCATTGATTGTGGTGGATTTAGATTATAACGGTATAGATTAAAAGAAAGAGTCCATGTCAACTACAATACAAACAATATCTGAAATTCAAAATAATAAATAAATAAAATTAGCATTTTGATTTCCATATGAACTCATAAGTAAAATATCTACACAAAATAATTTGGAATAAAAATTAAACAAAAATTAGCAATTGCATTTGTATATGAATTCCAACAAAAAACTTAAATTCAAAATAAAAAAATAATAAAATTAGTGGTTGATTTCAATATGAATTCCAAAGCAAAATCATGAAACAAATGTAAATTAGAATAATTTTTTAAAAAATTAGCAATTAGATTTGAACATGAATTCCAACCAAAAAATTGAAATCTGAAATGGAAAAAATAGCAATTTAATTTCCACACAAATTCAGAATAAAATGCTTAAAATATCTAAAACTCATAATAAATTAATTAAAATTAGCAATTTAATTTGTATATGAATTCAGAAAAAAATCAAACTTCGAATCAAAAAAGAATGAAATTTTGTAATTTAATATCCATACAATTTCAAAGAAAAATCATTGAATAACTAAAATTTACAATAAATTAAATAAAATTAGTAATTTGGTTCCCATACAAATTCCTAGGTAAAACCCCTATATAAATATAATTTAGAATAAAAATTACACAAATATTAAAAAACGAAATTCAGAAGAAAAAAATAGCAGTTTGATTTCGTACGAATTCCAAAGTAAATCCCTAAATGACTATAATTCCAAATAAAATATACAAAAATAGCAATTATATTTATATGCAAAGTTCAACAAAAATAATTGAAATTTGGAGTAGAAAAGGAAGATTTCAATTTGATTCCATACAATGGCAAAGTAAAATCCCTAAATTAACTAAATTGCAAAATGAATTAAATAAAATTAGAAAATTGATTTGTATATGACCTCCAATGGAAACAAATGAAATTTTCAATAAAAATAAAAGTTATAACAATGATAACATAAATAGTATCGGATGAGACTATAAAAGAGTGGAGTGGTGTTGACTTGTCCAACAAGAAGACATTGACCCACTAGGAAGCGAAGAGCCAAGTCATTGAGGAGAAAGGCTAGAGTGGAAGGAGCCAGGGGCCACGATGACGAGTGGTCAACATCAGTATTGTTAAAGAAGTCAGTGTCTAAATAACTCAATAATAGGGAAGTTTCGGTAGAGAGGAGATGAAGTTTTGCATTAAAGATGAGCTATAACGATATAGGACAATTAGATAGTTAGAACATGCCATCACTGGTGAGGGGGGCGACATCACTGACAATGACGAGAAGATTCTCCATATCGTTAGACAGCGACTAAAGTAGACAATGCTGGCATTAGTGGAAATGCGACGTCATTGCGGTTAATGAGGAAACCATAACGTTGAAGTGGCCAATGTCGAAGAAGAGAAGCAACCGACATGGGAGAAGGACATATAGCATGTATAACATCATGCATTCATCTATACAAATAAAAATATGGGCATACAGAAGTAAAGATGGAGTAGCTAGGCTTAGGGTTTCCTGAGAGAACGTAATAGGTGTCATTGGTAGGAATCAACGATGATTACACGTGTATGAATGTTTGATGCTGTAATAGTTAGCATTAAGCAACAATTGGAGAAAAGTAGAAGATAAACTATGTGGTAGAGTATTGTGTTGGAATGGGTAGCAATGAAGAGATTGTATTGGAATGGGTAACAGTTAAGTGGGATCGATCAAGAATTGAACATGATATTGGAGGTTGAAGTAGAAAAATTGTAGTGATAAGAAGTGATATAAGACATATGGTTCGGTAGGGTAGCTAGCATGTGAGGAATTATTAGTTCATGGTAGGTCGCCTATGGTGAATCAGTGTATACGTGAGCAATATATTCTAATACTATATGAACTAATGAGATAATTTGCTACACATATTATCAAGGTGTTGCTTTCGTATTAAATAGAGGTACATGTGTATGCATACATTTTCAAATAAGAGTAACTAATGGAGGAAGTATACGAGCATGCAGCTACAGGATCCATGCATGATTAAGAGTGCTTACATTTTTAAGAACCTCAACAATTTAGTATGCTCAATGATTTTCTTCCATCAAACTCATACTTTATTTACATTTTTTAATTATATTTTCTTTCAAATTTCTACTGTCATTTCTATTATTTATGATATATTAAAATTCTAAATAACCTACGAGCTACGTAAGCATATTCTTAAACATTTAAATTATATCATTTGATATTAAAAACTTTGAAACAAATCTAGTGACACAAATACACGGACCACCCTACTAGTTAACTAGTATACCGTCCGTGCAATTTGTTACGGATTTAACAAATGACGTTTATTTATACCTTCCAAAGGTTTCAAAGGATGTAACAACAATATGTATTTTCATAAAAGCTGTCTTTTCACGAAACAATGCATACAGCTGTACAAACTTCCACCCTTTCAACTAAAGGTGTCTAACCAAAGCATCTCTCCAGTATTCAAGATCCAATGGTCAATATTTTAATTGAATTCGATCTCATAACTACCGTTTTAAAGGTGACATGACATAATGAGAATGTTGCATTATATTAGGAGTCAATTCACAGTAAAGAGTGATGAGAAGTACTTTTATCCTTTTATCTCTAATAAAAGTAACATTAATTTTAAAATATATTTAGAGATAGGTAACATCTATCTATTATCTATCTTGTTTTAAAAATTATGCAAATTACTGTTAAGAAAATCTTAAAAAACAACTTCCAAGAATAATTTATTACTCATAAATATAAAGCTAATGTTTTTCCTTTTTAATCTCTCCAAATTAAGTGAGCGAGACATCTGTCGTGTTCTCAAATCAACCTTGGTTTTTTTCTGCGTCCATACTGAATATCGTAGTCTTTTTTCTAGAGAGAGATACTGAATACTATATCGTAGCGTTTTTTGGAAGGGAATACTATATCGTAGTCGAAACCTGAAGAAACGCGTTGCGCATCAAGCCCATCCAGTTGTCCAATATCCCGCCCAGGCCCAACGAATCCCACGCGGCCGAGACGAAGATCGACGCCGTGACGGTGCAGGCCACCACTTGGGGCGTACGAGCGCGGTGCTTCCCCTCCTTCCCTGCGTAGCTGCCTCCCAGGCGCGCGGCCCATCCCAACACCGCACCGCACGGCGGCACCGTGGCACGTACGGCCGAGGGACTTCACGCGCAGGAACTTGCACGCTGGTATTTATCTCTGCTAATTAAAAAGTTGAAAAAAGATTGATGAGTGCTGAGTGATATGTTCTGCACCTGCTTCCACCTCTCCTCTCGTGTTCTTTTTCACCCTAAAAAAAAATCTCTAGCAAAAAATCATATCACAACAAACAAATTAACTGCTAAAATTTTTTATCTCCCACACTTTTTTATATGAGTCTCCGTCGTCTCCTCATTTCTCTTTGTTTTTCAGTCACCATCAATAAATAAGGTTACAATAGACGTTGATATCGTTAGGTCATCCTGTTCAACACCATCAAGTAAGGCCACTTCTGTTGGCCCCAACATGATCCAATTTGACCGCAGGCAATATGATAATGCCAATGTTTAGCTGACAACGTGCTGCAAGTCAAGCTCAACCACGGAGCTTGGGGTAGAGATTGATAAGGTGTTGCGGTGGAGCTAAGAGCGTAACACAAGTGAGGCCCATCAACTTCAGCTTAACTTGCTGGCTCATATAATTTTTTTCATAGCAACGCTTAAACTAGTTCCAGTGTAATGCTAAAGCTCTGCCTTCTCTCGAGAAGACAGGTTCGTCACTCGTCAGGTACCAAGGGCGTAGCTAGGTGAGAACGAAGTCTCAAGCCCAGCCACTAAAGAGTATTGGGCCTAGCCCAATTCCTCGTTTGCTACAATGTAAGCTAAAGGGTAATTTTGATCTGGGCCTCGGGCCATTGCCCTGGAGGCCCGAGGGCCAGCTCCGCCTCTGTCAGGTACAGACGAGTTGTCAGCTGAGCACATCATACCTTGCTTTGATTCCGGTTTCGGTATCGTTCCTGTGTAGATTAATTTCCAGTACTGGGGCTAGCTGTGACTAATGCTATCTCTTCGAATATACCAACACACGTAAATGGTGGTCCCTTTTTCATAAGGTGATCGAGGGCTTATAATGAGGTTGGAACCAAACATCGGGAAAGGTTTTGGGCAAGGAATTGATGCTGGACAAAGATTAGTTTGGTCGACCAAGTTCGGGGAAAGAATATGCTAATTGGGCCATCAATCCGACAGCGACAGCTGAACGTACTCTTTTGATTGTGTTTCTCTCTTGCTTGAAGAGCGGGAGCAAGGAATGTACGCGTGCCTGCATGCGGGCTATATATATGCATGTAATAAGGTCTGAAATACTACCAATGGCGGAACTGGGGGGCCAGCAGGGGCCGTGCCCCCAAGCGCCAAATTTTTGGACCCCTTAGCAGCCATTTCAAGACGGAAGAAGAAACGTCGTAGAGAGGAAACATCATAGACTTAGCGCCTCGCGTAGTCACGTGACTCGCCAGGCGCCACTCGCGTCGCTTCCAGTTCTCTGCGCGATCAGCGGACAGCGGTGGAGAGCAGAGGCGTCGAGGCGTCGCCGCGTCAAGCCGCCAATCGCCATCCCATCGGCGATCGGCCGTATTTGTCTGGCCCCCCCTTTATCATTTTGCTGGTTCCGCCACTGAATACTACTGCAACGCATGCGCTCGATCCTAGCTAGAGCTATAGCATATATTTCTCGATCGGCGCCATGAACACTGGTAGAGCTAAGAATAGTGCGGGTGCAACGGTGATACACGTCCAAGATGCCCCAACACCACATATCCAAGACGCTCCGATAATACATATCCAAGCTGATGCCCCAACGGCACTAGTGCTAGATGAAGAAATGCCATTGCCACCTGCACCTATCCACGAGTGGATGAGAGAGACAGAAGGCAAGCTTGACGATGATCTCTCAATGGTGAAGGAAAGGATCCACAGGTTCCCTGAAAGCCTTCGAGGGATCGGCGGCCAAGACGCCCGGTACATCGAACCGAGCGTGGTGGCCATCGGCCCGTACCACCGTCGCTTGCCGCGCGTGCAGAAGATGGAGGAGATCAAGCACGCGGTGGCCAGGTACTTCTGCAGGCGCTTGGGCTACTCAACAGAGGAGGTCCACGACTGCGTCCGCTCCGTGGCCGGCAGCGTCCGGCACTGCTACGCCGCCGACGACGAGGCCGTCAAGGACCTGAGCGACGCCGACCTGGTGGATATGATGTTCCTGGACGGCTGCTTCCTGCTGCAGTTCATGACTGACGCCAAGGTGCAGCCGTTCCTGTGCTGCGACCTGGTGTCGAGGCATAGCATCCTCAGGGACATGATGCTGCTGGAGAACCAGATCCCATGGCTGGTGCTCGAGGCCCTCATGAGGTTTACCATGGGCTTGGGACCGGACGTGCGCAAGTATGTTGCCGAAAAGGGAGACTTGTTGTTACCGGACAAGGAGAAGAAGCCCTGCTCGTTCGCGTTCAGGTTCATCGGGTCCCGAAACCGGGCTGATGAAACAGAAAGAAGCTGCGGTGGAGGCTATCAAGCCTACATGCCGGCTCATCTGCTTGACCTCCTCCTGTTCAGCCAGAAAAGCAGAATGCGTCCGCTCCGCAACGCAGCTGCTTGCCAGTTCAAATGGAGGCCGCGGTCAAGGAGCGCCGCCGAGCTCGCGCGGATGGGCGTCAGGCTGATCGCGAGCAAGGCGACATGGCTCGGGGACATGAGTTTCAGGGGAGGGGCCTTCTTCGGCAAGCTCTCGCTGTCGCCGTTGTTCCTGAATGAGTTCACCGCCTGCTGGCTCGTCAACCTGGCGGCGCTGGAGGCGATCGTCGACGCCCCCGTATGGCCCTCCGGAGGCTTCATCGTCAGCTCCTACCTCTCGGTGCAGTCGATGCTCGTGGACAGGGAGGAGGACGTGCAGCAGCTGCGGCTGAACAATGCGATTCGCGCTCCCTGACACGTGTCGGGCATCCGGGACTGACCCCATTTCCTCTCAATGGGGTCAGTCCCCTCCCATTTGCTATGTCAAAAAATTTCTCACACCAAAACGAATTCACTAATTACACGTGCACCGCACATCGCTAAGTACGAATACATAAACATGAATTAACATGGCTGATCACATGGATCCTTTGAAATATACAAATTCCTGAAAAAAAATATACAATCAAGTCTACTGCGTAAGGATCCTTAAAAAAATTCATAATTTTCTGAGCTTATTTTCCATATTAAAAAATTTCTACAAATAGTTCATTCGTACGAAATTTTGAGTAAAATTCAAAAAGGATATAATTATGAAAAAATTAGACAATTACATACGCTACGTTGGGAGGTTTTACATAAAATTTTATAATTTTTTGAGCTAATTTCTATATTTAAAAATTTGTACAACCAGTAAACCTTAATGATCTTTCTAATTACAAATCAATGCGCCTAATCATGGTTTCCTAATTGCCTACAGCATGGCGGCTGTGCGGCAGCTGCCTCTGCTACATGCTGGCCACCCACGTGTCTGCCTACAGTAAAAACCGCACGATGATCAGGTGGATAACGTGCTATTTCTGTAATTCTTGTGTGACGACGGCTATTTTCGCTAAACATGTCAATACGGCCAAAATCTGAGGAACTACGAGCACAGGATCCTCTTGGCACGCTACTCACCGTCTCTTCTACTTAAAAACGATGTCTACGAAGCATTTGAGTGTTTTCTTCTTAAAGAACACTTCAATTTTCAACCGTCCGATTTACTCACAATAGTCATTCTCAGACGTCCAGTCAATCGCACTAATTACCACCGCGCGCACAACAGTTGTGATAACATATATATATATTGTGTTGCATTGATGTGCTCATGGACCATCAGTCCGTTAATGGGTCTGCCCGTTAATCTGTTTGGAATAGATAAATAAGTCCGGTACTATATAGCCCAATACCCATTTATGTCTACATGGGCCAACACGCTGCAGGGCATGCAAATGGACGAGAAGTAATGACACGTCTTGCCTGCAAAATTCCAATTCAATTTATACATTTACACATAAACAATATGTAAATTATATAACTCAAAATATGTACGTTTATTTTTATTTTGCTGCAATTATTTATCTGCTTGAATAGATTGCTTCTCTTTACATAGTATTCAAAAATGCAGTGGGGATACCATTACCTAAAAAAAATCTTTATACAAATTAAAAAGAAGAAAGTGGTGGTGCTAGTTGTTGCGGTGCTACACCGCCCCTCCCAACTCTCCCTTCCACCCCCCTGAATATCTCTGACAAAAAAAACATAATCTCCTCAACAAAACAAATTGCACCTCCCTAAAAATCCTTAAACAATAGATCCAAGAGCACGATATAGACCAAACGCAGAGGTGCAACGGTAGCTTTGTCGGAGCTCAGGCGAGCGTGGAGGTAGAGCCAAGGGCGTGGGGCATGCCCGAGCACAATGACGTCGACTAAAGGAGTTGGTGTAGTATGATTTTTTTTATCAATTGCAAAGTATGAGAATTCAACTAGTTGTTACTAAAAACCAGACCACAAATTTTCTGTATCAAAAATGCATATATTACTTCCCCTTTTTGTAGGTTCATAACATGATATATTAAACCTTGCAGTAGACATAGGAGCAACTTCTTCGTGGCATCGTAGACTAGAACTAAAATTAGTTCATTTTATAGAATTTGTTATACAAATTAGTTTAAAAATCTGTAGATTTTGTATCTCTTATTAGTAGCATTTCATATATAGTACTACATGTCTAACTTTGCACAGTGTGAACAGAAATAAAACCTAGATTTAAATCAACAATTTCTCTCCAGCTCTCACACTGCTGCACCTCCTCCACTTACTCATGTCTGCCCCTCCCACTAAATGCACGAAACAGAAGACACAAAAACAGTACGACAATCAATGCGAACATTATTAATTCCATACAATATCGTAAACTTAATTGGTCTGAAAGGCTTATCGGATCGTACAGGTACAAACATCAGCCAATATACTCATATTCGTATTGACTTTTAAAAACTATTTTTTAAAGTATCTAACTTTTAAATTAAATATTTTTTACGATGTGATCTACTTATCGATTATAGTACACATTGTAGTAATTTTATTTATATCGGCTAAAATCGTATGTGTGTGTCTCTATAAGCTGTTAATATTTATAAACTAAAACAAAAAACCAATATGAACAGACAACCTCAGCGCCCATTGATCCCATCAAGCCTAATAAATCCTAGCTCAACATCGAACCGTCATAAATTCGAGTGCTCTGGATGTAAAAAAACTAAATGTTACTTAGCCAAATCCAAAAAGAATTGATGAATGTTGAGCCATATGTTCTCCACCTCTCGTCTCACGTCGCCTTTTCACTCTAAAATATCTATAATAAAAAAATCACATCATAACAAATAAATTAACTACTAAAATTTTTACCTTCCACAAATTCATTTTATATGGGTCTGCGTCATCCCCTCATTTCTCTCTATTTTGCAGTAACCACTACTGAATAAGATTACAACAAAAGTTGATGTCGCTATAACATCTTGTTTATCACCGTCGAGTGAGGCCACTTCTGCTGGCCCCAACATGATCCAATTTAGCCGCAGACGATATGGCTATGTTGATGCTTGGCTGAGAGTGTGGTATAAGCCAAGCTCAATAGCGGAGTCTAGGACAGAGCTTGACAAGGCGCTATGATGGAGCCGAGAGCTTAGCACAAACCAGGCACTTCAACATAAGCTAAACGTGTTGGCTTATATAATTTTTTCGTAGTAACGCATGAATATTAAACTAGTTCCAGTGTAATGCAAGAAGCTCTGCCTTCTCTCGAGAAGACAGATTCGTCACTCGTCAGGTACAGACATGAGCGGCAGATGAGCACACCAGACCTTGCTTTGATTCCGGTTTCGGTATCGTTCCCGTGTCCATTAATTTCCAGTACTGGGCCGGGCTAGCTGTGACTAATGCTAGCTCTTCGAATATACCAACACACGTAAATGGTGGTCCCTTTTTTATAATTAAGGTGATCGAGGGCTTATAAAATGAAGGTTGGAACCAAACATCGGGAAAGGTTTTGGGCAAGGAATTGATGCTGGATAAAGATTAGTTTGGTCGATCAAGTTCGGGGAAAGAATATGCTGAATTGCTCTCTTGCTTGAAGAGCGGGAGCAAGGAATGTACGTGCCTGCACGCGGGCTATATATATGCATGTAATAAGGTCTGAAATACTACTGCAACGCATGCGCTCGATCCTAGCTAGAGCTATAGCATATATTTCTCGATCGGCGCCATGAACACTGGTAGAGCTAATAATAGTGCTGGTGCAACGGTGATACACGTCCAATATGCCCCAACGGCACTAGAGCTAGATGAAGAAATGCCATTGCCACCTGCACCTATCCACGAGAGGATGAGAGAAACAGAAGGCAAGCTTGACGATGATCTCTCAATGGTGAAGGCTAGGATCCACAGGTTCCCTGAAAGCCTACGAGGGATCGGCGGCCAAGATGCTCGGTACATCGAACCGAGCGTGGTCGCCATCGGCCCGTACCACCGTCGCTTGCCGCGCGTGCAGAAGATGGAGGAGATCAAGCACGCGGTGGCCAGGTACTTCTGCAGGCGCTTGGGCTACTCAACAGAGGAGGTCCACGACAGCGTCCGCTCCGTGGCCGGCAGCGTCCGGCACTGCTACGCCGCCGCCAACGAGGCCGTCAAGGACCTGAGCGACGCCGACCTGGTGGATATGATGTTCCTGGACGGCTGCTTCCTGCTGCAGTTCATGACTGACGCCAAGGTGCAGCCGTTCCTGTGCTGCGACCTGGTGTCGAGGCATAGCATCCTCAGGGACATGATGCTGCTGGAGAACCAGATCCCATGGCTGGTGCTCGAGGCCCTCATGAGGTTTACCGTGGGCTTGGGACCGGACGTCCTAAAGTATGTTGCCGAAAAGGGAGACTTGTTGTTACCGGACAAGGAGAAGAAGCCCTGCTCGTTCGCGTTCAGGTTCATCGGGTCCCGAAACCGGGCTGATGAAACAGAAAGAAGCAGCGGTGGAAGCGATCAAGCCTACAGGCCGGCTCATCTGCTTGACCTCCTCCTGTTCAGCCAGAAAAGCAGAATGCGTCCGCTCCGCAACGCAGGTACTTGCCAGTTCAAATGGAGGCCGCGGTCCAGGAGCGCCGCCGAGCTCGCGCGGATGGGCGTCAGGCTGATCGCGAGCAAGGCGAAATGGCTCGGGGACATGAGTTTCAGGGGAGGGGCCTTCTTCGGCAAGCTCTCACTGTCGCCGTTGTTCCTGAATGAGTTCACCGCCTGCTGGCTCGTCAACCTGGCGGCGCTGGAGGCGATCGTCGACGCCCCCGTCTGGCCCTCCGAAGGCTTCGTCGTCAGCTCCTACCTCTCGGTGCTGTCGATGCTCGTGGACAGGGAGGAGGACGTGCAGCGGCTGCGGCTGAACAGCCTGCTGCGGGGCACCATGAGCGACACGCAGGCGCGGAGCTTCTTCGATAGCCTCGCTCAGCACCTGAGCTTCGGCGGCGGCTACTTCGTCATCTTGGAAAAGATCGAATCGTACATGCAAAACAGGCCGATGCGGGCGCTGTTCCATCGCTTAATCTACAACGGCTACCATGCCTTTCACATCGCCACGCTTGGCTCAATCGTCGGTGTGCTTATCGGCATCTTCAAGACACTCCTCTCCAAGAAACTAGACTAACGCATGCAGCTACTACTTCTACTCTACTCGTGCATGCATGGTGTGATGGTGTGCTGATTAATTCTGGCCATTTGAAGACTGGTAGTACGTACTTTTTGTTGAGATTGCACGTCACGGTTGATCCGTTTGCAAGCATTGCTTCTTCTTTTTTTTTTGGCTTCAACTTCAATAAAATTAACGGTTTCCCAGTGTGGGTTGTGTGTGTGTGGAAATGATCTGTCTGTTGTGGTTACCTACCTCTGTAAAGATTGCATGCCATGCTTTTTTTTTAGCAGAAGCTAAATTCAGATGTATATGCACCAATGCAAGTGAAGACGACCATTTTGTTTTTGGGATGATGCATGTGAAGATGACCTTGAAGGGCACTGATCCTACGCATGCTTGGCCCAAAACGCATGCTACTGCTCTTGTATGTCGTACCCCCAGCGTTGATGCCCAGTCCAGTGCATAGTATGAAAAGCCCCTAAAATTTCAAAATGAATTTTCTTAAATTTCTGCTGAATTTTGGGTGAAATTTCAAAACTTTCTCTTTTGGGAAAGTCCTCCCGGTTCTCGCTTTCTTCTTTTGGCCGGGACGCCACCTCTCTCTCCTTGGCGCCCCGTCTCTTCCCGCTTCCTCCCTCTTCCGACGCCCTCCCCGCTCCCTCTCTTCCGTTGGCGCTACGCTCCCTCCCCGTTTTCCCCTCGCGCCCGAGCCGCGCCGGCCCCACCCAGCACCGCCTCTCCGCGCCCGCGCACCCCGCCGCCCTCTGGTCCAAAGGGAGCCCCGCCCCTTTCCACTCCTCGTGCCGCAGCAGCTCCCCCGACCCCACCTGGCAGTCGCCGCGCCTCCCCCTTTTCCGCGCGCGGACGCGCTCTCACCATGACCGCCGTTCACCTACTCCCTGCTCCCGTCGCGTCGCCATCACTTCGTACAGGGCCGTGCGTCATCTCTGCGCGGAGGAGACGCTCCACCAACTCCCCTGTCTTCCCGTTGTCCCCGGAGCCCCGCCCGTTAGCTTCTCCCCCACGGCTCCCTCTTCCCCGCCCGAGTATAAAAACCACTCCCCTTGCTCCCCGTTCCCCTCTTGCTCCCCAAGCCTCCCAACCGCCCTATTCGTCTCCCACTGTACCTATGCAGCTCCCAGAGCAGTGGATTGGACTCTCATCGCCGTCGCCACCCCCTCCCTGCGCCGGCAACCCCGTAAGCCTATCTCCCCCATTTCCCCTTCATTCTTCGATTGCTTTTGTCCCGAGCTCCCCTACTACCCCCTGACGCTTTTGGTAAACTCCCTAGGCCAAGGGAGCCTCTGTGGAGCTCCGGCGTCGAAGCCCACCGCTGGCCAAAGACCTTCTCCGTGGCCAGCCCAACAGAGCGGCTCCGAGCTTCACCCAGCGCCGCCAGCGTGAGCCCCGTGTCCCCCTTATCGTGTGGCCGCCGCCAATTTGTCCCCTTCGGCTCCGGTGACACCCTCCACCGCCGGGGACCCGAACCTCCCCTCTTTGCCTCCTACCGTTCACTCTGGTTCCCTCGCCCTCCTAACCCCAAGATGGGCTCCCCTCCTCGGAGTCTCGCCGGCGATACCCTCGCTGTCCGCCGAGAGCCTCACGGTGGCCGGAGAGCGGGAGCACCCCATCTCCGCCCCTCTGCCTCGCGTGCCCGGCGAGAGGAAGAAGACGGAGGACGTGGCTCCATCCCCGTCGTCCTCTCCCCTCTGCGCCATTCAACGCGGGCCGTTGGACGGTACCTCCTCCCCGCCGTCCGATCTTTGTAAAACCCCCACTCCGCATCCGTTGGATCCTCCCGCACCGTTTCGCTCGTCCCCGTTGCATCGCCTCCGTTCGATCTTCACACCGTCGCATCCCAACCACCCACTTCGCTCGATCTCCGCCCTCACCCGAGCCGCGTGTCAGGCATCCGGGTCGTGTGGGCGCGGGTGCGTGGGCCGAATCTCCCCTCGGCCTGCTCCGTTCCCGCGCACGCGCGCACTCTTGGGCTGCACCGGCCGCCCGGCCGCACGGGCCGTCCCACGGGCCAGGCCTCACTGTAGCAAGCGGCCGGGCCGACTACTGTTCATCCCGATTTTCCAGCACTTTTCCAATTTCTAAAATTCCAGAAAATCCAAATAAATCCTAGAAAATCACAGAAAATCCCAAAAAATCCCAAATTTCACCACTTTGCTCCAAATAATATCCTAAACCCATTTTGGCCTCCACCTCCCCAAATTCATCCCAGATAAAGTCCTAAAATTCCCCATTTGAGGATTTATGCATTTTACTCCTTTTTGAATAGTTTATTTTCCCTCGCTTGATTAGGCTCAAGCTGGACTTATTTATTTTATGTGTTTGCGCTAGTGTCGGAGATCCCGGAAGTTCAAGTGCAGTCGCAGGATCCAGGAGCTTCTACGTTCAAGCTAGCCGAGTTCGTCCAAATTGCCGGTAAGTCCCAAATCCTTTGATCATGTTGCAACCCATGTTATTTAATTATGTTACTATGCTATTTGCATTGAGCTATTTCTGAAATGTTAGTTCAAAAATAAAATAAAATGTTTAGAATGACATGTTATGTAGTTAATCCTACCACCGATAAATGCCATGTTAAGCTTGTAGCCATGCCTTTGTAACCTTAGAAATAATTATCTGTTAATCTAGATAATCGTAGGATATTATTATCATGCAAAGTCTTTACACTAATAAGGTTGTGGCTGCGGGCCAATAGACTTTGGAAAACCCGACTCTAGGGCAGGGTGGTATGGGACACCGTGCCCTAAGGCGGAGATTGTCGGCATGCGCAGAATAGGGTAAGGGGGGCTGTGGTGCGCCGCGAGACGGTTTTCGCCTGCCTCTTACCCTAGGTTGTATGGTCGCGGACCTGGCAGGGGTCGCAGGCCCCTGAGGGAAAAATATAAGGACCGAACCCTTACGATGAGCAAATGACATAGTGATCGCTCAACCACAGGAGTTGACTTGTCAACACTGGTTTAGTAGCTGCTCAACTCGATTGAAACTCTACAGGTGTTGAGAAGTGGGTGATTGTGTAACAAGGTTAGGCAGGCCGTGCTGCGGATGCCTAACAACGGTAGAGTTCACTCGAAGCGGACGTATGTTTTCTCTTTTTGTGGGTGTGTGCGTGTGAGCCAGACCCGAGTGGATTCTACCGGGTAAAGCCTATATAAAGAGTTGAGCAGTGAAACAACCTGGCTTTCTTAACCCGGACGCGGAAGTTAAGAAATCGTGTGGGTAAAACTGAGCAAACTCTGCAGAGTCAAATAAATGGTATTCGAATACGCCGTGCTCCCGGTTAATGGAGTTGTGTCACTTGGGTGATTCCAGCAGCGAAGCTTAAGTAGTTTTGTACATGCTTTAACTTGTTCAGTTGGTTAATTAACTATTCATGAAAACCCCTGAGATCTTAAGGAGTAGTTGTGGGTCCGTCTTATCAAAATGTTTGCAAATAAAATTGCATCCACTCAAAGTTAATAAACCAAGTATACTCTCTTCCTTTGATGTTCCGTGCATGTAATAAGTTAGGGTCCCTTTGGGATTTGCTGAGCCGGTTGTTTGACTCACGGCTTGCTTTTGCCTTTCTTTAGAGGATCAAGACGAAGGTGTTTGTCTCCCCGTTGAGGAAGTCCCGGAAGGTCTCTTCTTCGACGAGGACCCGTGGCTTTAGGTCTTGGCCGCGCTCAAGCGGATTTGGAGCTTTTGTAATGTAATTATACTTTGGGCTTGCACGCCCCGCTGTTGAAAATGGATGTTAATCCTTATGTAAAAATATGCTGGATTTTGTTGTAAGCATGCAATGGTATACTCTTGCGCGACACTCCATAACTGTTCATGCGTGAATAGTTGCGGAATGCCGTGTCCGTACGCGCCCCTGGAAACGGGGGCGTTACATAGTACGGAGGCAGCAAGCTATGCGCCCAACCCGAGTACACTTGAGGATGCAAGCCCGGTACTATTGGGTTCTTGTATCTCTGCTACCTTGAGAACTCTAAGCATGCATTTAAATTGGCCACCACACCCCGGCCTAAACACTCCCCATCCCGTCATGCATGATGCATCTATCTCCTTGCTAAACTCCGGTGCTCGCGATCGATGCTCATGGACAGGGTGGAGGACGTCCAGCGGCTGCGGGTGAAGCAACGCGCAGACGCTGGCCTTCTTCGAGGATCTCGGCAAGCAGCTGAGCTTCCGCGGCCGCGCGTTGCTTTCTCATCTTGCAACGACGGATCGAACAGTACAGGAAGAAGAGGCCAGCGCGGACAAAGGCTACAGGGCCATGACCATCGCCGGTGTGCTTGTCGGCAGCTTCAAGGCTCTCCTCTCCAAAAAGATTGCTGCTGCTTAATTCCTAAGATCGGGAATCATGCATATACCTGCTTAATTCCAAAGACGGAGACTGAGTAAAGTGGCGCGGAACATCAGCCCACCGCACGCGCCCGGTGAACCCATGTGCGCGGCCGAGAGGGTGGCCTAGGCGCTTCACGCGCTGGCTTTTCTTTTCTCGGCTTGGGGCGTCTTTTTTTTCGCTTTTTAAAAACTGTTTTTTTTTATAGTAACTAATTTTTAAATAAAATGTCTTTTTAAGACAAAAGTTTATAAGTTGATTGTAGTATAAATTGTAGCGATTTCATTTAAATTAGATAAAATCATAAGTTTCTGTTACTTCGTATGCTCTCTCATGAATAATCCAAAATACATCAGCTAACAGTTATAAACCGGAGTAAAAAAAAAGCCCTCACTATGCAGTCTGCCAGCTGCAAGATGCCTAGACGTATTGGATTCCGATCCCTTCAGCGTAATGCAAAAGCTCGGCCTTCCCATTCTGTCGAGGAGATTCGTCAGGTACATTACATACATGAGCACTAGCTGAGCTGCTCATCATATCTTGCTTTGCTTTCGGTTTCGGTATCGTTCTTTGCTGTGTTGATTTTCCAGCGAGGCTCTGATTAGTGATCCACGATTGTACGTTGGTCACTTTTTCTATGTAATGAAGGTGATCGAGGGCTTATAATGATGGTTGGAACCAAACATTGGGGAAGGAATTAATGCTGGATAAAGATTAGCTCTGTCGATCAAGTTAAAGAATACGCTTGGGCCATCAAGCCGACAGCAACAGCTGAACGTAGCTCTGTCGATCAAGTAAAAAGGTGTTGTTCTTTTGAGCTAGCTTTTGGTTACGACTGATAGATCTAATAAATAGCATTAATTGATAGAAGCTAATGTTAAAACTAGTTAAAATGCTGAGAAGAATGGATTAAGCATTGTTGAAGAATGGGAGCAAGGAATGTACGTGCTGCATGTGGGCTACATTTATGCATGTAAGCTGTCCAAAATATTACTGCAACCAACTCGATCCCATTCCTAGCCAGGGAAAACATTTTTGGACTGAATTTCTCAAATTTTAGTGAAATTCAGTTTTCTTAGCCCACCCAAAAAAAACCCAATTTGGCCCAAAATTTTGTCCCATTTTGAAAAATACCGGCCGGCCTATCCTCTCTCGTTGACATGCTTCAGCGACTGCGACCCATCCCCATTCCCCATTTCCCTTCTCTCTCCTTCCCCATCCCACCCACAAACATCAGAGCCGATCAGAAGGCGGAGGCAGTGTCAACTATGGGAGGTGCGGATGCAGGCGGCGTTGGCTATGGGAAGGGGAGGCAACGCCGGTTGTGGCCCTGTGGGAGGCGCGAATGCGGACGGTGTCGTATGCGGGAGGGGGGGCGCCACCAGCTGAGGGAGGGGAGGCAGCGTCGGCAATGAACGTGAAGGCGGCGCGGATGCGGCCGTTAGGGATGGTGACAATGGTGTTGTGACTTGGGTGCTTCAGAGACGACTTTTTTGAATTGATGGTGTTTCTGAATATTTTGACCATTTTTTTGAATTTCGAAATTTTGGATTTTTTGAGGGGACTAAAACAAATTAAAACTGAAATTGTTTTCCCTGCTCCTAGCTAGCTAGAGCTCGCATATATTGCTCGGCGCCATGAACACCGGTAAAGGAGCTAACAGTGCGGGTGCAACAGTGATACATATCCAATATGCTCCAGTAATACATATCCAAGCAGATGCCCCAACGGCGCTAGACGGCTAGAGCTAGATGAAGAACAAGATATACCACCACCTATCCAAGAGTGGACGGCCAAGAAAGCTGACAAGCTTGAAGACGATCTCTTAGCGACGAAAAACATGATCCACAGTCCACACCGAGCCACGCGTCTTGGCCGTCGGTCCGTACCACCACGGTTCTGAGCACGAGCGGAAGATGGAGGAGGTGAAGCACGCGGCGGCCAACTTCTGCAGGCGCTCGGGCTGCTTAACCGAGGAGGTCTATGGCAGAGTCTGCTCCGTGGCATGCAGTGCCCGACGCTGCTACGTCAGCAACGATGAGGCCGTCACGGGCCTGAGTGACGACGACTTGGCGTGTATGATGTACCTGGACGGCTGCTTCCTGCTGCAGTACATGGCTGGCTGCGAGGAGCGGCCGTTCCTAAGCTGCGACCAGCTGTCCAGGCATAGCATCGTCAGGGACATGATGCTGGTTGAGAACCAGATCCCATGGTTAGTCGCCAATGTGGCAGCCAAGCTGTTGTTAAACAAACGACATCTTTATCTATAGTTTGTTAATATCTCTAACTAAGAGAATATTTACTCTGTTTTCTCTGTTGTAATCCCGACGCTAAGAGTGTTTATAAAATGTACTGTTCACTGAACAACAATATATATACAAGTCTCCAGCACCCGGTTTGGTGTGCGGGATTGATTCATCTTCTTCCTATATTCATCTTCTTCTATTGCTAGATTTCTTCATAGTAGGCTCCACACCACAAAGAACCAAGTCGACTACTAGCTCTTCCTATATTCATCTTCTTCTATTGATTGGCGTACATGATCTTCATCCATGCCATGAGAATGTGAGCTGTTATTCCAGGCATGGGTGATTTGGAGAATGCAAGACCGAGTCGCTCGGAGGACAGCGCATTGCATTTTCAGAAGCTGTTTCAGAGTTTCCATTTCTGCAGATTTTCGTTTTCTCTGTAATCTGTGCGGTTAGCGCAGAATCGTGTGTTTCCGTTTTTTGTGGATCGTAAGTTAGCACGTTTCCCAGTTTGTTAGTCATATATTCAGCATGTCTAGCACTTTTGTCGTCAACAGAAAATAGAGAGAAAATCGCCCCAAAATTTCTGTCTCGGAAGAACTCTGAAACTTCCGACTGTCTTCTCTGAATTTTACTGTTCATCATCCGAAAACTTCTACCTTGCGCGTGATATCTGAACCTGGGCTGAAACCAACAACAATGGCACTAATGGTCAACGAAGCACAAACAGGCCATCATGTCAGCTTTGTGAAAAGATTGGTCGTGCAGCAATCAAATGCTACCACTGATTTAATCACTCCTAGCAGGCCGATGAAAGCTATGCAGAGCAGCAGTCACGGTGCCATCCTACGGAGTAGACAGCAACTGATACATTGACTTCAGTGCTACAGACCATGTTACTGTAGACAAACTTTCAGTCCGAGAGGCGTCAAGGCAAAGTCCGTGCAAACAGTGAATGGCACAGGTCCATCCACTGTTCAGATTGGTCATTCTGGCATTCCCTGTTCTAGCCGTTCTCTTACCCTCAGAAATATCCTTCATGTTCCTAAGATCACTAAAAATCTTCGTGCCCATCGTCGAGCCAGAGATCCTCGTCGACGGGGCGCACGGCATCGACCGGTGCGCCGAGGTGACAGAGCGCGTCCTCGCCGCTACAAGGCGCTGAGCAACCACCACGTCCTCTTGAGGGCACGCTCCTCGAGCCCAACATGGTGACCCCGGGGTGGTCCAACGCCAACAGGGTGGCCCCCGAGGTGGTCGCCGAGCACACTGTCCACGCGCTCAGTATTGCAAGATCTTCCATCAATGATGCTAGATACATATCAATTTACTTATACTGTACGCATTTATACGCGTGTGTGTCTCAAAAAATAATGTCAACTTTTTGGGCAGAAAGACTGCACAGAGTAAGAACAAGCAAGTGGAGTGACAGCAGATTGTACCGCGCAAATGACCTTTATTGATAGCTTTAGGAACTGTAACGACTGTTAGCTTTTGTCTAAAGCACTCAATTAAAGAAGAATAAAGAAAAAGGGAAGAAAATTTAAATCTCCAACACACACTCAAAAATTAATTGGACACCGTTAAGATCTTTGGAGCATAAAAATGTACTATCTCACTTAACGTGCACATTCGAGAATCACAAGTCCAAACAACGAATAAAATGATTATTCATAACACAGATCGGAAGCCACTGAATCTTCATCAGTACTTAGCTATTAACAATAGGCCTTTGTTCAGTCGAGATCTGGCGTTACCTTCTCTATCAGTGATGAAGAGCAAGTTAAACCAGACCTTAGTTCCGGATAAGTTCTAGAGAAAGCCAGAGGCGTAATACAAAAGCCACCTTCTTCTAGCTAGCTCTCTAAATGCTTTATTAAGAACCGCACTAAACAAGATGCCAATGGTTTTAATTATATCAATAAAGACTGTCACTCTTGATCTAGTATTATGCCAGTCTCAGTGGAGATTTCATGTCCCAGTTTCCAACATATCCATATTTTGGAAACAGTGCAGAAGAGTTTCATCCCCATGAAACTCTCTCTACTCCCATGAAACTTTTATCATCTCTCTCTTCATCAATACAGTGTCATATCAGCGTATTTAATGCTCATGAAACTCCATGAAACCCCACTAAGACTGGCCTTAGTAACTTTCTTTGCACCAATATTGAACCTTACGCCCATTTACTAGCTCAGAGTTCATCTCGAGCTATAAAAGAAAATGAAAGGGGGTATCTCTCTTGCACTCAGTTACTCTTTGAGTTCTATGCGATGAAATGTTTCTCCTGAACTACAGTGTCGACACGTGGATTTCCCAGCGTCGGATAACTGAGCTGACCGGAAGGGACAGTGAATCTTGCTTTAGTCCGACGCGTCATTCTCATCCGCCTTATCCGCAGCAGCCGCACCAATCGCAACCCGCCAAACCCGCCTAGCCTGCGGTCGCACCAACGTAGCTCCCCTTAAGCCGCAGAAGATCCCGACCCTCCCCGAGCAAAACCCTAACTCCCACGGCCCGATCCAATTCGCACCGACCATCCAGCAATCGCCTCCGAAACAATATACACCCACTGACAACTAGGCCCAGCATGCATTCTGCCCCGCTTGTCAGTGAGGGTACGTTTGTTGATTCGAGTGCGCGAAGCGAGCACCGGAAGGGCGCGGACATCGCCACGTGGAAAGTGGATAGGATCCGCGGCCCAAACCAGTGGGCCGGGAAGCGGATAAGCCCACATGGCACGCACCCACACGCACCCCATGACATGTGGGCCCGGTTGGGGTGAGCCCCACGGAACGCAGGCGTGTCGGGTGCGGGCGACGTGTCCCCGGAACCCACGCCGCCTCCGTATAAATCCTTCTCTCACCTCACGCGCGCTCCACGTCTGGAGAAAAACAAAAGGCAGAGAGAGAAAAATAGAATTACCACTCGGTCGCGGCCGCGCCCACAAATCTCTTGCACGGGTTGGGGGCTCAGGCTCGATCCGCGGCGGAAACCCTAGGTAGGGTTGGGTCCGAGCTCCCCGGTTCCTCCGCGCTCGAATCGCTCCCCATTTCGGTGTGACTGATGCTGATGCAGCGTTGATTTGGTTTGGTGGTGTGATTGTTGCAGGTGGTGGATTAGGAGGAGGGTGGCTGGCGGGGATGGCGTCGCCGAGGAAGGAGGGGTTCCTGACGCAGGAGCAGCGGGAGAAGCTGCGGGTCGCGGTGCAGAACGCGGAGACGCTGTCGCTCGCGTCGCCGCGCTCGCCGACGGGGGGCTCCACCTCCGCTCTACTGCAGCAGTACGAGCAGCAGCAGCGCGCCGCCGCGAGGGAGGCGGCGGCGGCGGGGAGGTGGCGGGGTGAGGCACGTACGGCGGTCGCATTCCGGGAAGGCCATCAAGGTGAAGAAAGGTGAGGCGGCGGCCGCTGGCTCGATCTATCTGTGCTCTGTTTAGTACCTTCATTATTGTTATTGAGGTGGTTCTAGAGGTTGTCATGCTTGATTAGGATGTAAGTTGCGACCAGTGCGGTTATTGTTAATTTTTGCTGCCTTGATGGTGTTGGTTAGCGTGTTATCATGCCATATACTCAGAATGTAGGTTTAGCAGCTGAGTTGATCTAGCTATTGATGCGAATTTGGAAATTTTATGCTTGTAGTGCTAGTGTACTGCTAGTTAGCTAGTTTGTGTTTCGTGAAGGTGGGGCTCTTGTTATATCGAGGTTGCACCTTGTGGCTTATAGATCACACAGCATTGATGAAATTTGATTTAGGGAACATGGTTTTGTTCAGCTATTCATTCATCTGCAAAATTTAGTTTGTCGTAGTAGGTTGGTTAAGTAGAGAATAGCTATATTTTGATTATGTACGTCCGGTGTTTGGTACGCAGATGGCTAGCTTTGCATGCATGGTGCAAATCAGGGGTTCCGTGTGCGTGTTAATTGGTGGTTCTGAGCTGCCTATAGGGGAATGATTTTGTCAGATAATGACAATATGATTTAGTTGCGTAGTAATTTTTACTAAGTTGGTTAGATTTGTTACCTGTATTCTGGTTGCATACGTTACTCTTAGGATTTTCTGTCACCACTATGTCCTTTTGATGTATAGTTGTACAAAAATCCTAGGATTTGATATGTGGTAACATAAAGTTGACCGAGGGCAGTTTCTATTTGATCCTGATAACCAGCTTTCAGTTGATACCACTGATTTGTCCTGTGCACGGGCAAAACGACAACCATCTTTTAGCGGACAACTGCTAATCCAACAGAACACTTGAAATTTGTCCTACGTATAACATGTTCCATGAGCCGAATGTGATGGTTGCCCTCCATATTGTTGGGAGAATTGCGTCTTGCTTGGGATCATCATATCACAGGATGAGCAATTGAGCACCACTTTTCTGTTCAAACCTGATTCGCTTAGAATTCTTCTCTAGCTGATAAAATTTTGCCTGCATCGATACATATGCATACAGACCTATATTGCTGGAAACGCATGCTAGCCCCATTTCTTTGTCACATTGCTGTAGTCATTGGTCACTGATATGATCACTATGCTTGATTCTGCTAATTATCATGACACTTTTTTGTTTTCTGTCTATACTGTTTAGTTTTATTTCAGTAATAACTGGAAGTCATTTGATCATTCTTTATATCTTTTTTCTTATTATTACTTCTAGCTGATATTGAAACCCTAATGCATACAGAATATAAAGTAGTAAGCTCATTAGTTCGTCGTACGGTTTTGCACTTATATCTTGCTTCATCGATATGCTTTGTCATTATATAGACCAAGTGTTCTTTTTTAGACTATCTTTTACATGGTTTTATACTGTCATTGTAGAATAGATGTATTATGACTTGCTTCAATGCAATTTTCATCGATTGCATATGGGTTTCAGGTAATTGACCTTGTTTATCCATTTATTTCCATTTTTCATTGGAGTTTTGGTTGGAATATGAGGTTATCATTTTGGGCATTTAATTACTGGTACCTTTAGTGCTTGCTTGTTTAGCTTCATTTACTGTGTGTACACATTGGGGCATCATTAAAAGAGGCATCTTTGCTCCCGGCCTCACCCTGAATGCATGCGGCTAGATGTTTTCTGTTAAGGCAGGTGATAATTTGACATTAGTTGCTATTACCAGATACCAGCTGTCAGAGATACTCGCAGATTCAAGTTTCTTAACCATTTTTTTTCTTGTCGCTGCCCTTGTTTTGTAAGAAACTATGGATCCATCTACTCAACATGTTGCCTGGTTTTGGTTTATAACATCTAGTTGCCGTGTGGTTTGGGTATGAAAAGAAAATATGCAAGGAATACTGTTTCCTTAGAAAAACCTTTGTGGTTTGTGATCATGATACATGATAGTATGATACGGAGTGTCAGTATTTTTGTCTGTGAGTCTTTCATGCATAGACTAGCAGTTAACCATATATGATCCAAGTCCAATACATAGATACATAGTTGGGCCATAGTGTAATTTCGGTGACTCTTGAGTACCACTGTAAGTTCTATTTAAGACTTCTTCCATTGCACTAGGAAGGTTGCTGTATCATCCAGTGTTTCATGCTTTACTAGTTCTACATTTCTACTTTTCCTGAGCTAGAGAATTGCTAAAATCCCCCAAAATCTGACTTGCTTAACTTCCTATTGCAGATGGTGCTGGTGGCAAAGGCACCTGGGGAAAACTTATTGATACTGATACAGACGCATGCCTTGACCGAAATGATCCAAACTATGATAGTGCTGAGGTAATAACTAATGGTCTTGACCTATATACTCTAATCATTTGCCCTTTCATGCAATGATGAACTGTGTGACATTTGTTTAGTCTCAAGAAAATGGTAAACACTGACTCATTTTCAGCTTTGTCTAAATATGTTCTTTATGTGGTTAGTGTCAGCCAAACATGGACATTCATGTTGATTTTTTTTGGCTAACCAGGAGCCATATGAACTAGCTGAGGCCCCTGTTTCAACCCCACTAGATGACTACAAGAAATCTGTTGTCCCAATAATTGAGGAATATTTCAGCACTGGTGATGTTAAATTGGCTGCTTCTGATCTTAAAGAGTTGGGTTATGATGAGTTCCACCGCTACTTTGTCAAGAAGCTTGTTTCCATGGCAATGGACAGGCATGACAAGGAGAAAGAGATGGCGTCAGTGCTGTTATCATCTCTTTATGGTGATGTGGTCAGTTCAACCCAAATCAGTCTAGGCTTTGTGATGCTGCTAGAGGCTGTTGATGATTTGGCTGTTGACATACTTGATGTGGTTGATGTTCTTGCTCTTTTCATTGCACGAGCAGTTGTTGATGACATTCTGCCACCTGCCTTTCTCAGCAAGGCAAAAGGGAGTCTCTCAGAGTCTTCAAAGGGGATGCAAGTTGTACAAATGGCAGAGAAGAGCTATCTTTCAGCACCCCACCATGCAGAGCTACTTGAGCGACGATGGGGTGGTTCAACTCACATCACAGTAGAGGAGGTAAAGAGGAGGATTACTGATCTTCTGAAGGAATATATCAAGAATGGCGATACAGCTGAGGCGTGTAGGTGCATAAGAGAGTTGGCAGTGCCATTTTTTCACCATGAGGTAGTCAAGCGAGCTCTCACTCTTGGAATGGAGAGTCCAGCTGCAGAAACTCTTATTATCAAGCTTCTGAAGGAAGCGTGTGAAGAATGTTTGATAAGCTCTAGTCAGATGGTGAAGGGATTCTCTCGTGTTGCTGAGTGTCTTGATGATCTCTCTCTTGATATACCATCTGCAAAGTCTCAATTCCAGATGTTGGTATCGAAAGCAGTTTCTGAGGGATGGCTTGACTCTTCATATGTATCATCTTCAGGTGCCAACGGCGATGTCCAAGATGATGAACATGAGAAGCTGAGGAGGTACAAGAGAGAGGCTGTGTCTATGATACATGAGTATTTTCTTTCTGATGATATACCAGAGCTTATTCGCAGCCTCAAAGAGCTTGGTTTTCCAGAGTACAATCCAATCTTTATCAAGAAGCTCATAACAATTGCTATGGACCGCAAGAACAGGGAGAAAGAGATGGCATCAGTTCTTCTATCCTCATTAAGCATGGAGCTGTTCTCTAACGAAGACATTGTCAAGGGATTCATAATGCTTCTTGAATCTGCAGAAGATACTGCACTGGATATATTGGATGCCTCGGATGAGCTGGGCCTGTTCCTAGCCAGGGCAGTGATTGATGATGTGCTTGCCCCTCTAAACTTAGATGAGATCAGCGGCAAGCTTCCACCAAACTGCAGCGGGGCTGAAACATTGAACATGGCACGCTCACTTGCCTCAGCCCGTCATGCCGGAGAGAGGCTTCTGAGATGCTGGGGCGGTGGGACAGGATGGGCCGTGGAGGATGCAAAGGACAAGATAACAAAGCTCCTGGAGGAATATGAGAGCGGAGGCGACGTAGGAGAAGCATGCAACTGCATCCGTGAGCTGGACATGCCTTTCTTCAATCATGAAGTGGTCAAGAAGGCGCTTGTCATGGCGATGGAGAAGAAGAACGAGAGGATCCTAGGTCTGCTGCAGGAGTGCTTTGGTGAAGGGATCATAACCATCAACCAGATGACCAAGGGGTTCTCAAGGGTTAGGGATGGACTTGATGATCTGGCTCTTGATATTCCTGATGCCAGGGAGAAGTTCCTCTCCTATGTGGGGCATGCGAAGAAGAGCGGATGGCTTCTGTCCTCATTCGGCGTCGCAGCTTCAACTTGAACCGATGAACGAGCAGGAAGCATCAAGTGGACCCGATGAACAAAACCCAAGGCACAGACCATACTGTGGTGCGGTGCAGCCCACCTAGTTCATCCGCATCTGCGTTTCTGATGCATGTTGTTGCGCTTGCGCGTAGGTAGTGGAGCGAGCCCTCTTGCTTGTGGTGGTGGCTTATGTCTAGATCTTGCATCTCTGACATACTCTTGCTGTTGTTGTTGCATTCCATTTTAACTTCTCCATAGAACCTTTTTACATCAAGTAAAACAGGAAAAAAGAACCGTCATGTAAAAGTTTTACTATGCTCCTGGCCCCTGCGTTGGCTTTTGTTTCTTCACTACCACGTGCGCTCGCGTTGAAGTCTGATGATTTCCGGGACAATGTCATCTAGTAGCAGCACCACTGAGCGGCTGTTTACCTGCAACATCATCGATCGTTCTGATTAC